>CM053749.1:42085338-42133908 GCA_028658305.1 Pachyuromys duprasi | reverse complement strand
AAAAAAAAAAAAGTCTGCTAAATCACTGGGTTCCAAACTTAGATTGTATGAAGTAGCTTTACATGTAAAGAAGATATATGCAAATCTTCTTTACACAGATAGGGACTTTTTACCTTCTGATTTTGCCAACTAAAAATTAAGAAAGGAAAGAAATTATGTTATTATTTTAACATTAGAAAATATAAAATATATATGAGCTTGAGATACAGGCAGACCTTTAAATTGAACACAAATAGCTTTACTAAGAACGCTCACTGGTGTCCCTGTTTTCCTCCTTACCCTGAAGCAATAGAAAATCCATCATGGACAGGCACCCTCCAAAGATCAGAGCTGGGCAACTACCGGCCTAACCTATTGTTCCCAATATCATCAGGGATCCCCAAAGCCCAGGAGCCGATGGGTTTTGAAGTCGATATTCTAAGTCGTTTTGTAGAATTAAAGGTTGATTTTGAAGCAGAATAAAGAAACCAAATCTTCAAAGCCCACAAATTCATAGCAGCCCCTTGGGGTCCAGCACATAACTGACCCAGGCTGTGACCTCTGGTGAGCAGGGCCAGAGTAACGCGGGTTTGCAGACTCTCATTCCAGTGAGACCAGATGATTTTCCTAAGAGTGAGATGACAGCCCCTGGATCCAGTTCTCATCTCACAGAACTTCCTAATTTATGCTGACATGGATGCTAGTCTTATCCATCCTCAGCAGATAGAGAAGAAGCCAAAGTGCCTGGCCATACTTCCTACCCAATCTAGCACCAACTGAGCATGTTTACATGTTAACATGGAGGTGGTACCTACCTTCCAGAAACAAGGGGAGGATGTGCAATGCCAAGAATTAGAGAAATATAATGTAGAGTTTCATCCCTGATCCCAGTGCTAAGTTACTAGGTCTAGAACATTAAGAATGTGTTTAATCTTATGTTGAATCCTTAGGTCTTAAATACAATGTGAACCTAGGCACAAAAATAAAAATTCACTGGGAATTTACTCACAGAGTCTAAATAAGTGGGCCTGATCCTCACTATTGAAATCACATATCTCTGCTGTCCCTAGAAACCAAGGCATGGACACAGGGGGGAGGGAGGGAAAGGCAGTCATAGATCAAGTGTCTAAAATGTCAATAAGTGGCAAAGGAGAGTTATGGAGCACATAAGGGAAGGAGGAGGCTCAGAATATGGGCCTTGGGATGCCCTTTGACCCCACTCAGAAAAGCCCGGTAATAAATCCAGAGGTGAGGGACATCTTTAGATATTGGAGCCATCCAGGGAAGCCATAGAGAATTTTTCCAGCATCATAAACAGTTGGGAAAGAAAAAGATCTTGTGTAGAAAGACGGACAAAATGGTGAACATGGGAAAAGGCTTCCACGAGTTCTCTTGCTTCTCTACTGCTATTATGGCTGTTGTTTCATCTGGAATATCTTTATGCTACTAGACAGAAATTTGGTAAATCCTCCATTTGGCCTCTTCCTAAGTCAGGTCCTGAGTACCTTGTGGAGTCATGTGAAAGTGAATGGCACCTACAGTATACCCACACCTGCCACACTGGTCACATTTGGGGTCTAGCAGGCTTCATTCAAAATTTTAGGTCTGTTCAGATCTGCCTTCCAAAGGATTCCACATCAAGGATGTAATTAATCAGAACAACCTCTGGTAGCTGCTGGAACAACCCTGACATCTCAGCCTACCCATCCAACGTCTTGGGAAGTGTGCTGGCTTTGTGTGGTTAGTCAGAGATCTGGCCCCATTAGTCCTCAGGATTCCTTACTGGAGGATCCATATTCAGGACGGAAGAGAATGGGAGAAATCTAGCGGCATTGTAGGGCCAGACCTGCTATCCACACACATTCCACTGGGAAGAATATTCACTTGACTGCACTAGAAACAAGCAGTGTGTGACAGCCCATCTTCCTATGTGAATATCTGGCATTGGCTCAGCTATCCCGGGAACGACCACATAGAAAGATCAGTAAGAGAAGCCCCTATACTTGAGTGCAATATCACAACACTCCTCAGCTAATTGATTCATTTGTTCCACTCAGTTGAAAACTCTGCATTGAGTACACATCGGGAGAAAGGTACTATGGGGGTCATTCGTTGAGTACACATTGGGAAAAAGGCATTATGAGAGCCACTAAGGGGACCCTGAGGCAAAAAAATGACTAAGTTCCCACGGTCAGAGTGGACCATCAACTAAGCAAGCTAGAACATGCCTCCACTTTCTGTGTGCATATGTGTGTGTGTGTGATGTAAATACATACATATGTGGCTACTTTTGCCTCTCTAGGTGTGCAGGCATGTGTGAGTGTCACGGTGTATTCCTCAATCACTTTTCACATTAAATTTTTGAGACAGAGTTTTGAGCTGAAACTGAGACTCGCCGCTTTTGGCTAGACTGTGTAGCCAGTGAGCTCCCAGCATCTGCCTGTCTCTACTTCCCAGGATTAGAATTATGGATATGCAATGTCAGATCCAAACTGGACCCAGACTCAGATCTTCATGTTTGTATCGTAAGCACTTTAACCAGGAACTCAACTTCTCACCTTTCTCTATCATCTGTAAAACATGACAACATTATATCATGCCCAAGGTGGTTCTGGATATAAAAGAGATAAAGCATGTCAAATGTATGGCACATTATACCTCCTCCTTCCTCTTCTTTCTTATTTTCTTCTCCACATCACTGCTTTCTTCCTTTTGCATATCCTCCCTCTCTTCCCCTTCTCTTTTTTTCTTTTTTCATATTTATTTATTTTTTATATTAGTTGCAGTTTATTAACTTTGCATCCCTGGTGTATCCCACTCCCTCGTTCCCTCCCCATCCCACCCTTCCTCATCTCCTCCCTGTCCTTTTCCTAGTCCACTGATAGGGGAGGACCTCCTCCCCTTTCATCTGACCCTGGTTTATCAGGTGTTTTCAGGATTGGCTGCAAAGTCCTCCTCTGTGGCCTGGCAGGGCTGCTCCACCCTAGGGGGTGGGGGTGAGAGGTCAAAGAGCCCGCCATTGAGTTCATGTTAGAAATAGTCCCTGTTCCCCTTACTAGGGTACCTAGTTGGATACTGCGCTACCATGGGCTACATCCGAGCAGAGGTTCTAGGTTATATCCATACATGGTCCTTGGTTGGAGAAACAGTCTCATAAAAGACCCCTGTGCCCTGATACATTTGGTCCTTGTGGAGCTCCTGTCCTCTTCAGATCATATTAACTTCCCCTTCTTTCATGATTCCATGCACTCTGCCAAAGGTTTGGTTATGTGTCTTAATATTTGCTTTGATACACTGCTAGGTAGAGTCTTTCAGAGGCCCTCTGTGGTAGGCTACTGTCCTGTTACTTGTTTTCTCCTACATTTGATGCCCACCCCTTTGTCTTTCTAAGTGAGGATTGGTCCTCTTACCCCGGGTCCTCTTTCTTGTTTATCTTCTTTAGGTGTATAGATTTCAGTATGTTTATTCTATCTTATATGTCTATATAAGTGAGCATATACCATGTGTGTCTTTCTGCTTTTGGGATACCTCACTCAGGATGGTCATTTCTAGGTCCCACCATTTGCCTGCAAATTTCATGATTTCCTCATTTTTAATTGCTGAGTAGTATTCCATTGTGTAAATGTACCACAATTTCTAGCTACTGCTATGGTTACAATGTATCAGATAGTAAAGAATCCAGAGGAATGGAAACTGAACCCCATTGGAGAACAAGAAAACATTAGAAGATAACATTTGGGAAAGATCCTAAACAATAGAAATTATTTTTAATAGAGAGGAAAAATAAAAGTCTGATGGACTGGCAAGTTGGCTCAGTGGGTAAAGACACTTGAATTCGATGTCAGAACGCATGTAAAGGTGGAAGGAGAGAACCATCTCCACAGAGTTATCTCCCCACTCTCTCTCCATGATGTATTGTTTTAAGGGGAGAGGAGAGTGATAATAAGGCTCTCTTGAGAAGCACAAAGCACTACCCAGACCCACAAATGCCACTGAAAACAAGGCTCCAGAGCTGATGGTTCAAGTCAGATACATGAGGATGACCCAGTGTTTGAATCTGGGTCACGTGATGATCATCTAAAAGGAAGGGACAGCAACAGAGCCCCAAGGGTCATCAAGAAGATTACATTCATAGGATATATTGTTTAGAACATTGAGTACTGTGATTGTCACCATAAGAACAGGGATTAGCAATTACCTTTACATAATAACCACAGTTAATATGGTTCTTGTAAATTTCAGTTTCTTCCTTTTATCTACAGGCATACAATAAATATATGATGAGCAAATGAATACTCAAAATAAATACAAATGTGTATGATTAGGGTTACAGAAATAATTTTAGGAGCCAAAAGCTCTTTCAAACCTCTGAATTATGTATTACACTAGACCTATTGATAAAGTTCAATTTCAAAGTAAAAATATAAACGCCTCAGTTTCAATTTCTAAAACTCAGCTTATTTACTGATTACCAAAGCCATGTATTGGGAAGAAATGGTCCTGGGACCAATGTTCAGAGGCATGCTCAGTCAAAGACAAACTAGCTCAGATCAACAAAAGATAAGATGCGAGATCTGGAGCTCTCTCTTTTTCTCTCCTTCTACAGCCTCTGAAGAAGAAGAGGAGGAAATCAACACAGAAGTAAGAAAACAGTATTCTCAGGACTTAGAAGAAATACAGAATTAAACAACCCTGTCTTCCAGGGTTGCTTCAGGTAAAGAAACTGCAAGACCATCAAGTTAACAATGGAAATAACTAAAATTGGGGTGAAAAAAATTAAATAGAATAGTAAAGAAGAGATAGATGATAAAGAGAGAGAGGTAATAGGAAAATGGATAGATAGATAAATGATAGATAGATATACAGACAGATAGACATGCAGACAGGCAGATGGACAAATAGATAAATTATAGATGACTTATAATCTATAGATAGTTTATAGGCAGATTATAAAGACATAATAGAAAGACAGATATAATATATGATAGATTATTGAGATACGTATGTGCTTACATACACACATATACTGATGGCACAATTTCCAGTATATAAGCAAGAGATGGCTAAATGTTAGCCATTAATGTGGCAGGTAATTACTTATATTATATGAGGGAAAGGAGGGATAAAGATACTTTCTGAAACTCTGGAAGTAACCACAGCATGCAAACCTATGTTGATCCCCTTCATTACATAGATCTGACCCAACACCTGATACTCAGAACAAACTCAGTAAGTATTGTGACAACAGCGGATTCCTTTAAAGGTAGATGTCATTACCCCACGCTCAAAGCCTTTAATTGTATGTACGTGCAGGCTCCAGCACCACTGCGTTGTGGCTTCAACAGACCCACTCAGATCTCTGTGGAATTAGTTCTCCAGACTCCCACATGGGCCAGATTAACACTGCTTAGTGCCATAGAATCATATTCTCTTTTGATATCAAAACCCAGGGGTTTTAATCAATTAGAGGCCGTTCTAGAGCAATCAATTGATATCTAACTCACTGAGCCTGCAATCAGTATGATTTCACTTCTGAGTCCCTTAGCAAATTATTTCTTTTAAACAGAGTCTTACTACGGAGCCCAGGCTGGTCTGGAAGCACCAATCTTCCTGTCTCAGCCTCCTGAGCAGATCGCAGATTGCAGATGTACATCTGGCTAATTTACCATATCTTGAAATTCATAACCGAACCAAAAAAAAAAAAGCAAAGTAGGATTTTTTTCTCTCTTTTTTAATTGGAAAATGTGATCTTTGCTGTTATGCTCAGCAGTTTGACAGTAACTGAACAGAGGCAAGTGTTGAAATTAGTATATCAAATTCCATTACGAAGCAGGATGCAAAGAAGACAATGTGAGCTTTAACTTGAGCCTTTGTATCTGAAACTTTGATGACTTGGCCACTTCCACAGCAGTGCAAGGACAACTGGGCTAACCTGTAACATCCCTTCTGTGTAAAATATGTTTGACACATGCGGTGTTAAGGTTCATCTAATCTACAGCAAAATCTTTAGGTACATACATGGTTTGTCCCTATGGGCCAAGGGGAAAGCTCCATGGATAAAAGCACTTGACATGCAAGCCTGAGAGCCTGAGTTCAACACCCAGGGTCCATTCATCTGTAACCCTGGCACACCTAAGGGAGAGAGAGATGGAGTCAGGAGAATTGTCCAGGAGCTCACAGGCCAACTAATCTGGAATATTCAACAGAGCAAAAACAAGAGAGACCCTGTATCAGCCAGGTGCAACAAGAAATGCTGCTGTATGATCCTCACATATGCATATATAGCAAGCATACCCACATTCACACATATTATACACACACACACAAATAAAGACAAATATAAATTAAATGATAAGAGTTCCTTCAGACCCACAGGATACTGAAGAGCCAGCTCTAATGTCCCAGGGACTCACGCCCATGTCAGGCATATCCAAAGATTCTGTCTTCATGATTTACTCATTGTCCCTACGGTGGGAGTTGCATAGCACAGCCCCCAAACTCCACCATACAGAGCCTATCAGAGGCTTGGGAACTGTGCTGGTGGTAGCTCAATTGAGCCTTCTACTTCACCATCTGTACTTGTCCTCAGTTTCCTCTTGTGCAAAAAGCAGTTCAAACACATTTAAACATTTAAATAATGCTATGACAGCATTTCACTGGCATTTTGATCAAAACCTAGCTGCTTTTTAAGGAAAGGCTCAGCTGACATTAGAACATCAGTGTTCAAACGCTGACCTTATGGTTACTAGTCCTGTGACCTTGGATGTGCCATTTGACTCTTAGATTTGTCGTCTGTAAACTGGGTGTTGGTAAGAGCTACCTTATAGGATAACAGCTTACACATCATATTCATAAAAGAGTAAAAGACTTAGTATAGCATCTATTAAATAGTAGGTGCTGAATGCTATTATTATCTCTCCCCTGCCCCTCCCCTTCAGAAATTCTTGTTGTTTGATATGGGAGCTTCCAGACCACAGCCTCCAATTCCTGTCTGGGCTCTCTTCTGGGTATTTCTCCCCCTGGAGAACTATATTTCTTCCTAATTTCCACTGTGAGATGACTCCACTCCTCCGCACTCCTTCAGGGATTCCCAACATCACCCTTTCCCTGCCCATGAAATGTAGGGAGTAGGGACATTAACAATGCATATTTGAAACCAGGGTAATGTTTTGTGCCTGTAAGCCCAACAGTCGGGAAGCTGAAGTGGGAAGATTGCCATAAGTTTGGGGCCAGCAAAGGCTATAGAATGAGGCTCATCTCCCCATCTAAGAAAAGAAAATGGAGAGGTTTGAACATTGTCTATCATAAGTCAATAGCTGAAATGTGGAGAGAAGGTCAATTTTCCTTTAAATTGAACCCTGGTCTCCAAGCATCCTTTAAGATCCCCTCCCATTTTCTCCTCGTTTAAAATGGCTGCCATGGATCCAAGATTCAAACACAGCTTTTCATCTTCATGCTAGTGAAGACCTCAAGATCTGCCTTGAGGTCACAATACTCATTATTCTGTCCACTCTGATCCAAAGACCCCACCGAATTCATTGAGCATGTCCTGCTGAACACCCTCAGGATGCCGCTAAGCTTTTCCTCTCAAGTGGAACCCTCGGCTTTTCTTTCAAAAACCAAGTTCAAATGCACATGAAACCCCTCTCTGATAGTCCTTTGCCTCATACCTGTCTAGTATTTCTAATCAGTACCTAGAACATTCAGTCAGTTCACACTTGAGATAGCAGAAGAGAAACAACATATTTATAAACACCCCAGGCGCTTCTATACCATAGTTTCTGGACCCATTGCATCTTTCCTGCAGTCAGAACTGCCTATCTCTCCTTCCACCCTAAAAGCTTTTGGAGGGTGGTTGTCTTCTCCACTGTGCAAAGCTCTGGTCTCTCCATTCTTTCTATCTTTGCCGATGGCTCCAGTATCCACGTAGAGAGACCTTGCTCAATGCTTTTTGATCACTCCGGCTTAAACAGGTGTCAATAGAGGTACCAACAGGCAAGTGTCTTTCCCTTAACTGCCCCTTTGTGAAATCTGGATAGCTGCAAGGTAGCCTTCCACACCCATTGTATCATCCATCAGCCCAGCGGTCCAAGTCTTCATCATTTTCAGAGCTTCAGCACCATGGGGTTTGCAGTAACACTGAGAGAACTAGCAAGCCCCAGCTTGTAAGCTGTGCTCTCTACCTCTAGCCTCTCTTTGTACCCTCCCCTTGCTAAGAATGAGGAGTTCAGGCTTTCTGAAGCCACCACGCTAACTTTACACCCACTTCCTGAGACCTCCTTCTCTTTCTGAAGCAAGATTTGTTTCCCAGGAATAGTAGTGACAGCCTCCTCTGGGTCAGTCTCAGATTATTCACACAGCCCCTTTGAGAAGATTCTTCTCCGGGGTCACCACCCCCACCCTGACTCCTCCTGTCCTCAGGCCTATGATGTAATGACCTTGTTAGTCTCTGTCCAGCCGACTCTTTAGGCACCTATACAATAAGCAGTAACTTCTGCCAGAATGTGAGTCTCATTCACAATTCCCAGCCTGAAAATACAGTCTCTGGCCTCAAACATTTTCTCTGCTCCAACAGGACTGAAAAATAAGTTCTCCCCTCCACTTCACTCAGGAATAGAAGTCTACAAGGAAGAAGGAAAGAAAAAAAAATTCCTAGGACTGCAAGAAATGGTAATACCAAGCAACTGGGGATTTTGTTTTTAAAGAGTCTTGATTCCTAAGGGCTTGTCTTGTTCTTTTAACTAGAAAGTTTGAGTCTTGATCCATTAATCCAAAGCTAATAAACGCCAGGTGGCAATTTGCCAGTTTGAACTCACGAGTGGGAGCTTATTCATTATTAGGAAGTAGTGATCTCTGTGGGGAGAGGCTTGCAAACAGGATTAGCAGAGCAAGGCAGGGCAGAGCCTTTGGTGAAAAATGTGCCCATTGCTAATCAATGGACGGCAGCCTCGTTGCAGCAGTCACACAAAGCAATCAGAACTGCATGATCATCGAGTTCATCATTTTCAGGAACAGGAGGCTGGACTTGGGCACTGGTTGAGTCAGGATTTACAAAACTTTTCCACTAAGTATTTCTGGCATGGCGGCTGTTAAGTTTGTACTCCCTGAGGGGTTTGAGACAGAAACAAAAGGTCCAAATTGTCAAAAAGACAAACAGAAGACATACTTGTCTTCTGAACAGGGATATAGTTCAATGGTTAGAACGCTTGCCTACTGAACACAAAGCTCTAGGTCAGCAACCCAGAACCACATATAAACCAGTGAGATGGCACATATTGTAACCCTCACACTCAGTACATGGATGCAGGAGAATCAGGAATTCAAAGTCATCTTTATATACATAAAAAATCTGAAGCCAGCCTAGGATACATAAGAGCATCATCAATAGATAGGTAGGTAGGCAGATAGATAGATAGATAGATAGATAGATAGATAGATAGATAGATAGATAGATAGATAGATAGAGTCTGAAATGTAGCTGAAGCCTTCTGCTTATTTTTAAGTCCTTATATAATTTCCATTCTAAGATATGCCTATCTTTATTCATATGGAGTCTTAAACATGAGTTTCTTCAGGATTGATCCCCTTTGCCCAAAGACTGTTCCATCCATAGCTTCAAATCTACCAGTTAGACTACAGCCCTATTAGATTCAGTAACACCATCTTGGAAAATTTGAAAGTCAAGTCCATAGTGTTTCCTCACCCAATAGATTCTTAGATTCCAGGAAGAGTTGTGTTAGAAAGAGCATAGTACCACCGGGTCTTGGCTATTGTTTTCACATGTGTGCTATGTGACCTCAGTCTGCCTGTACCACCTCCCAGGCCTCAGTTTTCTCATCTGTGTAAAGGCATTGATTTTGCAGGTTATCCTGAGGAGTGACTAAGACAATATATGAAATATTCAGCCTCGAAAGCATAGCATAACTGCTTGTTAACATGCTGTTGATGGTGTTTCCCAACATCTGGAGGGCCACAAAGGACCCCGAGAGTAGAACCTCAAGTTTCTGGCTTCCTTATTTGTTCTGCTGTTGGTTGGCACTGTGGCTGCAATAAATGACTGATGCCCCGGTCCCCTCATCTGTGAGGGGGGAGCAGGATCCCTGCTCCATAAGCTCCTGGTGCCTCAATGCAGGTGGCATGGAACAGCTGTGCACAACACATTGAGAGGATTTGATAAACATGCCATACAAATCTAAGCTAAAACCCACTTTCCTGATCTTCAAAGGAATACAGATTCCCAGATGAAATATTTAAGGAGAATTAGGGAAACAATGTTATAAAGCAAAGGAGAAAAACTTTATCAGCCATGAGTCTTCCATCCCTCTGGAGAAGTTTATGCTAATGATGACCAATGGAAAAATGATACATTAAGCAAATATTAACAACCTCCAAATAGTTTATTGTCAGTCTTAGGATGCTATAATATCTTTCAAATGAAAGAGATGAACTGGACTAGTTAAGTTCTAACAGGGAGCAGAAGCACATGTGAGTCAGTAGAGCAATGCTCAGGAGCATTAAGACAATTCTTGAATAATTTTCAAGCCTTCTTGCTTCTGCTTATCCCACTGCTCTGAAACCAAATCAAACTTAATTAGCCAACAAGTGGTGAAACTCACATTCCCAAAAATCCATCAGGTAAGATTTCACCACATGTTGCAAGCATCAAAGGAAAACAGGCTTAAGAGAAATGTGTTTTAAAAACTGTTGATGGTTTACCTGTGTCTTTTGAGAGAGATAAAGCCAAAAAAGAAAAAAAGTCTGCTTAGGAGAGTCAGTCAAGGAGAGCCAACCAAAGTGAGTGTACCGCTGGGCCTTGAGCTGATAGTGTAAGTAAAATTTTCCACAAGGAAGCTGCATCTATGAAGGCTGATTCCCTTAGCAAAACTTTAACGATAATGGGAGAGAAAAATGTCCAAAGGTCCAAAGCCAAATATCTTGAGCCATCTTTAGTGTCCTTAGTAGCCAAACTTTTGCCCATCTCTGTACGTGGCCTATTATACTTAACTTTAGCTGTTACACAGAATTAGTTACTTGGAAAACTAGAACTTCAGATGAAGAACTGCCCAGATCAGATTATCTTGTGGTCACATCTGTGGACATTTTCTTGATTACTAATTAATGTAAGAGGGCCCAGTCCACCATGAGTGGTGCTATTCCTAGGCAGGTAGGCCTATAAGGAATGTAGCTGAACATGAGCCTAAGGGCAAGTCAGCAAGCAGGCTTTAGTTCCTGCCTTCAGGTTCCTGCCTCAAGCTCCCGCCCTGGCATCTGATGATGTACTATAAAGTATAAGGTGAAATAAACCTTTTTTCCATATATCGTCCTTTATCAGAGTGTTTTATCACAGCAATAGAAACCAAACTAGGACATGTAGCACTCATGTGACATTGAGATAAATTCTTTTGAAAATACAAACAGACGCTATAGCTCCCACCAGCTAAGAACAGCATTGGGTGCCATCTGAGACCTATAGCAGAGATTGCCCTACTTTACTCGAAATTACTTATCTGATGTTTCAGGCAGAGTATCTGAAAAGCGTTCTTGATTTATGATTTCTATTGTTTTGGTACTATTAAAAAAAACATGTTATCACATGGGAACATAGAACTCAGGGCAACCTGAATCTGAGTTCCTGGGCAATGGTCACTCATATTTCACTCCAAAGTAAACATTCTCTGATCCCCCCCTTTCAGGTGATAGCTGTGTTCCTTGTATTCACATAGGCAGACAAGTACTTAGCAAAAGCAGTATAGAATTCCTATTGACTAAAAGAAGGCCATATGACTCCAAGAGGACTCAGGAAAGAGTGTGTGTGGCAATCAAAGCCAGTCCTGCAAATGAGGAGGAGAGATGGTCATCTGAAGGGGACCCTTTATTCTTAGTCTGTACTCTCTACCTTCCTCCACAGCCTCCAACTATTATACCATATCTTCTTGGAAAAGCAAAAGAGTGCATGTTAAACTAAGAGGGAAAGAGGGTTCACACATTGATCTTGGCAGCAGCTACCACTGAAGCCTGGATCAGTTCGCCCTAAAGAGCAGACTGGCACTTCTCCAAGACCCTCAGGACTTACCAATACAAGAAGCTTCTAGGAAGGTGGTGTAAGCATAGAAGAGCTCTGAACATAGAGGCAGGCCGGACTCCACTGGGTCCCTGAAGATACGATACGGAACCTCTCCATACTTAATTCCCCTAACTAAAGAGCAGAATGAGTATAACAGTACCCATCTCACTAGACTTTAATGGCCAGATGACTAGAGGTAGGAGTTAAAATCCTGGTATAAAACAGCTGCTTAGTGAACACTGCTATCATCCCTAGCCACCTCCTCTGTCACACAGCTAAACGCTGTCCATGCCGCTCACCATGAAGGCTCAGGTTCTCAGTCAAGTCTCACAACCAGGAAGGCCTGTCAGGGACATGGTCATCATTTCACTCAATCAAAACCAAGGCTTTGTCCAGGACCCTGAGCCTCTCCATTATCGGAAGGAGAGCTGATATCAGGACTTGGGTTTGGAGTTTGTAGATCCTCTATTTATCTACAATGCGGCCTGCTGAGACTTTTAGCTAATTGGGAGGAGTTGGGGTCTGGGTGACTGTGCATGCACCGGTGGGGAGGAGGCTTCAACCTTGGGAGTTGTTCCTCAGGAACCACTCTCACCTTTTAATGTGGATATTGAGGACTGAACTTAGATCCCCCTGTTTATTTTTTTAAAAATGCTTTACTCCTTGAACAATAGCCTTAGCTGCTAACTTATTTTTTAATTTAACTTCTGAATATTCTTATGCTCACGGTGCATCCACCTACATACAGCTAGGAACCAGGCATCCAGAGGCAGTGTGCACAGACCTACACAGGTCTCTTTACCCTCAACTGTCAGGAAGACCTTGTCAAGTGGCATCCATTCCCAGGAGCCAGAAATCAGGCCTTTTATTTACATCTCCTCTCCAGGGTCTGAGGGCCTGAGAGAAGCCAGAAGCCAGAAGGCAGCATTCAATCTCCGGAAATCAGGAAACTACCATTCATATCAGAATTACCACAATTGGGGATCTACAAAATCCCCAACTTTCAGTGCAACAAGACAACAAGGCCTGTATCACGCACACCATCTAGCAGGAATATGATGGATGGTCTTTGCACTGTCAGGCATCTTCTGCCCCAATGCAGATTTGGTCACAGATTTTTAAAGTGGTCAGTGACAAGGTTGGAGAGGTAGTACAGGAGGACCCGAGTTCAGTCCCCAACACCCATACCAGACAGTTCACAACTATAGTTCTAGGGGATCCTGACACCCTCTTCTGGCCTCTACTGCACTAGGCATGCATGTGGTACACGTACATATGTTCAGGCAAAACTCTCAGACACATAAAAATAACATAAATAAATTTTAAGTGGCCAATGACCTTGGAATCATCTTGGAATTGAAGGACCACTTACATAGTCATAGAGAGCTAGAGAGTTAGGGGATGTCAGACAAAGAGGGTCACCTGGTTCAGACTTACAATAAAACAGATGAAAGAGATCCAGTGACAGCTGTAGGGAGGTTGCTCAAGGGGACTTCCGGTTCAGGTAGGAGAAAGTCACAAGAAAGGGAGATGAGAGGAAGGTGCTGGGAAAAGCGTGCGACCGTTGAGGGAGCAGATGGATGGAATCAATTCCTTAAATAATTCAGAAGGAGACAAGTGTGCTTCACTTGGATAATGCAAATAGTTTTCAAAGATATAATTTGGGTGTAGAACCCATTTTCATCCAAACGAACGGCTTCCATTTCCCCAGCTCGCCAGATAACCTACATCTCTGTGAGCAGGTTGGATGGCAGGCCAACAGCAACCACCGACATAACTCCCCCTCTCACATTTGTACGTCAGGGGAGAATTGGTTTCAAGCAGAGTCCTGTTTTTCTCTTTGTATCCTGGTAAGCTTTTCCTCTGGAAATAACCTGGGCTGGCTGTCCCTTTGATGCCATTGTGCGATTCTATCTCGTTCATCAAGCTTTGGCACCTGACCTGTTGCGAGGGTATAGAAAATGGTACAATTTCAGTGTTTTCAAGAGCCAGTTTTCTAGTAAAAAGGGAGGGATATATGACAGTTACCTTTAGATCCCCTTGTTATCTGAGCTGTGTTTTCATACATGTTTTGTGAATGTATGCTATTTATTTGCCAAAACTGGAAAAAGAGACTGAACAACAGTGGCTTCATATCCCATTGACTCTGGCTCTGAGCATCCATGGCAACCACAAAGCCCACAGAAATTGAGTCTCATAGGATCAGTGTTTTGTAAAAAAAAAAAAAAAAGCTTAGGCCTGGCTTCTGGGGCTATTCAAAAAGATGGCCACAGTGGTGATGGAGAGTGAATGCTAAGAGCCATTTCCAGTGCAGAGAGACGGCTACTCCTCTTTCCCATCTATCCTGTGGGTGGGTTAGAACTGACACAGACAGACTTAGCCCTGGCCAGACACCTCTTGGCTCCATCTTCAAATCGGATCCTCTACTAATTACAGGAAATGGTTGGTGATGGGATGAATAAATAATCCACACAGAGGCTGAGGTCCCTGGGATGATTCAGATGTCCCTGCTCTCTGACTCCCCCAAAGAGAGAGTGCATTCCCTAGTGATGAGCCTCTGTGATCGTCACCCTGTCTTAGCAGACAATACCAGGCAACATGAAATGGCAAACATCAAAACTGATTTAAAAATAAATAAATAAATACTCTAGTGTGACAAAACCAAAGAACAAATGACAAAGCCAAGGTGTTTGACAGTCCCTGCCTTGAAATGAGTTAAAATGACAGCGTTAGCTAACATTGCTATCGTTGCTAATGAGCCATAATTTAAGCAGTATTGATTCTTCTCATTCGAGAAAATTCTGTTGTTTTTTTTTCACCCTTGCACAGTGTGTATTTTATGGTTTTAAACCCACCCTTGTAGATTCTAACCCCAGAGCATGCTTTGGGGATGACGTTACTTGCTTAAAGTTGAACAAAGCATGTGAAGCCCTGTCTATAACTTCCTGGTTCCCGGAGAATCCACCCTGAGATTCACTGTTGATGGGCAGCATTGGCTTCCGCACCCTGCGTTTCTGATTATAAGTCAGTGTCTTGTCCCTCCATTTGCGGAGTGCCCCTTTTTAGCCTTTAGCTATGGGATGACACCATCTGGGATTGCCAAGGAAATTAAATTAAGTTAAAATTCAATCAACAGAAGATTGTTGCCTCTATGACTTTACTAAGGACCTTGAGTGCATCCACGTAAAAATGCCTCTTTCTTAAGAAAGAAATGGGCCAGCTCTGCACTACAACATTGGCCCATGATCTAAGACTCCCCCAGGGTGAGGAGCCAGGAGCTCACCCTGTCTCATATGGCCTGCAGCAACTGGGAAAGAAAGAATTTTGTTTCTGCAGTCTGTGCTTGGCTTAGGAAAACTTCATTTCTTAAGAAGAAGATATTTCAGTTTATGTAATAAATAATAAATATTTTCACAAACATAAAAAAGTATTAGGTTGTATAGAAGCTCATAAACTACAATATAATAAATTCGAGGTGAATTAAAGGGTTTGTTTTAGAAATAAGACTAAAACATAAATACATAGACTTTAAAAATTGACCTCAGGAATTTCTAAGCATCAAAAAGTAAATAGACAGCCAGACCAACCGACAGGAAGACAAACAGACAAACAGATACCACAAATGCTAATACATTGGCTCAGAAGGCAAAGACAACGGCCACCACTGAGTGTAATCCTCATGATCCACATGTTGGAAGGAGAGAAGTGACACACACATCCTGAACTCTGACCTCCACACACAAACCCTGGCCAATGCAAATAGGTACATGCACATGTAGGCACACACAATAAATAATTTAAAACACCAAAAGAGTATTGATAGAGTTGAACATACTAATTTTTTTTAAAAATCCTATGGTATAATATCATAAACTAAGTACAAATTCAAATGACCAAAGAGAAAAGTATCTTTAGCACTTAAGATGGTCAACATACTTTAATACACATTACACACGCAAACACACATATGCATGCACTCAAATGCATGCACAAACACACTCACATCACAACACACACAGAAACACAGATACACGTGTACATGCATATACACACATACAACCCAGCATACATGTGTGCATGTGTGTGAAAACATCCTATTTGTGGTCAAAAGGCATTAATGGTTAACAAAGTACTACAATAGCAAAAACTTTCTTCAAACTCACCTTTTAAAATGTGTGGGTACACATCCCCAAAACAACGACAGACTTCCTGTGACAAACTGACAAAATTGTGTTGTTACTTTGATAACAATGAGGCAACAATCAGAACTGTCCTTCACAAGAAGTTCTTAAAATAGAGGTGGTGGTGGTCTCCAAGCACCAATGAGAAACATTCTTTTTGGGAAATGTTGGATGCCGGTAGATTTTAAACATCCCAGTGAATGGCCCCACACCCGTGAGCATAAAGACAACACTAATGGGACTTAGTGGGAAGAGACAAAGAGAGTTAAGAGTGAGAAGTGGTGGGAGGAGCTATCGAGGGAGAGTGAGGGATAAATCAGAAATGAGGTAGGTATAATCATATTTCACTGTATACATATATGAAATCCTCAGAGGATGAACAGAGAACTCTCATGAAGCAGCATAAGGCAAAATGTGTAAAATCAATATGTCTAGGGATAAATTCATCACCCAGAAACAACTTCAAGGCTGTGGATATGGTTTCTGGGTAAAATGATTGCCCTGTAAGCATGAAGGTCTGGGATTAGCTCTCCAGGAATCCCATGAAAGCTAGGCATGGAGGCATGTGCCTGTCCCACCACACAGGTTTTTAATTAAGTGTGCCCAACTCTATAAATAATTTTCTTATTGTTTTTAGTGTGTGTGTGTGTGTGTGTGTACCTGCATCTGCAATGACCTCTGTGTGGGTGTCAGAATACAACATGTGGGAGTCAGTTCTCTGCTTCCAACATGTGGGTCATGGTAAATAAACTCAGAATGTCAGTCTTGACGGCAAGCACCAATGCCTTCTGAGCCATTTCAGTGGCCCCTGTCAGTTTTTGGTCTGGTTGGTTGGTTGTTTTTGTTCTTGTTGTTTGTTTTTGTTTTGAGATTGTATGAGTGTGTGTGTGTCTAGAAATTCCTGAGATCAGTCCTGGTACAGAGACAAGCAGATTCGTTGAGGGTGGCTAGCCATCCCATTCAAAATGGAAAGCTCTACATTCAGTGAGGGAATACGGTGGAAAGTGATAGAGGCAGACAACCAAAATCGACCAGAATCCTACATACATGTGCACACATGAGCACACACAAGCACACACCCACATGCACATGTACACACACATCATATGGAATACACAAATAAATAAATAATAAAAATTAAAAGGGAGAAGCAGCCACTGCACAGATTTTGAGCTTTTGTGATGGCTGCTTATTGCAGCTTCACATACAACATACACATAGATTATACATGTGGTATGTATACCTCTATATTGATGCATGGTTTATGCCTATTTTGTTTAAATGTTGTCCAAAAGTCTCAAGATTGTATGCTTGCTTGCCCGTCCATTCATAATGCACATGTGACCAAAGAGATGGAGAGGAAGAAAAACAGCAGCATGTTAATAGTAACAATCACAGAGCAGAGGCAGCATTTGCTATTTCTAAATTTTTTTTTTTACATTTTCAGGTGTTTCAAAAATTATAAAAATAAGACAGCACTGCCTTACCATTTAAAAAGTAACATTTCACGAAACAAGTAAGAATAGCAAGTTGTTTTCATTGTCTCTCCGGATGACAGAGGTCCGTTCTCCCACCATGGTCACATAACGGTGAGGTCTGGCTCGCTACCATTTCTCATAATCCTGTTATCATTATTTCCTTAACCAGTTCATAACAGGAAGTGCAGACTCACAGCCAGGCAAAATACCAGTAACAATTTCCCAAGAGAGAGAACTAAGTGGCTGAGCCAGGAAACGTGGTTTGTATTACCAAACACGGCTTCAAGTTTACCTCCCCCACCTCTGCTCTCCCCTGGGTGTGCACTCCATCCCAAAGCCCCAGCTCAACAGATGCACTTAGTTTTGGAGGAAAAAAGAAAAGAAAAGAAAAGAAAAGAAAAGAAAAGAAAAGAAAAGAAAAGAAAAGAAAAGAAAAGACCAGCCTAGCCAAGACCTGTTCCCATATAGTAATGGGAGCTGCCTGTCTTCCACACCTGAGGCACTCACAGGCATGACAGGCAGTGGCCATGCGCTCAGAAAGACCAAGGAGGATTAGTTAGCCTGCATTCTTCTTGACAACCTTTCTCCAGATAGAGAACTGTCCACTACAGAAGTACCACATGCTGGGCTACCAGGCACCATTTGTTGAGCACTTGCAAGGGCCACCCCTCTACTATGTGATTCACATGGGTTACCTGTCCCATCTTTGACTCTTCAAGCAACCTCACAAGGCAAACATAAGTCCTTTGAGTTCTGAGGATAAGAAGTCATCCAATTCCCACAGTGAGAATCTGAGTGTGAGTCAGTGCCAGCACCTGTTTTCTAAGCTGCTGTGCCTCATGACCTCCCCACAAAAGGAAATTCTCCATTTTTAAAGACAACCCAGATTCAAAGCCTACTGCTGGATTTGGAAACTGCCTCCAGGTTTATCTGTAGACTGTCCATTCTCGTGACACATGCTTTTATCCTGTCAACTTTCCACCCTCACCTCACTAGTAGTAGAAACCCACACAATGTTTACTGCAAAAGAAGCTGGATGGAACTGTAGAGATGACTCAGTAGTTAAGAGCACTTTCTCATCTTCCGGAAAACTCAAGTTCGTCCCCAGCACCTCAGGTTATGCAGCTCACAACCACCTATAACTCTAGCTCCCTGGTGTCCTACACCCCTCTTCTGGCTTCCAAGGTACCTGCACACACACTTGTGTATACACAGAAATACATGCATATACATACATATAAGTAAAACACACTTTTAAGCTGGACGCTTTATATACACCACTGGATCTCTGTGTTATTTTATGAGCATGTGCACTGAGCACTAAATGAAGTTCTTCAATCAAGTCTCCAACAAGAAATAGGCAAACATGATGAAAGGACTTAAGAATGAGTAGACTAGCTGGGTGTGGTGGATGCACGCCCTTAATCCCAGCAGTCGCGGAGGCGGAGGCAGGCAGATCTCTGCGAGTTTGTAGACCGCCAGCCTGGTCTTCAAAGCGAATCCAGCACAGCCAAGGCTACACAGAGAAATGCTGCCTCAAAAGAAGAAGAAGTAGCAGAAGAAGAAGAAGAAGAAGAAGAAAAAGAAGAAGAAGAAAAAGAAGAGAACACACATGATATGAAAATTAAAAAAGAAAATATGAAAATAAGGGTTAAAGGTTTAATCTAGGATAGAGACAGAGAACAAGGTGGGGGCGGGCTAACACTCAGAGAACTTACAATGTGATGACCAACCCTGGTTGATATGTCTGCAACACAACCCCTATACCTAAGGCTCAACACTACCAAAGATGAGGGGACAGAAAGATTCTAAGAGCAAAGGACCAACTGGACATCTGCTCCGAGATGCTCTTCTCTACGTATGGCAGGAAAGGTGCGCCTATGAAATCTCAACGATACGGTTACCTAAACAAGACCTTCACAATGGCAACATCAGTTGACATTTCAAGGTGAATGGGGGAAATCTCACAAGGCCCTAGATGTAGATCTCCAGGCAATTAGTAACTGACAAGGGAGTCAGTCTTCTCCCGGGATGAGCTCCCTGATGGGTTATCCAAGCTCAGCAGGTTTCACTTATATATACATATGTATATGTATGTGTAATATAATAATTTTATGGTATGTCATGAATTTGCAAGGGACTTTGGGGAGCACCAGTCTGGTGAATTTTGTTTTCATCATTTCTAATCTCCTGACTTGGACTTAGTTGCACTTCCCTGTGTTTGAACCCACCCTGATGATTAATTTTTATTATATGTTTGTGCAAGATGCACAGAGGAGAAAAAGGGCCAAGAGGAGGAAGGTGGAACCAGCCCCCAGTTGTCTTCCCATCTGCCCTGTGTCACAAGAGGGGATCTCCTACTGCATTATCACAGACAAGGCCAATCTGGCATGGCTGGACCACAGGAAGACATGTGCCATGTTGCCTTCGCACAGACTAACTTGGAAGAGAAAGGTGCTCTGGCTAAGCTGGTGGAAGGGAAGCCATTAGGACCAACTACAATGACAGCTAGGATGAGACAGGCAGCCATCGGGGAGGCAACATCCTGGGTTCAAAATCTGTGGCACACACTGCCGAGTTGTAAAAGGCAAAGGCAAAAGAACCCTCCACTAAACTGGATTAAATTTACACTGCTCAGTTTTCTGTTATATAAATTTAATTACAAAATTATCCTTAAAAAAAAGAGTCAAACAAAATGAATTAATCAGGACTCGTATTGCATAGCTTAATTCCACAACCAAGGGAAGCTGGTTCTAGTGAAATCAGTATTTGTGAGCCTAAGCACTAGGACGATTGCAGATGCAACCGAGCATCCAGAACTCTTCCGGTGGCAAGTTTCTCATTTATATGGGAGCATTGCAACTCAATTGGTCAGAAAAATGCCATGTGCCAGTCTATGGTTCTGGGGTGGGGGAGTCTCTTTCCTTTGTGGTGTGACCACTGGCAGTTTGCTCACTCTCCAGTAAATAGCCTCCTATCCACACTTGTCAAACAACTCTGATTAAATTCAGTGGGACACATACACACACTCACACACAGGAGATAAAAGTAACAAGGGTCTTGTTAAGAAGAAAAGTTTCATTGGGAAAGGGAGGGAGGATGAGAGAAGGGAATAGAGGGTGAAATGACCAAAATGTACTATATATGTATATGAAACTGCAAAACAATAAAATAGGGAGAAGTTAAAATTATGTAATTTGCATAAGTTGAAAGACATTATTAAACATATTGAATGCTGCAATTTGACACTATTAAATTCAAAACATGATAAAATGCCATGCACAGTACTTATTTAGCATAAAGTGATGATCACACTACCTCAGCTCTCTGATAATCTCATCCTGCTTTGAAGAGTTGTGCCAGTGGTCCATGTGTCAATGATGACACACCATGAGACACAGCTTTACCCTCTTCCCATATCATGGGGTCACCTGTCACTTCCTTCTCTTAAGCACAGACTGCTTTCCATGAAGGGCTCAGAAAGATTTTTTTTTTTTTTGCTTGCCTTTCACTGGCTCAAATAAAAGGAAATGTATTCATTGTCAGCCAAGAACTGACGACATGACCTGAACCCGCTATAACTGACTGTGAAAAGCAGCTGGTTGGTAAAGAAGAGGGCAGAGACTGCAAAAATGCTCCCTACAACCAAACAGGGATGAGGCCAGAGCACATCTTCCTGAATAGGTCACTGCCAAAAGAGAATCATTCCAGAGCTTTATCTCTACCAGGCACTTCCCCATGCTCTAGATGTGGCTAGCTACTTTCCATTTTTAGAGCATGTTAGGCAATTTCATCTAGGAGCAAGACCTTCTTATCTTTTCCCCTAACTTACACATTTATGAATGTTCTCAAGAGATAAAAGCATGACCCCTTATCTATATAGAATGGTCCATATGTGCT
Organism: Pachyuromys duprasi; assembly: GCA_028658305.1. Lineage (NCBI taxonomy): Eukaryota > Metazoa > Chordata > Mammalia > Rodentia > Muridae > Pachyuromys > Pachyuromys duprasi. Next base: position 42,112,306 of record CM053749.1, on the reverse strand, counting down.
CAAAATATACTCACATGTTCACAAGGAAACATTAATTATTTTGTTTTTATATGTTCATCTTCCTCCCAAATCTACCCAATTCAGGACAGTAGAGCCAAAAGGGGCTAAATTTGGCCTACTTCTGTGAACTTATAAATACCATTATAGTTTCAAAAGTTGCTAGACTAAATCAATCGTCTTACTTTCTTAAAGACTCAATATTTCAAATTCTTCCTATTCTTCCTCAAAATATCATTCAAGCCCATCCCCCAACCTTGCTACTGCTCACTGAAGGTGTTTATCACTTCAAGGCACCCTCTTGAAAGCCTTCTGAATCCTCTCTCCAACAATGACCCGTCTATGCCCTCATCATTTCTCTGTATTCAGGAGAATACACAGAATACAGTGGGCTTTCTTCTAGTTCTTCCTGTTGGAATGAATGCCAGGTCATGCCCTGTGTTCTTCCATAACATGTACATGAGACACTTCTGCCCAAACCATGATGGCAGAAGGATGTTGAAAAAAGGAAATGTGTTTGAAAAAAAAAAAGCATAAAAAGGTAGTCTTCCATCTATTAACATCAAATATGTAGAATACTCCGGGCATCCTTCAAAGCCATCCAGATAACCCTAATCCATTAATGCATGAAGATAGAGAGAGGGGAGAAAGGGGCCAAATGTAGCTGAGTGTAACAACGTAAACAAAGCCCATCATCCCCATGAAATCATCAAAGCTGAAAGATATGTCTGCCCCTTTGAGGCTGAGGTTTAAGTGCAAAAGGGTAACGTATCGGTGAAATAAAGAAAAGAGACATGTTTCCAGTAATTCCTGCCTGTGTCTAGACAGGCGACATCTAAAAGCCGCATTGGCCGGAACCATTTTGCCATCAATCTGCATGGTGATGGGGACAGAAGTATCAGTAACACCAGGGCCATTAATACATGAGCCGCAATGGGAAAATACCAGCTAGATGAAGGACACAGCTGGAGAGATCTTTCGGATTACAGACAGGACTTGGGTGGCATCACGGTCCACTTCCTTTGTTAATACTTTTCTCTGAAAAATTTATAAATCGAAACCTAACAAAGGTGCCTGGTGAAATAGCATTCAGTTCTGTTGAAATGGCGATTCTTATTTGAGAGTTTGTCAGTCTTGGAGGTGGTTACACTGTTCTCATTTTATTTTTCTTGTCCAATGCAATTTCATATTTATGTATGAATAGAGGCCTATATCCTGGACTTCCACAGAGCACAAACATGTATCACAGGATATGAAAAGTCATGTCTTTCATAAATGATTTTATCCATTCAAGGAAAACTAATGACCTTCTCATAGATTGGGTTGGAAAAAGATTTAAAATGTAGTCATAGTTTTCAAAAAAAATGGTAAAGACTTCTATGAGAGGCCAGCTTCAATGCTGGGAATCAATGCTAATTAGGCAGAGTCAATGCTAATTAAAAATGCATCCAAATGGAGGAACAAAATAAAGAAGACAGAGAAGGAAGAAAGAGGAACAAATGCATCAAGTCCTCCCAGCATGTGTAGATAGAAATAGTGTGGACTGTCAGCAAGGAAGAAGTGTGGGGTTCTGTGTCTGGTTTTAAATTGGGAGACTTTGGAACTGAAAGGTTATTTTGGAAACTCAGCTTGGAGAAGAAGTAAAGATAGCTTAGTAACCAGAGGACCACACTGAGAAATTCAGCCTGCTAAGACAGTTCAGAAAAGGTGTGTCCAAGCTGGAATTGGAAACATGCATAGAACATGTTTCTTTAGCTGGAACAGGTGAAGGCAAATGGTAAGAATTCCAAGAATTTAGAAGGGTCTGTGCAAGGCAGAATTGTGTAGCACAGCTTAGCATACTCAAGTAATCTCAGAATATCACCAATAAGAATAAAGTGGGGTTAGAAGTTCTGTAGCAATGTCCCTCTGGGGATATGGTAGAGTGCTTGCCTAGTATAAATCAAGACTTTAGTTTGGTCCCTAGCAAGTACTGCATTAACTAAGCACACACCTATGAGCCCAGCATTCAGAAGGTGGAGGCTAAAGATTCAGGAATTTGAGACCATCTTTGGCTACAAAAGGACTTTGACACCAGCCAGGGCTACATATAATCCTGATCACAGAGTCTTAGCAGGGACTAGACAAATGACCCAGAAGGCAAAAGCACTTATGGCTCTTGTGGAGCAATCAGATTCAGTGCCAAGCACCCACATTAAGTAGTTCTAAATCTGATGCCCTCTTCTGGCCTTCTTGGGAATCTGCACACACACGGTGCACATAAACTCATGCAGGCACACACAAATACACATAAATTACAGAAGAGGACATTGCCACCAGTCCTGAAGAGACCTGATAAGCTAGGGTCAGATGGAAGGGGAGGAGGTCCTCCCCTATCAGTGGACTTGGAAAGGGGCAGGGAGGAGATGAGGGAGGGATGATGGAGTTGGGAGGGAATGCAGGAGGGGGCTATGGCTGGGATACAAAGTACATAACCTGTGATTAATATAAAAATAAATTTAAAAAAATTAACCATTGTTTTAAATAATAGGAGTGCTCCAAAGTCAAAGACTGGCAAGAGGGTGATTTAAGACAAGAACAAAATACTCCCCACAGAAATTTCAATGAGAACAGTGTCACAGGCCCATGTCTAGTTATCATGGGCTGAGGAAGCAGGATATTCAGGCATTAAAGAATGAGCTATGAGAAGGGTTAGGACCAAATTAAACAATGATGATGATGGGAACAGCAGATTTTATATGAACGAGGTTCATTAGATGGAGATGAAGAGAGAGAGAGAAGGAGAGAGTGAGACATGATAGGGGGAAGAGGGAGAGCACCCTGACAGAGAAAGGGGAGAGGGCAAGAGCCAAGAGCCAAAAGAGAGACAAAGTGGCGGGTTGATCCTTTTAGGGAGCAACATAACCACGCCTGCCAGGTGTGGCTACCTGGCTGGTGACACATGATGACATCATAGGTTGCTAAGCAACCCAGAAGCAGGCTGCCAAAATACTAATAGTTATGAAGTTATGTGGACACAAAAATGAACAATTTTGCCAATTTTTCCAGCAGTAGTCCATAGACTGTGCTGCTGGGCGTATGTAAGGAGCATCTGTCATGAACATCCGTGGGGCTGGGGCGGCATGCGACTGAGTGTGCTCGAGCCTCTGAAAAGGTTTTGTCTCCAGCATCAAAACCACAAGCCGGTCCTGCAGTAGAGGCACACATGGTACTGCTAAGAGAAAGGTCATAATGTTCAACAGCCATCTCCAGCTTGCCTAAAAAGAAATCAGAAGACAGGCAAACTGAGAAGGCTGAGGAGTAGGTGAGTTCAGCAGAAAATGTCGACGGGAGGCCAGGCCAGAGAAGACTGGAAAGCTTGATGTGTTTGTTAATTTTAACTTCTGGAATGAAGCACCGTGAGGAAGGGAACTTATACAATAAAGAATTTATTTGCAGCTTACGGTTTTAGGGGGTTCCAATCTATGACATTATGGCAGGGAAACACAGTAGCAGGCAGGGAGGCAAGGAGCTGAAATGGTGGCTGAGAGATGATATCTTGATTCACAAATAGGAGGCAGAGAGAGCTTACTGGGAATGGCGTGGGACTTTTGAAACCTCAAAGCCCACCCCAGTGACACAACCTCCTCCAAGGGACCACCTCCTAATCCTTCCTAACTGCTCCACCACCCAGGGACTGAGTATTTAAACATCTGAGCCTGTGGGGGCCATTATCAGTCAGACCATCAAAACAGGAGAGAATGTTGGGAAAACAAAGAGAAATAGGATCAAAAGAAATGCGGAAAATGGGAGATGCTGTAAAGAAGACATGTATGGACCCTTTCAGAGGGATACAAAACATGTGATATTTCCAGATAGGAAATAGACTGTGGTTAAGGGTATACATGACAGGTAGAAGGCTGAAATGCCAACAACATGGTGAGGAAGATGGAGAGGAAGGCCCAGGGTAAAGTAGAATTGAAGAAGAGGGTGCCCCTGAAAATTACAGACATAAGAGATCAGTGGGAGACTGGCAATAGAGTGAACCTATCTGTGGCATCTGAGCTCTTAAATCTGAATTAACTGGTAACACTTTGGGATCCCAGAAAAAGCCAAAGGTCACAGAGGCATGAGTTCCAGTGCCACAACTGCTCTCCATGCTAGCTAGCCCTGCGCAGCAACGGCCCCCCAAGGCCCTGATAATTCTACCCAAAGTGGCCTGAACATCTCAAATGTTGTGTCCAATATTGTTAAGGTTGGCTGTAAACAGTGAGTTTCATGAAACTTCTTTTTCTCATTTAACCCTGGCATGTTGCTGACTTTCCTACTGAGTTGTAGTTTATCTTTCCCGGCGTTAGTGTAGACTCTATAAAGCCGTGATTGGTTTTACCAACCAATTTAGTTAGGTTACAACCTGCCTCGCAGTTCTTCAGTTTCATAATCCGGGAAGGAAATAAATTTTAGATGTCAATTTCTCCCTCTTCTCCCTGTCTACTTATGGTCAAGTGACCCAGATAAATTGGGCTGCTAATAACACATCTAGGCTACAATTAACTGGAAAGATTAGAGTTGGCACTACAAATATTTTGTCATTTTAACTTCCCTGCCTGTTCCGCTGTAAGTTTTAACTATTTTTGCTGATTGTAACTGAATGCCTTCAAGGGTTTTTATGTCAGAAGGTTATGGTTAACCATCTCAATTTCAAGAAGACCCAATAATTACAGACTTCCTTGTATTGTTCATTAATTTAATCCTTGATCTTTTGGTACATATCTATCACAAGTATCATAGTAACACAGAGAATAGATACATTTTAAAAGAAATTAATGACAAGGAAAGTGTGTCATGTCCCACCTACACAACTTTAGTGATTTTTGTCTGTATGTTCATAAGTATAATCCTTATTGACAACAGAAGTGGGTCTGTGGACATAAAACTTGTATCCACTGTTGTTGGTAAAGGGTTAAATTAAAGGGCTAGACCGAAATCTCATCCTGGGTCCTAGAAGAGGAGGACACTTTCTGCTTATATTGGGACTCTTAGACAGAACTAGGGTAACTCGGTCACTACAGGGCAAGTCTCCACCTAATTGCCCTCTATCTTTCTCTGACTTGATAGTCTTGTCTGGGATTAAGGTCATAGGCTATGATTAGGTAAAAAAAAAAAAAAATGGGTGGGATGGTATTTCAAGGTGCTGGACAATGGCTGTGAGCAACTATTAGTAGACTCTTTAAAGAGCTTTGATGAGTCCAAACAGCTACTGAAAAGAAATGCAGAGTGTCTCTCCATAGTCTCAGTAACCTTGTTGGTTGCTGGTGTATATACAGATTTTATGGGGACCCCATTCCTCTGCTTTAATGAAGTTGTTTTTCTAAAATATTAAGAACGTGCAAACTAATGACCTTAAAGCATAGTTTTTATAATTGACAAGTCAACTTGTAAGAGAAAGCAAATATGTTTGAAGTGGGTGAAAGTTTAAATTGTTTGCAAATAATTATAATTGAATTTAACTAATTGGGTATAGACATGTCTCTAAACATCATTAGCCTTCTCAGTCTACAGATACAAATGTGATCACATTAAAGAAGATACCTCTACATTACTGGCTGCTGCTTCCAACTCGAGAGACTCAGTGCCCAACAAGTGCTTCCTGGGTTAGATGGAAACTCCATGTGCACGTCTGACATCATCTCTTCACTTTTGAATCGGCTCACAGAATTCAAGGAAGGGGACATTGCAGAAGGTTCTCATGGAGCACTCCTAAGGGATGTGTGAGTTTCATGAGTCCCTTCTCTGTCCATAGTGGAGTGTTAATAAAGCAGAACTCATGAGGGGCTCATATGCGTCTCACAGCTAGCCCACCTCAAGACTGCACGGGTCAGGGGCCAGAGAGGCGATCAGTCAGGGACAGTGTTGTTGTACAAATATGAAGGCCTGCGCCAGTTCCTTGTTGTCAACCTGACACAAACCTGGACATATCTTAGATGAGGGAATCTCAGCTGAAGCCTCCAACAGAGAAAACCTGAACCTCCAACAGAGAAAAGGACCATGGACCCCTTTCTTAACTGGTGGTTGAATGTGGGAGGACTCCACCCACGGTTGGTGGTGTTCCCTCTGGAAGGCCCCATGATGTATAAAAAAAGAGAGAAAGGTGAGCAAGCCAAGGGAAGCAACACGGTGAGCAGCGCTCCTCTGACGTCTCTGCCCCAGGTTCTGCTCAATTTCCTGTCTTGAGTTCCTGCCATGGATTCCCTCAGTGACTGATGGTGATGTATAAGGAAAACCAAACCTTTGCCTTCCTAAGATGATTTTACTCAGTGTTCTATCAAGGCCAAAAAAAAAAAAAAAAGGCCTATTAGGAAGACCTGAGTTCAGACCCCACATTTAAAAAGGGCACAGGACATGGTGACACATGTTTATGATCCCAGTACTGGAGAGGTCAGCCAGTTCAGTCAAAATGGTGAGTTTCAGGTTCACTGAGAAACTCTGTCTCAAAAATAAGGCAGAGAAAAAAAAGAGAGATAGGAAGAAAGAGGTCATATTGAACTCAGTCCTCCACATGAATGAGCACACACGTGCACTGGCATGCACACATGCGCACAAAAGAAAGGCAGATGGTGCTAGAGAGATTGTTCATCAACCGAGACTTCTCAGTGCTCCCACAAAGGACCCAGATTTTGGTCCCCAGTACCCATATGATGGCCCACAAACTGCCCATGAGTCCAATTCCAGGAGATCCATCACCTTCTTCTGACTTCCACGGGCCCCTGCACACGTGGTGCACATATACTGGAGGACACACTCATGCACATTTTCCTCTTTAGGGAACAAAGTGGTCTCCGCTAAACAAATAAACCCGGAAGAAATGTTTAAAACAAAGAAAAGTCCATGACGGCAGGGCCCAATCTACAGGCTGCAGTTACACATCACAGGGATATTACATAAGCACAAGAGTGACCTACAAGCCAGCAGCTGACCTTGGACTAAGTGAGGCAGAGCTGAAGGCTTTCTAAGGTCTGGAACAAGACACCCACATTCACCATTTTCATTCAACGTCCTTCTGGAAATTCTAGCCAGAGCAAATGGGGAAGAAGAGGAGTAAATGCCACTGAAACCGGAAAATAAGGCCTAAGTCTCCATTTCCAGATGGTGCGGCCTTACATTTAGAGATAACTCCTGAATCCTACCAAGAAACAGAATTTATATATATATTTATATATATTTATATATATATAGCCATGATTCTGGATAAAAAAAAAACTATATGCTAATACCAAAAGCATTTTTATGCCAATAACAAATAATCTTAAATTTATACAGAACTACAAAAACAGTGGCCAAAGCCATCTTTAATGAAAAGTACAAAGTGGAAGAGGCATGATGACACCACCTGACCTCAAAATATACTACAAAGTTATACTACAATGTGGTACTGGAATATTAAAAACACACACAAACAAATAGAACAAGATAGAGATCCAAGAAGCCGATGACTAACCGAAGACTAGGAACCAACACTGGAAAAAATGATTTTTTTTTCAATAAATGGTAATGGGGAAATTGGGTATCCACATGCTGGAGAATGAAACTAGACCACAGTGAGAAAGAACTACTGACTGAGGGCATAACACATTATGTTCTGAGTTACTGTTTTATCTTCTAAGATTTTTTTAAACAATGTGGGGTGTGTGTGTGTGTGTGTGTGTGTGTGTGTGTGTGTGTGTGTGTGCATGAACATGAGTGCGGTACACACAGAGGCCAGAAGAGAGTATTGAATCTTCTGGAGCTGAAGTTACAGGAAGTTTTTATGCCACTGACATGGATTTTGAAAACCAAATTCACATCCTCAAGAAGAGCAAGCAGGGAGTGTGAGATTGGGTTGGTACCCCTTAGGGCTTTCCCTTCTCTAAGAAGAAGGAGAGAGAAAAATAAGGGGGAAGGGATTTGAGGGTGAAACTGAGAGGAAAGAGGGGAGGAAGCTGGTATCAAGATGTAGGGTGATTAAATAAATAAAATTTAAAATTTAAAAAGTTCTTTAAAAAAAAAGAGGAAGCAGCATGTGCTTTTATAACTGTTAAGCCATCTCTCCAGCCCCTGATAGTACTTACTTCTATTTCTATTTTTTACCTTTATTTTGGTTTTTTTTTTAATTTTTGCTCCTGATTTTATTTTTGTTTACAGTTTTGTACTGTGTTGCATTATTGTGTTTTCACTTGTGTCTTGCCGGACAAAACCTCAAATTACCCCCTTTTATTTCTCTTCCTGCAATTCTTCCTCGACAGTGGTCTCAGGCCTCTAACTCGCATGCTCCATCTTCCCTGTTCTTCACAACCCTTCCTAGCATCACTACTTAAATATCTATATCATTATCTCTAAAAAAAAAAACAACAACAACAAAATAAAAACTTTAAACTATAGTTTTCCCAATCAGCATCCTAGCTCCTTGTCTCTGAAATTTATTGGAGACATAATGAAGTACACACATTCTCTCCACTGCAAGCCAACACCAGGACTGCTAAATATTTATGTAGATAACTACAATCAGCCTCTCCCCTAAACAGCAGGAGGAAACACAATTCTGAGTAAGGAAAACTCACCAGAGGAACTCATGTGATATAAAATAAGCAAACCAAATAATATGTAAAGGACAAAACACAGCAACTAAATAACACTCTTTCCAACAGATGTTCAACACATACACACACACAAAACCCACAAAGATATGAGGCAACCACCCACCATGACTTCTCCACAAGCTCGCTTCCTCAATACCCCAAACCACAGAGAATGAGATGGCTGAAATGCCAGAAAAAGATTTCAAAGCCCTACTTTCAAAAAAAGATCAATAACCATATAAAGAATTCAAATAAGCAGATGAACAAAGTAAGAAAATCAATTGAGGACCTAGGCCAGAAAGTTACCACAGTGGGTAAAATGGTCAGTAACATGGAAAAGAATTTCAAAAAACATGAAGGAAAAACTTCAGGGAGGAAATTGAAACTCTCAAAAAGAACCAAACAAATTCTAGAAATTAAAGATTCAATCAATAAAATGAAATAAAAAAGAGAAAACAATATCTATAGACATGACCAAGCAGAATGGATTTCAGGAATAGAAGATAAGTCAAAATAAATTCAAACAGATGTTTTAAAAAAATCAATTAATAGGCATGACTGAAACTACCGAGGGCTTTGGCATATGTTCAAAAAGACCAAACCTAAGAATCCATAGAGGAGAGCAAGGAACTAAGACAAAGAAAATTTATTCAATGTAATTATTGCAGAGTTTTTCCAAAGCTAGAAAAAATATATAGACATTTAAGAGGCATTTATAACTCCAAATAGGTATGACCAGAGAAGAATCCCTCCATATCTATCATCAAGAGGTCAAAAATACAAAGCAAAGAAACAATAACAGAAGCTATAAGGGACAATGGGAGTCTACCTAAAAAGCAAAAGGCAGAATAATGTCCCATCTCTTGTTGACAACCCTAGAAGCTAGGAAATCATGGGATGCTGTGCTTCAAGCCCTGTTGAGCAAGATCGCTATACCACACAGTCATCTTTTTAAATGGATAGTGAAATACTGTCATGACAAGGTAAGAAAAATTAAAGCAACTCAAGCCATCACTGAAGATGATGCATAACTGAATATTACTTACAGGAAGGAACAAGTGTGAGTGCTTCAGAAAGAAGAAATTCTGCAGAAGAAATAGCTGAGCAGAGGAGTGGTAGGAAGAGAACTCCGCATGCCCATCAAAACAAACGAGTCCTCAGCAGGTGAAGAATAAAAGGCTAACCAAAATGCTACCAACCAGAACATGAACCAACAAAAAATACAACTCAGTGTTCTAGAAAAATAAAAAGTTATGACAAATGCAAATGCAGTATAAGGTAAGCAATAACAAACACTGGAGGGAAAGTTAATAAAGATGTTGAGAAAAATGACAATTCACAAACTCAACCAAACAAAGACTTGATTCTTTGAAAAGATAAAGAAGATTGAAAAATCCCTCGCTACACTAAGCAAAAGAGAGAGGAGGCCCAGATAACAAAGTTAGAGATGAGAGAACTTATAAGATCCCAGGGAAATCTAGAGGATCATTATGGAATGTTTTGAAAACTTACATTCCAAAAAGCTAGGAACACTTTTAAATATATATATCCAACAAAATTAAATCAAGGTGGACACATTTTAAATGCACTCATCACAACTAACAAGACTGAAGCAATAATAATGAAATGTTTGCCCACAAAGAAAAGCCCAGGACCAGACAGATTTGCTGCAAAATTCTATCAAAGTATGATACTTAACACCAGCACTTCTCAAACTGTTCCACAAAATAGAAAGTGGGGAACACTACTAAAGTCATTCTACAAAGCCAGTATTACTCTGACACTAAAATTGGATCTCATATGCACACACAAACACACGACAACTTTTTCCAAAGAACATAGGTGCAAAAGTTCCTAACCAAGTATTTGCAAATACAAGAACATATTAAGAAGCTCGTACATCACAACTAGATTTGTGTCATCCCAGAAATGCAAGGTTGGTCCAATGTATGCAAAACACTAAGGGTAACATGTTATAGCAATAGACTTAAGGACATAAATCACATGACCATCTCAATAGACACAGAAATAGTACTTTACAAATTTTAAATGTCCATTCTTAAAAAAAAAAATAAAGTCCTAAAGAAACTAGGAATAAAAGGAACTTATCTCAGCCTAGTTAGGCTATATATGATAAAATGTCTTAGTTGGGGTTTTATTGCTTTAAAGAGACAACAGGACCGTAACAACTCTTATAAAGGACAACATTTAAATGAGGCTGGCTCCTAGTTTCAGAGGCTTACTCCACTATTGTCATGGCAGGAAACATGGCAACATAGAGCCCGGTGTGGTACTAGAGCAGGAGCTGAGAGTTCTACATTTTGATCCACAGGCAGCAGAAGGAGACTGTGTGCCACACTGGGCATAGCTTGAGCATAGGGGACCCCAGAGTCTACCCCTACATTAACATGCTTCCTTTAGGAGGGCCACACTTACTCCAACAAGGCCACACCTCCTAACAGTGACACTCTCTATGGGCCAAGCATTCAAACACATGAGTCCATGGAGACCACACCTATTCAAACCACCACACAAACCTATAGCCAATGTTTTGCTAAGTGGGGAAAACCCAAGAAGACTGCCTCCAAGCCTGGATTGACCAAGTGTACCCACTCTCTCCACTCAGTTCAGCATTCAAAATCCTAGCTACTTAACAGAACAAGAGATAGGTATAAATGAATTCAAATGCAACCTCAAAACATCTGTGCGTGCACAGGATTGGGTCAGTCAACATTCTTTCAGGGAGATGGAGAGGATTTACAAAATGCCACCCTTCTCTGAGGACACTCAGGCAGTTAATGAAGGTTGGGGGGAAAAAGACATTTTTCTCAATGGTATAACCACCAGTAAGGGGGCCATGCTTCTGTAAGCAACTCCTCATCCATGCTTCTGTAAGCACCCCTGGTAAAACTCATTCAAAAGAAAAACAAGACAAGGAAATAGAAGGAAGGCTAGCTAGGAAGGAACAGCAAGGGATCATAGAGAATGTGAGGGGAAACAAGAGAGAGTAACGGGGAATGAATATGGTCATAATACATTATATACATGTATGAAATGTCATAATGAAGCCCATTATTGTGTATTATTAATATATGATAACAAAACTTTACCCAAAGCAGTGGGGGGAGGGGTCTGGTGGATTCTGCCAATAGGAGTCACTACAAGCTTGTTCTGGCCCGATGGTTCTCCAATTTGTATTTATACCCTACACACGCCTCTTCCATCAAAATATGCCATATACAACTAAAAGATATCGGATCAAATATTAATGCCCAAGATGTCCATGCATTTTTGTAATGCCTTCAACTTCCCTCCAAAGGATTTTAATGCACTCTTGTAAGTTTAGTTCAGCATAGGGCAATCAGCAGATATCAATTTCTCTGTGGACTCTAAAGACTTGTTAACTGCAGAAATGCTGCTCATGCCCTGTGGAGGGGAATTGCTGCTGAGTCAGCCTCGAGGAAGGTCTTGTGTCTGTAGACCCTCGTCTGAGAGCACCAATGTGGAAATTTCCATCCCACATTCCTACCCCTCTTACTCTACCTATCAGACCCCTGATCATCTGAAGCTAAGTTTTTCATTCCACCTCTAGGGAGCTTTCATCATTCCAACTAAAAATTCCCTCAGCTCTCCATTTCTACTTTACATAACAAGAAGAATTTTTCTTTGTCTGTAATTATTCATATCATATATAACCCACCCAAGGATTAGCTTGGGGATGATTTTTCATTTATAAAACCCAAAATAATTCAAGGCATGAGGTATTGCTAATCTAGATCAGTGGGTGACATTGTCACTTCTACTGAGCAGGATGAAGGGATATGCATAATTCAGAGATGGGAGAGATGAAATCAATTTAGCAGCTTTAGCTTAAGACAAATGCATCTTTTAGAACATAGTTACATGGTGGAGAAAAAAAATCTTACTTTTTGAGGCACATCTTGTTTTTGTGAGTACTCTGGCCTGGAACTCACCACACTGGCTTAACTGCAAGCCCCAGGAATCTGCTGGTCTTGCCCTCCTCATGATAAGCCGTGACAATCACACCCAAGTATGTACAATGTCTTTGTATTTTAAAAAAGGTTTCTTAAGAGGAATAAACAATATGCTAATAAGTCCGTTGGAAGAGCTCAGGGGATGAAGGGAAACTCCATGCTCAGCTCATGGCCACAGCTGCTTCTCTCCCTGCTTGTAGAACCAGTCACAGTCACTGCTTGTGAACAGCTGTGTCCCTCATGAAACACCATGAGCTCTCACCTTGGGTGTGCTGGAGACCAGATACTCTGGCCCTCTATAGCCAGAGAGGAATACTGTCAGGATCCAGCTCACCAGCCCTCACAGTTCCATCTATCAGCTGTCCTCAGGGTCAAATATCATCAGTGCTGGATGCATTGAAGGAAGGCATGATGCAAACATCTCTACGGGATGCCGGGAAGGTCCTGAGAAGGAGTGATCTTTGTTCTTACTGAAGAGCCCTATAGGAGAATAAACACGGAGTGAAGCAGAACCTAAAAACACATAGTAGCTCTGTGACCTTAAGCAGATCATTTGACCTTGCAGCGCCTCAGAGGGCCACACAGGAGAGTGATATGACTGACTACTCAGGCCGGGCCTGGAGAAGCAAATGCCCAGAGCTGGCCTTGTTCTTCATTTCTCTTCTTTTCTAAGATTGAATTTATTTTCAAATATATTCATGTTAAGGGGGGAAGGGTGTGAACCTGAGAGCATGTACCCTTGGAAGCCAGAACTGTCACATCCCCCTACAGCTGAAGTTACAGATCATCTGACTTGGGTGCTAGGAACCAAACTCCAGTCCTCTGTGAGAGCAGTCCACACTCAACCATTGAGCCATCTTTCCATCCCTGGTTTGTCTCTTTATGAAATCTCACGTAGAATACTGCAACTTACTGAGCCCCAGCACAAGATCACATTTGGATTTAGGTATAAACTCACCTGGGTAAATCATCAGCAACCTGTGCCTTATTTAAAAACTCAAGAATAAATTTCAGTAATATTTGTGGAAATTCTAATCCCTGTGTCCAGCACATAAAAGTCAATAAGCATTCATTTCTTATTCCCACTTTATGGATTGCAAAGAAGGTATATAATAATAATATTTGTTCTCAAGAGATCTTTCAGAGACAATATTCTAAGAATTCCTCAATCAATAATACATAATAAGATCATAATAATACCAGGAGTGAGACTGGGCAGGTGCTCATCTTTTAAAGTCCTTGGCTGAGTAGTGCTGGGGTTTGGACCAAGCAAGACAATCTCCACAGACATGTCCACATGATAAAGACAATTCCTCTCAGGAGCTTCTAGGCTGTGTTGAGCAGACAACTGAGGTTAACCATGACAGGCCTCCACACATGACACACATACATGTGCACATACGGACACATATACACAGTACTAGAACCACCACAGTCATCACTGAATTACCTAAATGACTTTAAGTTACAATGGTGGCTGAGAGCAGTTCCGTCTTTGACTGTGTGGTTTCCTGTGACGTACTTATCTCTTCATGCCCTGGCATTTGAGAGAGGTAGGTTTATCTTAACATCGCTGAAGTGTCAAGAGACTACTTCCAGGAATCTGCTCCATCCCAGCCTCATGTCCAGTCAGATAAGCAGGAAAACCAGATAAGGAACTTTTGACAGAAGCCTAGCATACTTGCTTTGCTCCCTGGAGTCCATCAAGGCTGTCGACACCCAGACTGGACACACAGCACCGAACCATCTTACCCGCGGGCATGTCCATAGCACATTTTTGTGGTGGGGCTGGTGAAATAAAGGCCCCAGGATCATGTGGCTTCTAAATATGATTCATCTGCTACTGATAAATGAGTTCATCCAACCTTTGACTCTTTCCACACACATGCGTAGTAACAGGTAAATGTTCATCCACCCTGCTCATTTTTAAAAGAATGCCACCTTCCTCTGATATTTTCATTTAAAGTTAGCAAAAATCAATACATTTCTGTGGCTCAGTGGTAGTATTCTTTATATCTTTAACTACCAAGTAAGAGTAAAATGCTATCCTAAACATAAATCTACCAGGCCAGGTGTGGTAGGGTTAACCCTTAATCCCCAAATTTAGGAAACAGAGGCAGGTGGATCTCTGTGAGCTCAAGGTCAGCCTGGCCTACATACCCTGTTCCAAATAAAACAAAATACCCTTATCTTTAAAATGCCCATCTCCGCCATGAATTTTACATTCAGCAGACCCTGACCGTACTGGGTCACTGTGTCTCTCTACCTCCTTCCTCAGATAGAACCACCTCCTCGACTCCTGGAGCCAACATGAAAATGAAGCATTATTTTATCCAAGATTTGTATTGCCTAGCGATATTGATCCAGCCTGATGCCCACCCAGAAGTGTGTTCTACTTGCTGCTTTATGCTTGGAGACAATCTAATAAAAGCTTACTGAATAGTAAACAGTGGGAGCCCACCAATTCTAAAACATATAGATTGACAGGAATAATCCCCTCCTTGGAAAAAACCAGGCCAGCAGGCACTTCCCATAAACCCATTACTGCCCACTCCCCCCAACACCAATGGAAGATGGTAGATTATTAGAACTCCTGGTTCGAAGAGAAACTGCCTTCCTATATTTGACCTCCACACTAAATATTAAATATGTACCATGTGCAATGAAGGAATTGCAGCCCCAACAGCCTTGCTCATCCACGACAGAGGTTAGAAGGTGGATGCACACTGACTCCAAGGGGATGGGGACAGGATGACCTTTTGCCTTGAAAATGGTTACTCCAAGCTATAATTTCAGAGAGAGGGAGGGGTTCGGTCTTAGCCCGGAAAGGGTGTGCGGTGCCTCTACTTGGTTAGACTGTGTCCAGGGTAGCAGGGGAGAAGGCAGGCAAGCAGTGGCTCATAATAGTGAGGACTCAGCCTCACTGGATGGACAAGTGGGCTCAAAGCCTTTCAAAATGAACAGACAACTATGGATATTCGGCAAAAGATTTGGAAAAGAAGGTCCTTTATATTTACTTGTGAAAGGTATGGGGGGGGGTTCTCATTTTGTATTAGTTTCTTTGAGAATTTCATGAAATGGATTTTGATCGCGCCCTTCTGCCACTCATCCCAGACCATCCGGGCCTCTCCTACTTTACATACTCTTTAAGACAATATAAAACTATCAAGTCCAATCTGTGCTGCCTGAACACTCACGAATGTGGGGGCCTTCCACTGGAATGTTGTAGACCTGTCAGGAACCGTGTAGAAAAAAAAATGAATCCCCTCTCACAGCAACCATCAACTGCTGTTTTTAACCATTTTGTTCACGTGTCTGTGCTGACACTGTGGTCTACCTGCAGACAAAATTCAGTTTCTTAGAGGCCAACACTTTTTCCGGGCCGGGGGGTGGGGTGGTGTGAAGCTTCATAAAAACAATTTCTGGAGCTGAACAAAATCCCTGTGCTCCATGACCTACATTTTCATTCTAACAAGAGTAAAAAATGAATTAAACAAATAAACAGAGGACTCTGACAGCAATGGAACTCAACATACCAGATACACCATAAGCAGCATTTAAGGGGTGTGGGAGCGATGCAGAGCAAAGGCTTCAGCAGTGAGCAGAACATCTCCTCAGAGAGAGGCTGACACATAAGTCTGAGAGTAAGCAGGTGAGCAGGAGGGGACATTTGTGAGCAGTGGGAAGATTCAGGTAGCAGATTCACTCAGCCTCCTGGCTCTGGTCACAGAGTGTTTGGGTGTGAGTATAATCCAAGCTGCCTGGCTTCAATTTCTGCCATGATTGGTGTTTGGGAAAGGCAAGCCTGACCTCATGAATCATGAATAAAAAATGAATTGTCATGTCTCTCTTTTATCTCAAGTAGAAGTTGTCCTCATTTGGCTTTCTCCAGCCATCTTTCCTAGGACACCGTCTTTTTTTTTTTTAACCAAATTATTCCTAATGAATGGGATACATGGAAATTAAACCCAAATGAAGAGGAACAATTAGCAGCCATTGCAGTTAGGAATGCCTTCATTAGCTTGGTATGAGAAAGAAAAATGACAGGGTAATATTGCCACCAGCAATTCCTAAGTCATGTGATTTTTTTGAAACAGATCAATGTTGGTTGCCAAGCAACACACACATCAAGAGAGAGAAAGAGAGAGAGAGAGAAAAAAAACATTGCTACATTTTGATAAATATTTTTAGAAATCCCATGGATTTGATACTGATATCGTCATTGTAATTATTTCTAAGATCTATGTTACCTTAAAGGAAGATCAGCCTCATTAATTGAGAAGAGTTTGGGTAAACACATCTGATAAATAAACAGCAAACAGGAGCAAGGGCTGAAAATCACAGCTGCCATCTTGGAACACTTTGTTAATGACATGTGTGTGCTTATTAATGAGTTTATTGCCTTTGTGTCATGCTTATGTCACCATCAAATATTAATGTTTTTTATATTATAATAATATCTATTGATAGAGCTGAAATCTGTTTCCCCGTAGGTGTCACCATGAATAATACTTCTGAAATACTAAAATCAATAATGAGAATATTAGGGGGGCATTATAGTATGTCGATGAAATGAATTCTACTTTAAATGCCGCGTGTAGCATAAACCACATAAGCACACCAACTTATCGTTTTAAATACATAAACACATGCATCATGGGTGTGTCTTACCATACACAAGAATACATTGTCAGAAATAGGAGATGAAAGCCAGGCAGTAAGTAGGGGCTCTGTGGACCCTGATTCAAAGTCAAGACGCTTCTGATTGTTGGAATTAATAAGCCTCTGTTTCTTTCAACATGACAGAAGATCATGTACACAAGCGCGAGTATAAACGGCTCAAATAAATCCTTCATTCCTTTACCCCTGGATAGGATGGCTGCCGCCCCTGCCTACACTCACTCCTCCCTTAATGCCAAGCTCCTGCTCAGGGGCCTTTTCCCCCCTCACACCACATTTCTTGAAGCAGGCTTGGACAATGTCAGGATGAGCAAGAGCCCTGCCTGAAGAATACCAAGGCAGAAATGTCTGCCCTGCTTCTGGGGCTCTGGGTAGAGGCGCCGCCGGTCAGGGCAGCTGGGAGGCTGGCTGGACCGTGGAAGAATCAATACAGAGCTTCAACCCGCTGCTTCATGGAATTGCTGATAAAAAGAGAGGCATGGCAGTCTTCCTTAACCGTGGGAGAAAATGCGCTGGCATTCCACGGCAGCACAGCCCCATCGAGATTCTGGTTAAGTGTTAGAACACGTCTGCTGGGTGTTTTAATTGCTCTCCTAGGCCAGGCTCACTGCAGACACCAGGCAGACAGTCAGATCCCTTGCTACCCCTGGTTTTGTGCAGCTTTGGTCTACCCACAGAGGTCCTCACTCTGGTGAACCCTACTAAAACTTTTTCTTTAACTGTTCACACTTGGACTAATGTAAGGGTGAATGCCCCAGAGCTGAGACAGCTCATCTGAACAAGGAGAGACTATCACAGGATAATGACCTGACGTGTGTGCCTCCTGAATCACAACCAACAGCTCTGGAAGTCCAGCCATCTTAACCACGTGACTCCACAGTAAGTCCCTCGGTCCCTTTGTTAGCAGGAATGCCCCTCAACTGTCCAAAGGAAGCACCTCCATATTGGCTATTTAGTTAGAACCTTTCAGCTAGCCTTGCCACATAGTACCCTAACCACTCAGAGTCTAAGTGGAGAAAGGGTTTACAAACACACACACTCACAGAGAGAGAGAGAGACAGAGACAGAGAGGGGGTTATTCTAAATAAGACCCAAGGATTTGCCTTATTTGCAGATAATCCCTAACTGTGCTTTCAGGAAGATTCTATGATGCCTGCCCCTCCCAGTTTCTATTTCATCTTTGCCCTAGATTTACAAGTTTGTGTCTTCAGAGGCAGAAAAACACATGCCCATAAAACAAAACAGAAACAAATAGTTTACCTTTGTTGTTGTTGTTGCTGTTTGTACATCATCTACCTTAATCAGCCAAGACCTGAGTGAGTAAGTGAGTGAGTGAAGATTTCAAGGTTAGGCGATCCTGATGATAGGAGAGGAAGGGTACACAGAAGCAAAGCACAGTGCTCAGATTTAGCTTCGTAAATTCAAAACGAGGGTGCGAGAGCAATGGCTACAGTACCAGCTGCTCTTGTAGGGGAGCCAGGTTCAGTACCCAGCACACACAACCAACTGTCAGTAACTCCAGCTCTAGGTGGTCCTATGCCCTCTTCTGGTATCCACAAGCACAGCATACAAGTGCTGCATACACAGACACACATGCAGGCAAACACCTATTCATATAAATAAAAATAAGTAAGTCTTTTGAAAAAATTCAAAATGCTTTTTTTTTGGGGGGGGGATTCCTAGTAAGGGGAGCAGTGACTGTCTCTGGCATGAACTCAGTGGATGGCTCTTTGATCACCTCCCCCAGGAGGGTATAGCCTTGCTAGGCCACAGAGGAAAACACTACAATGAGACCTGATAGGCTAGGATCAGATAGAAGGGGAGAAGGACTTCCTTTATTAGTGGACTACAGGAGGGTCATAGTGGGAGAAGAGGGAAAGAGGGCGGGATTGGGAGAAGATGGGGGAGGGGGCCACAGCTGGAATACAAACTGAATAAATTATAATAAATGATAACAATAATAAATATAAAAAAAGAAAAATGCAAAATGCAAATATGTTCCCACCTTTGACTCATTTGCTGGGTAAAAAGTTAAAAGTTTTTGGGAGAGAAACGTGATGATGAGACTCACTGTATTGTATGCTAAATTAAAAAAAAACACAACTTAAAAGAAAGAAGTAAATGTAATGGTGATTAAACAGTTAATATGGAGAAAAAAAAATCAAAGTTAGAGGAGAACTACACCTATGACTGTCTGGTCTTCTGATTCTGCCCTTTACAACAGATGTGGGATATTCTGAATGAAATGGGGAAGAGTAGCAGGCATGTTAAAAGCTGTTTGGTGCCCAATAAAGACACACTTTTAAAAAAATTAGGAAATTTTATAACTTATTAAACACTGTCTGACACGGCCCAATGAATCATAAGGAATTTTGTGTTTTTTGTTTAAGCACTATATCTCAGAGACAATGGAAGTGACTAATTCTCATCTTAAACCCTACTTATTTCTGACCCTAGATTTTTTTTTTTACCTTGTATACAATATCACTTTTAAAAAATCTCTGGGCCCCTGCTGCCATATTTTTTTCATAAAATTAATGAAAGTCAAGGTCATAATTTGCCAATAAAAATCTGAAATATGGCCAGCCATTCCAGGCAGGGAAGCAATCTTCTCTCTCCTCTCCTTCAAATCTAGTCCAAGTCTCATCTCCAGCTCCAGGGCAGAACACCTGCTGCAGCTTCTTGCTCCTCTGGGCCCACCTCCAGAGGACCACCACTCAGATCTCCTCCTACAGCACTCCCCATCCCTTTTGTCCCTGCCACCAACTTCCCAGGCACTCCAGAGAAGCTGCCAGAGAAGCAGGCAGCTAATTTTTAGACCTACATTCCCCTACTCTCCTCCAAAACCATTCCCCCATCCTCATCCCAAGCTCTTCAGCAGACTGTCTGCTGAGACCTTTCTCTCCTCTCTGCCACAATTCCCAAGGGACTAACCAGATCCTGGTGACATACACTGCTTTCCTCCCTCCTGGGGCCCTGTTCTAGTCCATCTCCATCCCTAAACTGTCAGCTCCCAATACCAAGAAACACGCTCTTTCTGGAACCCTTAGTCACCATACCAGGCAGGAACTCAAGCATATTCTGCACCAGGTAGTCCACAACCACCAAATTCTAAGAGCCAGAGAGGGCAACAGAAACCAAAGAATGGAATACCCACCCAACAAAGATAATACATAGAGAAAGAAAAGCATTGCATGATAAATAATAATAATAATAATTAGCAGTATCTATCTACAAATCCAGCCCTATAGAAGGTACTAGAAGGAAAATTTCAACCTGAAGAGGTTAATTTTACCCAAGAAAATACAAGGAATAAACAGTATCAGACTAGCAAGTCAAAATAAGAGGGAAACACACCACAGCAATAAAATAACAGAAATCAACAAACACTGCCCATTGATAACTCTCAACATCAATGGGCTCAATTCTCCAATTAAAAGAGACACATTAACAGAATGGATTCAAAACCCAGTACCCGTCCTCCTGGTGCATCCAAGAAACACATCTTAATATCAAGAATAGATATTACCTCAGGGCAAAAGGATGAGAAAAAGATATCACAAGCAAATGGATCCAAAAAAGCAAGCTGGTATAGCTATTTTAATATCTGAAAAAAATAGACTTAAAACTACAACTAATCAGAAGAGATAGGGAAGAGCACTATATACCTATCAAAGGAAAAATCCACCAAGAAAACAAGAGGATATTGCAATTCTTTTTTTTTTTCCTTTTAGTTTTTTTTTTCAAGACAGGGTCTCTTTGTGTCTGAACTCACTTCGTAGACCATAGCAATCCTCCTGCCTCAGCCTCCCCGAGTGCTTGAACTACAGGCATGTGCCATCACACCTGACTGGATATTGCAATTCTTAACAATAATGCACCAAACACAACAGCATACAAATTAATAACAGAAACACTACTACGGCTTAAATTACATATCAGCTCTCACACACTGAGAGTGGGTGATTTCAATACCCCATTCTTGCCAAAAGACATGTCATCCAGACAAAACTGACCACATGCTTGGCCACAAAGAAAGTTTAAACAGATATAAGAATATTGAAATAACACCCTATATCCTATCTGAGCACCATAGATTAAAACTGGATATCAACAACAGCAAGTTTAGAAACTCATGGAAATTTAACTCACTACTGAATGAAAATGGGTCAAGACAGAAATAAAGAAAAATTAAAGGCTTTCTAAAAGTCAATGAATGTGAATATACAACATACCCAAATTTATGGGACACAATAAAGGTTGTCCTTAGAAGTAAGTTCATAGCATTAAGTGCCTACATTAAAAAACTGGAGAGATCTCATATTAGTAACTTATCAGTAACTTGAGTAACTTAATACTTAAAGCTTTAGAACAAAAAGAAATAATACCCAAAAAGAGCAGACAGGAAGAAATAATCAAACTCAGGGCTGAAATCAATAAAACAGAAATAAGCAAACAAAAATACAAAGAATCAATAAAATAAAGAGATGGTTCTTTGATAAATTCAGTAAAATTGACAACTTTTCTCCAAATTAACTAAAAGCCAAAGAGAGAGAAGACCCAAATTAACAATATTAGAGAAAAGACGGGGTCATAACAATATACACCAAAGAAATCCAGACAATCATAAGAACATACTTTAAAAGCCTATACTCCAAAAAATTGGAGAATCAAAAAGAAATGGATACTTTTTCTCAATATATACCACCTACCAAAATTAAATCAAGATCACATAAGTGACTTAAATAGACCTATAAATAAATCCTAGTGGAATAGAAGTAGTAATTAAAAGTTTACCAAGCAAAAATTTCCAGCGTCAGATGGTTTTAGTGCAAAATTCTACTAGACTTTCAAATAGGAGTTAATGCCAATACTACTCAAAGTATTCCACAAATTGAAACAGAAAGAACACTGCCTAATTCTTTGTATAAGGCCACAATTAACCTGATGCCTAAACTACATGAAGATCCAAAATAGAAAGAGAATTAGAGACCAATTTTCCTTATGAATGTAGATGCAAAAATTGTCAATAAAAAATTGCAAACCAAATTCAAGAACACATTAAAAAGATCACTCACATGATCAAATAGGCTTTGTCCCAGAGATGTAGGGATGAGTCAATATAAATGAATATAATCTACAACACAACTAGACAGACATAAACCATATGATCATCCCATTAGATGCAGAAAATACCTTTGATAAAATTTAACACCCCTTCATGATAAAAGTCTTAGAGAGATTATGGATACAAGGGACATACCGCAACATAATTAAGGTGATTGACAGCAAGCCCATAGTCAAAATTAACATAAATGGAGAGAAACTGAAAGCATTTCCACTAAAGTAAGGAATGAGACAAAGTCGCCCACTATCCTCATAGCTGTTCAATATAAGGCTTGAAGTCTTAGCTACAGCAATAAGACAGCTAAGGCATCAAGGGGACACAAATAGGAAGGAAAGAAGTCATAGTATCTCTATTTGTAGATGATATAATAGTATATATAAGTAACCATAAAATTTCCACCAAGAAACTCCAGAATCTAACAAACACTTTCAGCAAAGTTGCACAACACAAAATTAACACACAAAATCAGTAACCTTCCAAATTAGAAATGACAAATGGAGAAACAATACTTTTTATAATAACCTCATAGAACATAAAATATCTTGGGGTAACTCTAACCAAGGAAATGAAAGACTTGTATAATAAAAAATTTAAGACACTAAAGAAAGAGCCTGAGAAAGATATCACAAGATGGAAGGATCTCCCATGCTTATGGTTCAGTAGGATTAATATAGTAAAAAATGGTCATCCTACCAAGAACAATATACAGATTCAGTGCAATACCCATCAAATACCAACACAATTCTTCACAGAACTTGACAGGACACTTTTTTAGCTTCCAGATACACTTCCAGATAGATATGAGAACTCACACACACAAACGAAAAACAAAACAAAACAAACAGAATACCTGTAAAAGGCCTGAATGATAAAAATCGCCCACTCCTGGTGAAAGTGCAAACTTATGCAGTCACTGTTCTGCTAAAGGAACATAGCGATAAAGTGGTCAGATAATGACAATCTGCTACACTCATAGATCTGTGCCTTGCTCAGCCATCATTAGAGAAGCTTCCTCTCACAGCAGAGACCCATAGCATGACAATCTGCAGAGAGTGAGAGACCTTGGAATATTCATGCCTAACAAAGAGCTTACATCAAATTCTTCCCCTCAGGGAACTCTGAAAGAAGTCGCAGAAACAGTACAAGGGTCAGAAGGTATGGAGGACACCAAGAAATCAGGTCCTTCTAGACACAACAGGACTGGTGAATATATGAACTCATAGAGATTGTCGTAGCACGCACAGCCCCAATACAGGTCTGCACTAGACGAGGTCCTAAAACTGAAAGACACACATGGACACATGCCCTCATCCCTAATCTAGAATCTATCTCCATCTCCAACTGATTACCACTAGCAGATGAAAAATTAGTTTAATCCAAGGAAGTCTTGCTCAGGAAACAACACTCTTAAGGGTAGGCCCATACCCACAAGTACATGGCCAACACAATCTTGACAAAATCTTTGGGGGTCTTTTGTCTCATAATGTTAAGTCAGGGCTTTTTTTTTAACTTTACAGGTCTTTTGAGTAATTATTATAGCTCATACTTTTCTGTTTTTATAGGATTCCTCTGTGTGTGTGTGTGTGTGTGTGCGTGTGTGCGTGTGTGTGCGTGCATGCATGCCAATGTGTGTGTGTGTGTGAGTCTATATGCATTTCCTGTGCTTTTTTTTTGTATGTTTTTCTTGTTTGGTTGTTTTGTCCATTCTGATTTGTTTTTCTTATATTGTTTTTGTTAGTAGATGACTGTGTTTTCTAAAGAGAGACAGAAAGGGTAGAGCTCTGGATGGGTGAGGAGGTTGGAGAGAAACTGGAAGGGAGACCATAATCAGTATTTATTATATAAAAAAATTTTAAAAACCCCGAAATACAAAATTTCTACTAGGTTCTTTACCTTCTATTAGGTCTCTGAAAGTTTTCAGGAGAGGTAAATTGAGGTGTCACAATGCCTTGAAGAAACTCCCAGAAATGTCTTAAGTTCTAGTCTTATGTATTTGTTCTTTTAGAGTAACCCTTCCAATAATTTTGTCTTCCATGGAGGCAATGTGAAAAGCTAATGCATTCCTCTGGTAGCTTTTAGGAAAAGGACTACAGAGAGACCAATGAGAAGTACAGGAAGTCTACCACAGAGCCAGACAAGCAGCCAAATCTACAACAATGTGTATTCTGTGAAGAGAATTTGCTAACACATTGTGTCATTCAGATTAAATCAGGGATCATTGAAGGAACAGAGAGGACTGGTAGAAAACTCAGAATCAGGCAGAGCCACCCATCAAAAGCCGTCTAACAGCAACACTGCAAAGTCACACACATAGAAAGGGGGGGGGCAAGAGAAATAATTTATTTTGTTTTCTGTATGTGTGCCTGAGCATATGTTTGCACACCATGCATGTGCAGGCACCTATGGAGGTCAGAAGAGGACGCTGAACTCTCCAACTGAGGCTACAGGCAATTGTGAGGTACCATGTGGGTGCTGGGAACCAGACCCAGGTCCTCTGCAAGAGCAGTATGCACTTTTCACCTCTGAACCATCTCTCCTACCCCTTGGGAAAAAAGTATTCTTACACAGAAATTAATGTCCTAGAATGATATAACCTCTGCTTGAAACTTATGGTAGGAATTACACCCAATAAGGAATGAGGAAGAGAAATCAATCGTGGTGAGGCTAGAACTTGGTAGACAATATGGCTCTGCAGACACAGAAGGGGACATCTTGCCACAACTCTTAAAGTCTTCCATGGCTGGCTGCCTAAGAATCTATTCTATGGCCTAATTTGACTTCACCTTCATCCTCCTCATCATCCTCCTATTTGTAGACTCTTAATGTCCTAGAAAAATATCAGCTTTGGGTGAAAAGATTAGAAATCCCCTCTACAGGGTAACACTCTTAGTTAAAAAAAAAAGAAATAGATTTTGTTATTAAAAGACAGTCCAAATTTAAAGGCGCCTTAGTAATGTTACAAATATGACAATTACATTCTCAGAAATTTCTACTTTACAGTTTCTTAATCCCTTCAAAACACTGAAAAGGAATTAGCACTTGTTTTGTTAAAATGCCAAGTCTATTGGACAGGAAAGTAAATTTTCTCTAGATAAGTCCCATACTGATCTGACTTTCCCCCATGAAAATCCGTACAGTGACTTCCTAGTTTATTACGCCTACTTGAAAAGGGTAATTTAATAAGGCCTCGGTACAAATACTTAATTGTGCCCGGCGATCGACAGCACCTTTAAACAGTTGCATATTTGCCAGAATTAGCTAATGGAAGTAGAATTGCCACTTAATGTCTCAGCTTGCACTGGTAGAAAATAAATTGCATCTGACATTCCTTTGGCTTTTAAAGCACATACTTAGATAATATTTACAGTCAGATAGATCTATTATTGCATTTGTTGTCTTGGGTTTAAAGGGGGGGGGATCAAATGGGTTCTCACATATAGTATTTCTTTGTATCTGCTCAATTTGGAAACCCTCTGCACCCAGCTCATCTAGTGGGTATCTGACCAAAGCCTAAGTATCTTAGTGGAAAGCGGGCATTTCAATAAAGCAAACAGTTAGTTGAGTTATAGCTCAAAGACCCATATGTATGAGGAAGTCGTCTGTTTCCATGCAGGGCATGGAGAAAAAGCTTGCATTGTTAGCACACCTGACACATTAAATATTTTCTTTAATTGTTGTGAGTAGGATGGAGAAAAGACAGAAGAGAGTCAGCAACGGGAGACCGGATACTTGTGAGGTGCTAGTCTAGAGTCACTATGCACCCCCTTCATCCTGAAAAACCACACTGGATTATGGCACTGCTTTGGTATTTTCCCTTAGGACTCCATTTCTATGAAATTTTTGAACACCAAGTCTTGTTGGCCCTGGCGGTGTTAGGAGCAAGCCCAGGGTGATGCTTATTTCTGCTTTCAGCTCCGTTTCCTGATCTGAGAAGACATGGACACAATGCTCAAAGCTGAAGAGGAAAGAGGAGGTTAGGATATTGAATGGTGACATGAATTCATTGTATTCCCAAGGAAATACTATAACTTTGTTAAATGAAGACTTTTATTTCCTTGACTTTGGGGAGAAATAATTTTATTAACTATCCATTATATTTCCATGAGATCCAAGTGAGTTAATACTTAAGTAATTTTAAAATGCTTCATGTGAAGAGGTATATACATGAAAGGGGAAATATTACAGAAAGTGCTTTGAGAAGCTTTGCGAGGTGAATCTGAGGTCTTCTTCATCATGGCTTGCTTTCAACAGACCTGGCAGGCTTCCAGCCAAGGCTTCTAGCACAAGATTTCCAGCTAAGAGTTGAGTCAGAATTAAACTTCTGTCTCTCTTCTCTCTCTCTCTCTTTCTCTCTCTCTCTCTCTCTCTCTCTCTCTCTCTCTGTGTGTGTGTGTGTGTGTGTGTGTGTGTGTGTTTCTTTCTTTCTCCCCTCATTGGTTCATATGTGGCTTTGCTTTAATAGTAAAGAATTAAGTCAAATATGTGTTCCACTGTTCAGTCAGCTTTAACTGTCATCTTGACACAACCTACAGTCACCTGAGGAGTCTCAGTTGAGAGATTGCTCAGGACAGAAA
>CM053749.1:42052262-42077115 GCA_028658305.1 Pachyuromys duprasi | reverse complement strand
GCAAGAACCACAAGAGCTCTTAACTGCTGAGCTGCCTCTGCAGCTACTCCCATCATTTTTATTTATCTCTGCCCCTCACCCTGTCCCTTTCTATCCTCTGTAATCCCTTTGTATTGAGTTGAGAATAACAAATGGGAGTTTGTTATTATTGTCTTTATCTGTTCTCTAAGTGCATTTAATCATATCCTTTCATCCAAATCTTGGAAATTTTCCTGAGCCATATTAATCTTCATGGAAGAAGCATTAACCAATGGGCAATTTATGTTCTCCTTTGTTTTTCAGTCTGTTATATTTTTTCTTCACTTAAAGCTCAGATCTTTATTTCTTCTTTAATTTGTTGCCATGACTGAATTTCATTGATAAAGCAAAATAACAGGGATTTTCTGCAATACTTTTTCTATTTTCCTGAGCTTTCATACTGAGAAGATAACTTTTGTCTGTCATCATTTATCCATTTAAGATTTGAGCTCAGGGGGTGGAACTGAACTCACGCTTTCATTCTGTTACCTACTTAAGTTCTTTTAACCCAGGGGTCCTCTGCTTACATGGAATGTGTGTGCAATGTTCAGTTTAGGGTCATTGTAAGAAATCTATTTTCAATTAAAAAATAAAGCATATATATTTACTTTAAAAAGAAGAAAAAGAGCATTTATATTAGGTGCCTGGCATCTAGTTAGTGCTTAGGGTTAATGTTCTTGGGTCTTTTCAGGTTTGTGATAACACCCTTGATTTGTGTATTCTTAAGACATTAAGAAGATATCATATCTCAAGAGCTAACACAGAAGCTGCCATAGAGTTCAGACTTCTGTCTTCATGTTTCAAGCCATCAAGATGTAATGGAGGGAAGCTGAGGAAGTCCGCAACTTTCATCTCCTTGGTCAGCAATCTAAGTGTCAGAGGAGATACAAGAGAGCTCCGACACCACTAGATCCTGCTGAAGCAGCTTGAATATATTTACATGAGAGTCCTCATCCTCCCCAGGATTATCCTGGAGCCCTCAGGAAGTTCTGACCTTGCTCATCTTATCAAGACCAAATAGCCCTGGACACCCAGAGTAAACACACATACACACACACACACACACACACACACACACACACACACAGACACACACACACACACCAAGACCTCATGTCTTTATCGAACATGCCTTTTGAGTCAAGACCCATAGCGGCTATCTGACACAACCGCAGCTGCAGCTCCTGCTGCTCTGTCTGCTAGCTTGTCCTTGACAACTTCTTCCCAGGCCACGTGAAGATTTAGTTACCCTTTACCATAACCCGGCAACATGTCATGGCTTAATAACAGGTCCTACAAGTTCCCATCCCTCACTTACTATCATTTCTAGTACTGGCTGGTTCCTCCACACCCAGCCCCTTGTATTTAGAATCCCACCATGGAATGATGGGATTTTAGGTGGAGAGGAGTAGACAATAGACTTAAGTCTCTATCTTTAACAGCATGTGATTTTACAGTTGCGGTGAGTGGAAGGGAGAGAAATCATGGAAATAATGGTGTTGATATTGACCTTGTTGATGGAAACCACAGCTGGAGCTGTGCTGTGTAGAGGCCTTGCATCAGTCAAAATGAAAATATCTAAGTTCTGTTTGGTAGAGAACTAATTCCCTAAAACAACTATAACCTCAGAGAGCCACCCTTGATCTTACTTGTGTATGCAGGGACATCAGGTTCACTGGAACTTTCTACTCAAAAAAACCAAGTTTAGTTCAAAGCACCACACAGAACAACTCCATGGCGGGTAGGGGTATGAACTCACGTAGTCCAGGCTAGTCTCCAACTTGCTATAAGGATGCTCTTGGTGAGACAGGATGATTCTCCTGCCTCTACGTTCCAAAGGACCGAGGTTACAGACGTGCACAGCCACACCTGTTTTATGCAGTGTTGGAGAAGGACCCCAGGCCTTCTGCATGTGGAGCATGCATTCAATCAATCCAGCTACAACCCTAGCTTCAGATACCTTTCGATCTTTTATTTTTCAGAATGTATGCTGGCGTCTGAAGGCAAGCTGTTGGGAAAAGTCTGTCATCATCAGTGGAACCAGAAGAGCTTCCTTCACAGTTGAACTGGGAGCACATGGCGGGAAACTCTCCATCGGAATGGATCTTTCTGTCATAAGGTCAGACAGAGGTGCCTAGCTCATCTCTTTGACGGACTGATTCATCACTCTCATGTAAACAGCAGAAATCATAAAGAGATCCTGCTGTAGCTACCTCCTCGCAAACTTGACCTGCCTGTCACTACTAAGGATGTCCAGTCCAGACCATATACATCTTTTATTAGAGAATGAAAGATAGAAGCCAGAGAAGGGAGACTAAAGACAGACTTTACAAAGCAACTCAGTATGAAAGAGAATGGGGCCGCCCACGAGATGGGCAGGAACAGGGGGAAACAGTTGGAATGAGACGGGGCAGCCACTGCAGATTGGACATGCCATGGGAAAACCATTTTTACTGATTTCAGTCCTTCCATGCATTCTCTACCGGGTACACTCTTGGTTTTCTGTGGGAGCCCAGAGTTGTGGGGATTATTTTAAATCTTGTAATAGTAAATCTTGCTAGGACCTCCTTTTACATGGCTGAGTTCTGAGCATTTCATCACAGAGACTTATGCAGATCCTCCAACTGTGACTCCGCCTTCTCCAATCATTTTGGGTCATTAAGAAATAATGAACCCAGTGTCTATGGACTGCGAGACCACTGAGAGTAGGAACAGATGGGTGATGCTCATATGCACAGATCTGGGCTTGACATCAGTCTAAATTGTATTTTCTCTTATGGGACCATGGGTGAGTAAACAAGCATCATTAAACCAAGTAAAGAAGCTCAGGTGTGGAAATCCAGACCCTGACACTGGCCTCCATCTCCAAGTCATCAGAAAGGAACCTAGGACTCAGAGGCAGAGAGAGCATCAAAGCCGAGTGCACCCTCTACCATATTTATATTTTCTATGGCTTCCAGGGAACTTCTCAGGCCATAAATAACCACAAATGCCCCTGATATTTGGGTATTAAGACAAACTGACCCATGTCCACCACTCTGCTTTAAGATCCAAGCGTAAGAGGATGTTCAGAGCCCTTGCAGGCCAGCAAGTGGAGCATGGTGGAGAAAACTATGCCTTTCAAGATGACTCATTGTTATCATTGAACTTGATAAACCAGGCGAATGCATTCAGGGCATCGTGTTAAGGATGCTCAAAATATAATATTTTCCGTTAACTATGAAATATCTGGGATTACAGGCACACACAGAGCCCTGCCCAGATTTTTACAATGAGCTATGGATTTGAACTTCTCAGGTTTGGAGAACAAGCATTCCTACCCACTGAGCCATCACTCCAAACCTCAATCTTGGTTTTTTTAACACAGGGTCTCCCACTGAACCCAGAGCTCATTCATTTGGCTTGGCTAGCTGGCCAATGGGCTCCAGGGAGTCACCTGTCTCAGTACCCACAGCAAAGGAGTTACAGACAGACACCACCATGCCTTGAGCTTACGTGGCAAGCTTTATCCACAGAGTCACCACTTGCTCAGCCTTTGTGATGACATTTTTAAAATTCAAATCTTACCATGCTGAATGCCTATCACAGAATCTCACCTTCTCCCTGGTACTGATGGCATTACTGTACACATATCCTGGGGGAGCAGGGGGGAGAAGATGCCATCCTATGCCAATAGACCTCTACAGGATAAAAGAAGAATCAGAGAAAACCTAACACAGTTCCGCTACTGCACATGCCTAACTGTGGGATCTAGTAATTTAAGTGTATGTTTAGTTTTCATACCCAATAAAGTACTAGGAGACCAAAGAAGCCATCTCACTCTAAAGTCCTCTACAGGCAAGCTGTGCGACCACATGCAAGTTGATTAACCTTTAAGGACCTTAATTTCTCACCTTGAAGGAGAAGATGGACCAGCCCTAATGTGCTACAACCCACCCCCACCTTGTTTTGCTGTAATCTTTCCTTAGAGCCAGAAGACAACTCCTTTCAGCCACACCTCCCTGGAGTCTTGGCTCTGCTGGTTCTCCCAGCAAAGCTTTGAGACTCCCAAATTCAGTTCAGCTCAGGCCTGCTGCTGGTGCTGCGTGGATCCACCACTTCACAATTCAAGTAGTCAGCTATTGACTCGTGACAATCTATATCTGCATTAAAATGGGAGTTTTGGATTAATGTGGAGCTGAGAGCCTGACGGAGGCTCTTTGCTGCCAGCCTGTCTCTGTAATTGCAGAATGGATTTCACCACCCACAAAGGGCAAAATGAATGTGATCATCCCTGGTCGTCAATAGCCAATCGATTTTTTTTTCTTTTGACTCTATGATTCACACAGATATTGAAGCTCATTTTTTAAGCAAGGAGACTTATTAATCTACATTCTTCAAAACTAGTGGTATCTACAGTGAGGTGAATACTGGAGGTGACTTGATATGTCACATCAATTTTTTTCAATTTTTTCCACATACACATGTGCACACTTGCATACACATTCATACATGTGCTTGTGTTCTCAGTCTTATTGAAAACTGGCATGCTATGTAGATGCTGGGGCATAGTACTCATTATTAGGTCATTTAGGAAAGATCCCCCCAAAATGCTGTAAAATATATAATACATTCTGGTCTGTGGTATCCGTTTTCTAGGCTAGGTTTTTCTACTCACCCCTAAGGTCGTAAACAAGATGTCTATAGCAAAACCTGTGGCTGCAAAGATGGAACTCAGATCCGGGGCCATTCCTTCCCTGAATGGAGCCTATTAATCTACAGTAAGGGGGAGAGAGAGGCACACCTGCAGCATTCAATTGTGGTTGCCCCAAACCACACCAGTTCTTTGTATTTCCCATGATGCATCTTCCATTTTATGTTACTTCCATAATTACATCTTCTGATCACTTCTTCTATTGCCTTCTTAATTTTGCTGGAAATTCAGACTCAGAGTGGTTCAAAACCACATGTGTCAGACTTGGTTTGGGTGGTATGCTGTAAAATGCAGTGGCCTTCTCGCTTCCCATAGCTCTAGCTTTTGAAAATAATCAATGAAAATAAAATTAGTTGTCAAATCCCATCAGCTTTTTCTTCTTGGGAAAATTTCCCACATCTGTCCCCAATGCTGAACCCCAACTTTAGACATGATATGTTGCTTACAGAATCTAACTTTGCAGGAAAAAGACCATGTGAGTCTTGACTATGTGAATTCAACCATGTAACAGGGGTCAAAATGCTCATATTTTGCTTGAGGTGAGAAATTCCTTTAAAATCCATAAAACTCTGGTTCCACCAAGATTGCATTATCATATCCATAGTCTAATAAGCACAGTGACTATTTTACTGATTTCTATTCAAATTCAAATAAGGCAATCCCCAATATTAAATTGTTCATTT
This sequence comes from Pachyuromys duprasi, assembly GCA_028658305.1. Taxonomy (NCBI): domain Eukaryota; kingdom Metazoa; phylum Chordata; class Mammalia; order Rodentia; family Muridae; genus Pachyuromys; species Pachyuromys duprasi. The sequence continues at coordinate 42,071,721 of CM053749.1, read as the reverse complement.
GTGTACACTGGCCACTAGTTAACATGAATAGATGTATGATCTTGAGATTGCACATTCTTGATTTCCAATATTAATAGTTATTAATATAATAACTTATGTGTAAGAGAGACTTTTAAAAGACATTTAGAGGGGAACAGAAACCTGTAAAAGGGAAATATAAGTAAGAAAGCGTGTTGAGACTTGGGTCAATCACCCAGCAGCATTCAAAGCCATGTTACCACTTATCTAGACTTTGCAATGATTTCCTCACTGGGGTATCAGTGCCTGAACTCTGTTTCATTAAGTCCATTCTTGATTATGACAATGACCTTGGGAAAGTCTCTAATATGGTCCTTAGTTTCTACATCATTTCATCTAAATAAGTACTGTAATTGAGAAGACTTGAAAGAATGCATGCAAAGTATTTTGGCACTTTGTGACTATCTTATCAATATTCTACAAAGGTCCTAAAGGTATCAGGTGAAGAAGGAAGCCATGTCTGCAGACTAAAGGAATGGGGGGGGGAGGCTATAAAAAGTTTCGGGTAGACAGAACACCTGCTCAGAGGCATGAAAGCATGATATTTCCAAGGATCTCAGGATAATTCAGAATGGAGGGAGTATGGTTCCCATCAAATGAGTGGAGATGAGAAAGATATGGTAATGAGGTAAAGGCATGGTCATTTGTCATCTAAAATGCACAAGGGTCCTGGCAGGTCCAACAGAGAGAGTTTGTGAGAAAGTTTGCTGGACAGAGAACAGGGGGATCCTGAAGATTATGCCACAGAAGAGGTTCAGCTGGTCAGACAAATCTTTTAAAGATAGAGGAGTGAATATTTCAAAATAAAAGATGTCACTGTGAAGTGGCAGGAAGAAAAGCCCAGGCACAGTAGGTCACTCTGAAGTCTAAATCCTTCACAACAGAGAGAAGAGCTGGGAAAGAAGGAACGGGCAGGAAATGTCAAGTCACTGAATGGAGATCGCATGCTCCCTGCAGAGGAAGACCGGCACAGGATGGGCACCAAAGTCACTAAAACAAACTGACTCTTCCAAGGATGCCTTGCCAACTGAGACCTAACCCAGCATTCTCTGCCTGCCCGGGGAAGAGTCAAGAAGGATAAGAGAGGCAAATACTGAAGAGGGCTAACAAAGGAAGGGGCAAAGAAGAAGCAGAATATGGGGGTCTTCATCAAGTGCCCAGGGAAAGAAGTAAACAGATGCTACAAAAAAAGCTCTGCCCTGTTTACCATTCTATCCCTGACTCAGCCAATAAAAGTCAAGAAGTTTTCATTGCAAGAAATGGGACACCCGAACCAGGCTCCCTTGTCTAGCCTCAGTGGGAGAGGATGTGCCTAGTTTTACAGCAACTTCATGTGCCAAGGTGGACAGGAGCCTAATATGACTGTCTTCTGAGAGCTTTTGACTGTATTCCTTGCCTGATGGAACTGATCCCCTTACACAGATTAGGTCAACTGTTCTATTTTACTGGGTGTTCTAGTATTCATCTGTTATGACCAAACACTCTAAGCAAAAACAACTTGGAGAGGAAAGGGCTTACTTCATCCTATACTTCCAAGTCACACTCCATTATTAAGGAAAGTCAGGCAGAAACTCAGTACAGAAACTGGAAACAGAAGTCAAAGAGGAATAGTGCATGCTGGACCATGGTGTGGCTTGCTTTGTTAGCTTACTTACTCAGTCCAGCACCACCTTTCTAGGGATGGTACAGTCCACTGTGGACTGGGTCCTCCTGCATCAATTAGCAATCAAGACAACGGCCCCTAGAAAGATGCCACATACACAAAACTGGCCTAGATAATTATTCAAGTTGTGGCTTCCTCTTTTTAGGTGACCATAAGTTGAATCAAGTTGTAAATAAAGTTGATCCAGGACACGGAGGAAAATTTTCTTTCCTGAAGCTAGCGAACAAAGACTCAGAAGAACATCTTTATAGTTCTGCCAGGGGGTTCCATGGTTCCTTGGTCCCATTCCTCTAGCCACATGATCAACTCTCTTGATCTAAGCAAAACCTCCAGGTTGTGAGCCCAGAACATACAGGACACTGGGCAGGACAATGAACGGAGTTAACGGCTTGGCTCAAAGGTGTGTTTCCCCAGAAAATAAGTCAGTTAACATCACAAAGAAAGCATGTGGAGAGAGAAACCATGCCAGAAATGTTGGCAAAGAAAATTTCTCTATCTTCTCTGACTGAGAACATTAGTCTTGGCCAGTCTTTCACACCCTTTGAGACAACAGTGGAATTGCTAGCTTAATGTAGGACCTTCTAGTGAAGCTTTGATGGAAAAGTTTGTGTTGTTTGTGTATCTTATAATGGCTCACTTGCCGTCCCACTTCCTGCTTGATGCAGGCACTGGTTTGACTCTCTGTGGACCTACACCATACCTACAGTGGAGGCGTGCACATGACAGGAGAGGCTTCCCACATCACTGGCAACAGTGCTGAAACCTTGCATGTGATGGGGCCCTGGGAAAGGTTGTAGGTCAGGGAAAGCTCTGCTGTGGGTAAGAACTTGTTCATGGTTTCTCGTTTTTGCTCTGCCTCTACCTCAGTCATCTCAGAGGCTCCCAGAGGTCCTGTTCCATGGCTGTGTCCTTTTCTGATAACAGGAGTGGCCACTATCCATTTTACATTTACCAAACGGTAAGAAAACGTGGCAAGAATTTTAGCATCCATTATCTCATTCCAGTTTCATAATGATGTCATCCTGGTCATCAGGAAGAGCTGCCCACGACTATAGAGTGAGCAAAAAGCAACAGGAATATGAGCAAGAGCCTTTGTGCTTAACCATGTGTATATCCACTTATCCTGCTGTGACCAACACCTGCCAGGAAGCTACTTGAGGACAGAAGGGTGTATCCTGACTCACAGCTCAAGGTGAAGCCATGGCGGTGGAGACACGAAGCAGCTGGTTTCCTTGCAACCAAGATGAGGAAGTAGTGAGAGAAATGTGACTAATCTATTAAACTTCAAGGCTGTTCCCCAGGGACCAACCTCTCCCAACTAGGCCCCATCTGCTAATTCTTGCACAATTTTCCTGAACAGCTCCATAAACTACATAACTTTTCAAACCCACCGGGGACATTTCACACAAAAACAACAACACCACGATATGTTGTCTAACTGCTCAACCAACAGTGGGTGGGTTGAGGGGAAAGATGAGATGGGGTAGATGAAAGACCCACAGCTCTTCCTTGGCCCTGGTTGCAAACTTGACCTGCTCTACAGCTAAAGAACAGAGATACTGACTTTGGTACAAGAATCAAATATGAAAAGGAGATAAGTGTTCCATTACAGAAAGAAAATGTGTGAACAATACAGCAGTCCAGTTGTCTTTCCTTCAGAAGTCTTCTCTGATGGGAATGAAACAGTGTTTCTCAGAAATCCAAGTGAGTGTACAGATGAGTAAACTCATGAATAACCAAATGTACCTGGGGGCTGAAATTAGGTGGAGGGAAAGAAACAGCTTAAGTAGCAAGATAATACTGCCACAAATGGCATGCTTGGGTTAGGCAGCCCAGTAGATGACTTCCATTAGCAGCTTCAATGCTGTCTAGAACAGTTGGTTCACACTCATCTGATCCCAATGCATCTTTGTGACTTTCTCTATCAGAGAGGCAGTGGATAGCTCTCCTTCCACTGTGGCAAATGAATGAATGAATAAATAAATAAATGCTCTCCCTATCCTTATACTTCATTTCCTCTATAATTTATTCTGCTCATATGTGTGTATTAATTATTTTTCATGTTGCTGAGACAAAATATGCAACAAAAGAAACATAAGAAAGGAAGGGTTTCTTTTGGCTCACAGTCTGATGGCACAGCCCATCATGATGGGGAAGGCACAGTGTCACACTGTGTCCAGTCAGGAAGCAGAGAGAGATGGACACTGGTACTCAGCTTATGTTCTTTTTCCACTGTGGAACTCCAGCCTATGGAAGGAATCCACCCACTTTTAGGATGGGTCTCTTCTCCTCACCCCAATGTAGATGTTCCATCACTAACATGCCCATGTCTCCTAGGGATTCTAGACACTGTCATGGTTACAGTATTAACCGTCACAATATATTTTCATTAAAAGATTTGGTAAATGGTGGGAACTGGAAAAGATCATCCTTAGTTGAGCTATCCCAGAAGCAGAAAGACACACACAATATATATTCATTCATATAGACATATAATATAGGATGAACCTACTAAAATCTGTACACCTAAAGAAACTAATCAAGAGGGGGGACTCTGGCTAAAATGCTCAATCCCCAACCAGAAAGGCAAAGCAGATGGACATCAGAAGAAGAAGAAAACAGGAAACAAGTGAGGAGCCTCTCACAAAGGGCCCCTGAAAGGCTCTGCCCTACAGAATATCAAAGCAGATGCTGAGACTTATGGCCAACTGTTGGGGAGAATGCATGGAATCTCATGAAAGATGTGGGAAATAGTAAGAGAGGGAGAGGACAGGAGCTCCACAAGGAGAGCAACAGAACCAAAAATCTGAGCACAGTGGTCTTTCCTGAGACTGATACTCCAAACAAGTACCATGCAAGGAGAAAACCTAGAACCCCTGCACAGATGTAGTCCATGGAAGCTCAGTGTCCAAGTGGATTCCATAAGGAAGAGGGACTGCCTCTGACAGGAATTGATTGGCCTGCTCTTGGATCACCTCATCCTGATGGGGGAGCAGCCTTACCAGGCCACAGAGGAAGACAATGCAGCCACTCCTGATGAGAGCTGATAGACTAGGATCAGAAAGAACAAGAGGAAGACCTCCCCTATCAGTAGACTTGGGGAGGGGCATGCATGGAGAAAGGGGAGGGAACGTAGGATTGGGAGGGGAGGAGAGAGGGGTTTATAGGGGGATACAAAGTGAATAAAGTATAATTAATAAAAAATACTGTAAAAAATTGCCATGAATAGCAAAGTAAAAAAAAAAAAGATTCTTTTGTTTATCATCTCTAGTCAAAATCTCTGACCTATCTGTCCTCCAAAGTCCATCTGAAATTGCACTTCCTGTAGCAACACTAGCAAGACAGTGGAGCTTCCAAGAGCCTGCAAGTCACTGGAGACACCAGTAGACTTTGTCAGGATCTACAAATAATTTCTGTTAATGGATGTGGAAGCGCATGAGTACTGCCAATGCATCCTCCATCCACCTCACCAATACCCTAACATTCAAAAGGCATTCCAATGTCTCAATTTAAGCACTGGTCTCTTTTTTGTTTTGTCGTTTTGTTTTTGTTTTTAGTTTTTCAAGACAGGGTTTTTCTGTGTAGCCTTGGCTGTCCTGAAACTCATTTTGTAGACCAGGCTGGCCTCAAACGTGCAGAGATCCACCTCCCTGCCTCTGCCTCCCTGGGTGCTGGAATTACAAGTGTAATCCACATCCTGCTTAGTGCTTGTATCTGGGTATCGGATTAAGCAGCATACAAAAGAGAGGTACACCCTCTATGTTGTGTTTGCCTGTCTATATGAATCACTTGCATTAATCCCCTCCCTTCTTTTCTCTAAATGAAGATCTCTTGCTTTCCCTTTGTGGAGACCTCTCTCGCCAGCTGATACTCTTTTTTTAATTTTTAAATTAAATTTTTATTTTTTATATTAATGACAGTTTATTCACTTTGTATCCCAGATGTAGCCCCATCTCTCATTCCTTCTCAATCCCACCCTCCCTCCCTCATCTCCTCTCATGTCCCTCTCCAAGTCCACTGATAAGGGAGGTCCTGCTCCACTTCCATCTGGCTCTGTCTCATCAGGTCTCATCAGAACTGGCTGCATTGTCCTCCTCTGTGGCCTGGCAAGGCTGCTCCCCCCTCAGCGGGAGGCAGTCAAAAAGCCAGCCACTGAGTTCATGTCAGAGACAGTCCCTGTTCTCCTTACTAGAGAACCCACTTGAATACTGAGCTGCCATGGGCTACATCTGAATAGGGGTTCTAGGTTATATCCATGAATTGTCCTTGGTTGGAGTGTCAGTCTCAGAAAAGACCCAGATTTTTTGGTTCTGTTGCTCTCCTTGTGGAGCTCCTGTCCTCTCCAGGTCTTTCTATCTCCCCCTTCTTTCACAAGATTCCCTGCACTCTGCCCAAAGTTTAGTTATGAGTCTCAGCATCTGCTTCGATACACTGCTGGGTAGTGTTTCAGAGGCCCTCTGTGGTAGGCTCCTGTACTGTTTCCTATTTCCTCCTTCTTCCAAAGTCCATCCTGTTTGTCTTTCTGAGTGAGGATTGATCAACTTACCTAGGGTCCTCCTTCTTGCTTCAGCTGATACTCTTGACCCTGTGTTCTGTGTGGCTAGCAAAAGCTCCCACAGTGTGTAGACCTCACCAATTCTACTTCACTATATACATTTTCATTTGCTTGTTTGGGTGTTCAAACACTTATTCGATCCCATGGAATGAATCCACCTCATTCATTTCCATGTTTTTTAAGTCAAGAGAGAGCCTGGTACACAGTGGGATTTACTAAATTTTACTGAATGATTGAATGAATAAATGAGAGGAAAAGCTGGAGAACACCCTGTCAGACCACAGGATGTGACTGGGACTCTCAAGGACAGTAATTTGCTGGAGACCACCCCTTGTGTAACCATCAAAAGCAAGATGATGCTGCAGGCCTGCATATGAGAGCTGTTCAGGGCCCTGGTGATCGTGTTGGTTCCATTCCTAACCCTGCACAGCTCTCTGCCAGTCCTTGTCACCTCAGAAGACTCCAGCCTTGGCTTCTGCAAATGACTACACGCATATGTCCGCTGCTTCTTCTCATATGACTTCCTCCAGGGACCGGCCAGGTGCAAGGTTGATTACAGCCTTGGCTTAACCTCTAGCATGTAATGAATCCCTTCTCCACCCTCACCCAGGAGCCAGTCTTACGGGTGTGTTTACAGTAAGATCCTTGACCACCTGTGCTGTGTTGGATAGCAAAGCTTTCAGGCTCAGATGGAATCAGAGAATGTGTGCAAAGGAAGAACTAGGCAGCTCAGAAAAAAACAGGTCCTTTGTAGAGAAGACCCTTTGGCTGTCTGAGGAAAACGGTGACGCCGTGACTCTTGTGCAGTGCTGTTTGTCATACCGCATCCCCTCAAAAGTCTCACGAGGGGCATATAGTGAGATGGACACTCCTGCACACAGACCCAGGGGCAGATATCAAGAGAGACAGTCCTGGACAAGGAACCAAGGAAAATAGGGCAGGCTCTAATCCAGGGATTTACTCTCATCTCTTCTTAGCTCTGAGTGAGTCCAGAATGTGCCTTTGTATACAGCAGAGGAATTAAATTGCATCTGGAACCACAGCTAAATATAGATTGCTAACACTAAAAGGGGGAAATTTCAAGTGAACTTAATCAATTTTATTTTGTAGCTCTTTCCATGAACTGGTTGGAACTTAAAGATTAAGCACTGAGAACTTATATTAATTTAGGTGTTCTAGGTGTTGTTTTCTGACCAACATCTGTATGTGTGCGCCTATGTATATGTTCTGCATTGCGTAAACATGCATATTAAGTCTAGACAACATCTTTGGCATCCTTCTTTAGGCACATTTTGCCTTCATTTTTGAGGCAGGGTCTCTCACTGGTGTGAAGCTTACCAAGGGCTAAACCATGAGCCCTAAGGATCCACTTACCACCATTTCGCCAGCACTGGAATTACAAGTACAAGTGTATCCTACCTGGTTTGGGTTTTGGTCTTTAACACTGATTCTGGGCATTAAATACAGATCTACATTCTTGACAGGTAATCATCACCTTACCTATCAAGTGAGTTCTGTTCTCTTCCTGGCCTCATAATTACTCTTTTTTTTTCATATTAGTTTTTTATTTTTGAGACCCATTATTGTCTTAAACACCGTCCAAATATGCTTACTCACCATGATTTATTGCTGATAATGAAGTTTCCCACTTTCAGATTCGTTTGTTTGTTCTTTTCATATGCATGGTGTGTATGCATGTTCACATGTACAAGGCTGATTGTGTGCATGCAGGTGGATTTGCACATGTGTGTGCATTCATGTGGAGGCCTAAGGTTGATTTGTGAATCTTCCTGATCACTGAGTCAATGGCTCTCAGTTGAATCCAAAGCCTGATGATACGGCTAGTCTAGCCAGCACCTTGCTCAGAGGATTCCCTATTTCTGCTTCCTGGGGCTGGAATTCCTGGAGGCCCACCACCCCTTCCTTGCATTTAAATGTGTGTTCTGTGAATCAAAGCGTTGGCCTCTGTGCTCACAGGACAAGCGTTTTTAACAGCGGGGCCAGCCTGCTAACCGACCAAGAGATTTTTATGCCCCACCCCCACTGGATCTGCTCAGCTGGCCCTGCCAAAGATTCTAACCTACACAAACTTCCTAGGCTGCCGTCCCTCACCCGACCATTGCTCATGCCAAGTGGCTGGAAGGTAAAATGATAAGAACAGCCTTCACTCCGTCATTCAGCATAGCTGAAGCCCAAAAAATATAACCCTGATCATGAGGCTACCTGCATATGCCAACTTTCTTGTTCTCATTATGCCCTTAGAAACAGTCATAACTAAAGTCCCCTGTGGATGACTCTTCCAGTCAACGTCCTTATCCCAACCACAGCATCCTTTGAGTCAGACCTTTCCCACCAAAGTCCTGTTGCCACCCTAGAAAGTCTCAAAAGTGAGCTCTCCTCCCTTTTTTCTGTGAGTTTAGGAGCACACATATACACACTTCATATATAAGCATGTGTGCATGACTGTATGTATATGCAGAGCATCTGTGACCTGCTCCCTTGTAGGTCAGAGACAAGAACCCGACATCCATAGCCTCAGGTCTTACTGGCCAGGTAATTGTACACCCGGGGACCAGCACAACAGTCAGATTTCTCGTCTCTCAGCTCAGCAAGTGTAACAACTGCTGCGTTCAAAGGACACAACAGCCTCTGAGGAATTAAGGCATGCCATTAGGAGGCTGACGACCTCAGCAGCTGTCAAAGCTGGAAACTGGCTGGAGTGTGCCTCTTGGCCAGCCCTGCACATCTGTGAAAGAAACCAGTCACGCTTGAATCACTCCTCCTTTGTCTTCACAGATTTTAATCTTCCCTCCAAGCCTAGGGGTGTTTATAAGACATCAGAGAAAGGAAAGAAAAATATGTTCTCTATTCCTTTGTTATCTATCCCACTTATAGATCCTACCACCAAACAAGCCAGCCAAAATTGAAAATTCAAATTAGGTGTTATGGTGTTTTGAATAGGCATGGCCCCCTTAGACTCATGTCTAATGCTTGGCCCATAGGGAGTGGCACTATTAGAAGGTATGGCCTTTTTGGAGTGGGTGTGACCTTATTAGAAGGAGTGGCCTTTTTGGGGTGGGTGTGATCTTATTAGAGGAAGCATGTCACTGTGGAGGTGAGCTTATGAGGTCTCATATGCTCAAGCTAGCCCTAGTGCGGCACACAGTCTCCTTTTGCTACCTGTGGATCAAGAGAACTCTCAACTTCTCCAGCAGCATGTCTGCCTGAATTCCATCATGCTTCTCGCTGTGGTGATAATGATCTACACCTCGGAAACTGTAAGCCATCTCCAATTAAATATTCTTTATTATAAGAGTTGCCATGGTCCTGGTGTGTCTTCACAGCAATAAAAACCCCTACTAAGACAGATGTTTTCCATATTTCAAGCCTGTTGCCATCACCATTGACTCATTGTCACAAGTTGTGACTACACAGAGTAAGGAATATTTTAGTTCCAAACTTTAGAGCATGGAAGACTGCTTAGAAGAGACACCTTTATCTTGTCGTATAATTGGAATCATCCTTTCTTGCCACTAATCAATGTGCCCTTGAGTGCCTGGATCTCCCATGTGCATTCCCCACCAATTCTCACCCAATCAGATGTGCCTCTGGCCTCCATCAGCATCTCCTCTCTATGACAAGTCTTTTTTTCATCTATTAATCAGTCTAATAAAAACACATCTCTACCATAAGCCTTCCTAATATAATGGAAAAGAGGCTAAGATGCCACATGTTTGGCAGAGAGGGGCTCAGGACACAAAGGCAGGTCTTCTAGGAATTGTCATGTCCTCATCTCCTCCACAGGCCTTCATATGCCACCACTCACAAAATAAGTCTGTGTCCAAAAGGCCTATCCAGCCTTAAAGTCTCATCCCCTACATCATCACTCAAAATATATGTTTACCATCCCCTAGTCTATCTACTGATTTCAATAAATAAATATATAACTCTACTTATTAACAGTCATACATATATACATAAGCATCCCTAGTTTTGCCTTTTACTTCTGTGGACTTCTGAAATGCTATTGTTTTTGTATTTTGATTATTAAATAACAACAGACTAACACAGTTTCTGAGCTTTCATTATTCGTATTCTCAGGTAGATTCTGAAAGTTTTAGTGAGTGGTCTAGGCTGATAATGCTGAACACATGGGTGAACAGAAATATATTGTATCATGAACAACCAAATTACCCACATCTTGTCACATTTTGAAGTTGTCATCCAGGAAGACTCTGTCTGAGTTGTGACCATTGCTCACCATCAGAATTCACTGCTGCTGGAATAGCATGAAATGGCAACTGCAGTTAATGCTGATTAAGTTAGCCTCCCACCTCTAGAGGGCGCTGTTTTGGAAAACTCCATGAAGAGCCTGCCGAGATAGAGAGCACCTCGTTTCCATCATCTCTGTCCTCCAGACCCAGAAACCTGAATTTTCTAAGCTGTAGTCTAGGATGTTAATGCACCCCCCACAAAATGCTTTTTTTCCATAAATTAAAAACTTATCTTTGTTGGTGAAAATTAACCAAGATAATAATTAGCTGATCTAAGGCAAGAGAGCAAACTGAATGCCAAGAGCAAAGGCCAAGAAAAAAAAAAAAAGGTATCTCTATTTAGATATAAAGTTAAATTTCCAGTTGTTTGGATTCTACTTTCTAATCAACTCCGATGCTAAACAAACAGTATTAAGCAATGCTCCGTGCTAAATTAACTACATGTTTTTGTTTTTAATACTATTGTTAGTTTTTCCCCCCTGTCGTGCCTTCTATCCCTGTAGGAAGGAGAAAGCTAAGCAAGCATCCTCAAATCGCCAGGGGGTACACAGCACAATGTGTTTCCAACCACTGAAACACTCTCATTGTTTACACACTAGCCACGCCACTCAGAGGGTGACCTCTTTCCCCCACTGACAGGGAGCATGAACAGCCCTGCAGACTTTGATTGGCGGTTCACTGAGTCCCTGACCTTGAATGACATTGCAGGCAGGTTTTGATTGGCAGGCTGCAGCACTGCAAACCACCTCCAGTACCCAGGACCGCTCTCCAGAAACGAGCCCTTATCTTTTCAAAAACACTCTTGTGATCCCCAAACACAGGCTAAGTGCACAGCAAAATGTGGCTGTGGGCGTCAAACACAGCCTGATAAAGAAGGCGTGATCTTTAACGTACAACCTCTAGGTCTGGCTTTAATTGGCACAGCCAGCGATGCAGCTGCAGCCTGGAGAGCATCTCCACGAGACCACGTATCAGAACTAAGTGGAAGAAATTCAGGCGGACGCACAAGTCAGTGGTCTGTGAGCACTGAACATTCAGCTGCTTGGAGTTACGTCCTTAACACACAAATGAAACATCTGGTGATTTGTTAGAGGGGTCAGCGTCTCTCTACTTGCTTACATGTATTGAAAGAAAGCCTTAATCCCTGCCAGGGACCTGAATCCCATGTTCCTGGGCTACATAGAAATTGCACTCTTTATAATATTCTAGAGAATTAAAATAAGCTGGATCCCACAGTCTACCAAACTTGCCCATATTTCCTAAATGAGTAAGAGTGTGGCTCTAAGATGGTGTAAAGCCTGCTTAAGAACATCCACCTTGCTTTTGAAACACAGAACCCAAGGATGGGGATGTGTTGCAGTTGCCTGGCAAGCATGACGCCCTAATTTCAGTCCCGGGAACCACATAATCCAGGTGGGGTGGAGCACGCCTATAATTCCAAGGTACGGAAGAATCTTAAATTCAAGACTGTCCTGGATCTTGTAGACTGTCCTGGGACTATGTAGATAGTGAGCTTGAGGCCAGTCTGGGATACATGAAACCCTGTCTCAAAACAAAACAAACAAAAAAAAAAACAAAATCAAAACACTCCTAATAGCAATTAGAATGAGCCTCCTGCACAGCTGATATGGAAATAGGCACTGTTCACCTGTCCTCATCCTTGGTTTCTGCAGAAACTCTGAAGAGACTACAAAAACTGTAAGCCTTGGATGAAAACAGAAAGAGAGATAGTAACATATTTTGGGAAGCCAGAAAACAGAGGAAATAGCATATCTTATTCAACAACTACACACTGCAGAGAAAAATAATGACATGAACCAGTTTCCCCAACAGCAGCAGGGGAAGGCTCAAGATTTAGAGAGTCCTGGTACCATGAAAGAAAGAAACCCTGTCACCAAAAACAGACAAATGTCTGTAAAAGAATCCCTGGCTTCCCCACCCCAGGAACCAAGCACCCAGAGCTCTCTTATTCCACCACCAGGTTTATTTTATGGAGAAATGACCCCAGACTTGTGCCACGGAGATACAGCAGGAACAATGCAGACACGGATCAGGGAAAGACCACATCCTGGACAGACACCTTCACACTCCATGAGCCACTCAGCCGAGACATGGCTGACAGCCAGGCCTCATCCTCTGTCACAGGTCAGGTTTCCAGGGAGGAAAATCAAAAGCATGTGCAGAGGGGATTTTGTGCAGAGATTGAAAACAAGTCCAACACCTGTGGAGGAGATGGGCTAGCAACTGTATAATTTTAATAAAATGACAACTATTCTCACAAAAATGATAGGACTAAAGTTTAGTTCAAGGTCCAGAAGGATGGAAGTGTGGAGGTTCTGGTGTGCTTTTCTAGGATGAATATAAGTGAGCTGTATGTGTCCACTGAGAGAAACACAGAGGACCATGAAGACCAAAGAAAGAAGCATGTGTGTGTGCAAAGAATCCAGTCCAGCCAGCATAATCCACAAACCCCAGATCCCCATGAGATAATCTTGTCTCCAAAAACAAGGTAGATGGTCATTATGAGGAGTGACAGCTAGAAGTAGCTTCTGGCTTCCACATATACACACATACATGTACCAGCACACACATATATGCAAACACATGTGCATCTTCATACATATATCATATGTATCACATACAATATACATACATATACACATGCATGCATGCATGCACCTGCACAAACACATACACACATTCTACCAACTCAACAACCTCTTCAGTCCAGCTGTAAAGATTTGATTAAATAATATTCATTTTCCTAATTCTGGAAGTCAGAACCACTGAGTCCAGCCCAGTGTGCTCTTCTGTCTTTTCCACCTGCTGGAACTGCATCCTTTCATCATGGTCCTCTCTTCTTCCTTCAGAACTAATGGCCTAGCACCTTCTTGTTGCGACCCCTCTTCTGCTTCCTATTTGGCATGTGTGTGTGTAAATCTACCTGTTCTAAGGACACTTGCGATTGCATTTAGGACTCTTCTCACCTATATCCTTCCTTAAGATGCTTAGATTAATCATAAAAGCGAAATTAAGGTTTGAGGCAGACAACATTCCGAGATTCTAGGGTTTCTGGTGTGTATATCGTTGGGGAGAACATTATTTATCTTACCATGGTTGATCATCTAAGATCAATGTCAAAATACTCATCTTAACCCTGTTGACCCATAGCCAGCTTGGCATCCAAACACAAATAGCCAAATTCAAGGATTTGAAAGAAAAATACTCTAAGACCTAAACCTAAACATAACCCTTAAAAAAAAAAAAAGCATTTTGCAGAGAGCAAAAGATTTGATCTCTTAAGAAGGATAGCCCATGGTTGCAGTACACTGATTTGTCAGCTAACAGGAGCTCCTAGCCAATCAGATGCTCTGTCAGAAGGGGCAGCTAGAGAAAGCCCTGCCTAATTGGATTGGCTGTCTTAATGGGCCCGAAGTCAGCAAGTCAGAGTGACAGATATACTCAATTCAGCCATCTGGAATTGGCTGTAGAAAGGATGAAATAAAATGGGTCAATTTTTCTGGGACCACTAAGAGGTTCCATACCCAAATAGACTGAAGGCGTCTGTCTCTATGGAACTGTTGGTGAGAGTGTTACTATGGCTTTTAACTGTCATCTGGTTTTCGATGAGTTAAAAGCCAGTGAGTAAGTTTACTCATTTGGAACCTAACTAATGCCAATCAACTAAACCTGTTATGAACTTGACCAATCACGTCATCTCTTTCCCCAGTATCACAAGATGTCCCTCTCCTTCACAATATTAATACTATTCTTTGCAGGTTTTCACTAAGATAGGAGCTAGATCATTTTCCATCTTCCCAGAATAGCACCAGACTCATGCAATTATGTTCCTATCTGTCTAAAATGGGGTAACTGTCTTTGTAGTGTGTTAAACATTTGGGATTTGACTGTTTACTTCCATCTTTCACCATCAAAGCATATTGAAATGGTCCTAGAAGAGAAGGAAATGGATTGTTCCCCGGTGGATCCATTCTTAGAGTTCTTTCTGTTGACTGTCTCCTGCCATCTCTGCTTTTTAACAACACACTCAATAAGCACCTGCCATGTAAGTCCCTCGAAAAACAACTCTATTTCAGACTCTCAGAGAGAAATGGAACAAAGGTATGGTACAGGCCAGTCAGGTGTCTGCCCATGTAACTATGGCCCTTATTGGATTTCATCCTATCCAGGAACTGCACCCAGACGGCTGATTGCATGAGATGTAATGAACTAATAGTGACCCCCAAAATTCACATGCACATGAAACTTCAGGATTTCTCCTTGTCTGGAAATAAAATCTTTAAAGGTAAAATTTGATAAGAATATCACAGTTATGTGCTTTAGTGTTACTCTGGTTCAATAACAAACACCCACTGAAATTATCATCTATCTAATGACACACAGTGAATGCATTTCCCTTATTCTTTTGCCTCACAATAAATACCTCTCCAGGATATTTTCCTGGCCTTCAATTCTTTTTTTGCAAGTGGACAGTTTATTTTAGTGCTGTTGATCTTGCTCAGACAGCCTTTCCTCTCTTCCCTAACTGGCATGTCAGTGGCATTCCTACACAGGTGTCCACCCCTAAGAACATCTTTCATACCTTTGTTTCAGCCAGCTAGAGTCTTTAAAGCTAATGAGCACATATTTTTAGGAAACTACCATTTGGGTTAAATTGGCCAAACAACTTATAGGACATTTCTCCACCCTCTCAATCCACCAAACTGATAAAATAGGTGGTTGGTTTTTTTGATAAGATTTATTTTATTTGTTATACATGGGTTCTCTGTGTATATATGAATGCAGTGCACACAGAGGCCAGAGGAGGGTATCAGAACTGGAGTCACACACAGTTCTAAGTCACCTGATATGGGTGCTAAGAAGCAAATTTGGGTCCTGTGAAAGAGCAACAGGCTCTCTTAACTGTTGAGATATCAGCCCCAAGAAAATATTTCAACATCAGTTTAACTTCAGGTTTCCAGCTCCACATAACATAGCCTTGACTAAGTAGCCAAACTGAGGTACGAAAAGTCTTTTAAAATGCTGCTGTCCCAATATAAGGTCATGCATCTAATAGCAGGCAGTGGTTAGCTACCTTTTCCTCTACTGGTCAGACGCCAGGAAAGAAAGTGGAAACACTAAAAATATAAGCAGGGGCTCAGAAAATTTCTGTCTTGGATGCAGAGAAAGGCAAAGATGAGGTATGACCTTCCACATCAGGAGAACCAGGGAAAAGTGTGGAGAGCTCTATGCTGAGAAACTACACAAAGGGGTCCAAATGAAGAGGTGCCTCCACTTTGTCACCGGGTAAAAGAAGGAGCAAAGTCTTGTGGGAGCAGAGCCTACGTTCTATACAGAGTAAGAGCAGGGAGCACTCAAACAGAAGGCAAGAGTATGTGTGACTACGGGGGAAGAGTCAAAGCAAGACAAGCTCATTGCAACAGGGTATAGAATTCTGCCCAAGAAGGTAACTAAAGTCAGGTAGTGGGTCTGGGGAGATGACTCAGTGGGAAAGAACAAGCAGAGTGACCTAAGTTAGAATCCCCAGCCCCCATGATGGGGGAGGTCAGTGGTCAGTTCTTTCCACAGCACAGACACTAAGTTCCTGATAACTAAGTCAGCTCTCACACCCTGGGTGAACCTCTTTGCTTCTCAGCCTTCTTCTCCTTTATTCTTGGTTTGTTTGGGTTTTTTTCTGGTGTCATAATAAATATGTGCTCACTAAACAGATGCTGAGATTCACAGCCAAAGATTGGGTGGAGTGCAGAAAGCCTTGTGGAAAAGTTGGAGAAAGGAGAGAAGGACCCAGAGGGAACAGGAGCTTCACATGAAAACCAACAAAGCCAACTAACCTGGGCCCAGGGGGCCAGTCTGCAGGGACTGAAGCACAAACTAAGGATCATGCATAGACTAGATCTAGGCTCCCTACAAATATATCCCCAATGGACAACTTGGTCTTCTTATGGGTCTCCCTAGTAGGGGGAGCAGGAGCTGTTTCTGACATGGACTCTATTGCATGCTTTTCTATCACTTCCATCTGGTGGGGCTGCTTTGACAGGCTTCTGAGGAAGGGGATGCTCTCAGTCTAGATGTGCCTTGAAGTGTTGAGATGGGTTAGTATGTGTTGGGGGGGGTGCTTTCCTGAGGGGAAGGGGAGGGGAAAGGGAGGGAAGAGAGTGGGTAAGGTGGGACCAGAAGTAGAGGAGGATGGGGGCTATGATTGGGATGTAAAGTAAACAACTAAATAAGTAAAGTTAAAAGTGATAGATAGATAGATAGATAGATAGATAGATAGATAGATAGATAGATAGATAGATAGATAGATAGACAGACAGACAGACAGACAGACAGACAGACAGACAGACAGATAGATAATGTGCTCACTGAAAACATCCAGTATGCTAAATTCTGGCTGGGACTCTTGCATCCATTTATCTGTCAGTCACCAGATGAACCAGCTTCACCTTCTATGCCCATTTTACAGATGTGAAAACTAAAGTACCCAGAGATTAGATTGTTCAGAATCATACATCTGTGAGAAAAGATGGGATCAAATATGAAAAGTATGTCCCCATGCCTACATGCTGAGCCAAGACTCTGAAATCCCTCTGTCAATATATGTGATGCTATTGGAAGGCTGGGTACCATTTCGGGACTTGTGTGAGCATTGAGTCTCTATCCTAGCTGCATGGCACTGACGAGCTCTGATACCAGTGACTGTGAGAGCTGATCCACCCACATCAAAGCTTGCCAGGACCATATAAGTCAGACTCAATACCACACAACAAACCCAATAGGGACAGGAACCAGACCCCAGCAGATGCATGCAGTCCTGTTCCATTCACCACTCATCCAGAAAGCACAGAAGCTTCTGGAAGTCGAAAAAAAACTTGAAAATAGAGAAGGGGAGGATCATGCCTTAGGAACAGAGTGAGAAAATCAATAAGAAGGTGGATCTTTCAAGAGTCCCTGGTTATGAAAGAAAATGAGAGAGAGAAAGAGAGAGAGAGAGCAGCAGGGCATGCTAGAGGGTAGACTTCAGTGGCTGAAGTGTCTACCATTGACCAACAAGGTAAATCAAATCTGCTGCCAATACATTCTTCTGCTGTCCAGATAAAAACGGCAGACTAAGCCGCTGAACTTTCACCCTTCACCCCCGCTCTTCAAGCCAAAGTACAGATTAAAAAAAATCAATAACCCCAATCGATGAGAAAATATTTTTAGTCTCTAACTGAACGATATGTTTTGACAAGGCCAAGGAGGAGCACAAAAGAATGGCAAAAGATAAAAGACAGAAAATTAGGAATTTTCTTTATTGGGTACGGTGGACGCACCAATCATTCTCCCTTTCCCCCAGTGACATCCGTCCAAATTATCTCACAGTAAAGAAATAAAGTGAAGGAGATGGATTTACAAAATGGAATGATTCACCAGCGAGCACCTTAAAACCTGTGATTGCTACCACTTTTCATGGCCGTTTCCAGGAAGGCAATCTGGAGACGGCTGCCTTCAGAACAGAGCAGCGTGTCCCCAATGTGGGCAGAGATGACAATGAATCTGCAGAGCCCTCCAGCCCAACCCCAACCTGAGCTCACAACCACCACTAAACACGTCAGAAAGTGTTTAGAATCCTCCCAATTTGGCTCCATTTCCTCCCAAAATATCCACTGTTTTTCATAAGCCGGGACCCTGGAGGCTCTCTCATAACTGAGCAAATTAAACACATCATATCACTGGGTCTTGTGAAGGCCTTGAGCGGTGATTTATTTTTGTGCCTCACCTGAGCCTGCTGCATTTTCTAAAATTATTTCACTTTTTTCCCCACCTCTATTGAATAAAAGTGATGAAGAAACATGATACCCGGAAGGATATAAATAAGAGTCACACAGCAAGGTTGTTCGGTTTTGCACAAATTTCTGAGCC
Source organism: Pachyuromys duprasi (assembly GCA_028658305.1). Classification (NCBI taxonomy): domain Eukaryota; kingdom Metazoa; phylum Chordata; class Mammalia; order Rodentia; family Muridae; genus Pachyuromys; species Pachyuromys duprasi. The sequence continues at coordinate 42,053,288 of CM053749.1, read as the reverse complement.
AGGGAACAGTCTTAACAACCAATTAACATGTTCAATTATTTATCCCCATCACACTTGGTAAAGAGATAGATTTATGGGATTCAAAAAAATCTATATAAACCCGATAGACTGAGGTTGGCACACTGGCAGCCTATTTGGCTTATTCGTGCATTTCTCCCCCCCTCCCCCCGATATCAATACCCCATCTGTTGTCCGATGACCTTTGAAGTGAATTTAATGACTGCCATTTGAATTACAATTCCATATTTGGTCCTTTTATTAGAAGTTTAAATATACATTTCTTTTATAAACACAGACTCAGGCTGAGGGACATGACTGTATGCTGGCAACCAATTCAACCCACAAAAAAAAAATAAAATCAGCCAATTCAATAAAACAGGCTGTCGGAACAACACTTCAACATCATGTAATTTTGGCAGCCAAAGCATCCACTCAAAGCTAGGTGATTGGCCCGCTCTGATGTTGTCAGTAAGTCACTTTATTGTTAAGATCGGCAATATAACTGCATAGCAGCTATCGTTCTAGAGGATGAAAAAGTGTGAATGGGCCAGTTTTCCACGATTACCCCTAGAAGATCACACACCCAGCCTTGAACACATGGATCCTATTTACCCAAGTGACAGAGATCCTCTGGGCTGATGCCACCATCACTTAAACAGGCTCCCAGTGCACTTGGACCTGCCATGACTGTCAGGGATGTGCTTCCCTCTTTCTAACCATAAAATTACACAACCTTGCTTCTCTACTGTATACACTGGGTCCCCATGCCTTGCACTTTTACAAGCCTGATTTCATGTGCCCTACAAACAGACCTACAAAATTCATAGTACTAATTCAAAGTTGCAAGAGAGATGAAGCAATTACCTGAGACTACATCAGCTAAGTGGTAGAGACAGAGGCTAAATCAATGTCTGTCTGATTCTGACATCTACACCACTATCTCATTCATCTATGTTTCTACCACCACGACAAAATAGATCTGATCAGATTCACTGTCTATAGGGGTGGAAATGACTGTAGACTAGT
>CM053749.1:42020767-42051762 GCA_028658305.1 Pachyuromys duprasi | reverse complement strand
TTCCGATCGATGTGCCTTACCGCCAGGGCATCTAGTAATTTCTGATCCCGTCACCTGTAGCCTTCACTTCAATGACAGGGCACAGCAGGCTAGGGGCAGACAGCAGCCAAGCTCCGCATGGCCAGGCATCAACACTGCCAAGAGATGTGAGTGTCAGGGTGGGAGTGCACACAGCCAAAGGGAGGTTGCCAGGGTCACTCTGGGACTGCTTTAAACCATGGCCAGGTCCTCCATCATAGACTCAGAGTTCAAAGGACTATTAGGCCATAGGTCACAGATCTCATCTCAAGGTTATGGTCACCTCTGGCCCTTCAGCAGACAGAAGGCCCAGGGAGCATCCATCTTGAAACAGCTTCACCCATTTCACAACTGAGTGAGCGTTCTTAGCAATTCAGTGATGGGTGCCTGCCTATGGAGGAAGCTTAAATGGACTGTACCCCATGGCCTCCCATGGAATTTTCCTCTCCTCTTTATTCCTGCTAATTCCTGGAGTATATTTTGAAATTAGAACCAGTGGGGCCCTCAATTAGTGGCTGTGACTGCACCAGCTTCTCAGGCCTGCTAGCCTTTCTCTTTTGCTCACTTCTCATTTTATCACAGCTCAGAGAACTAGCCCATCTCACTATTGCTCTGTCTAGGGCTTCCCTCTTCGCACTCACCTTTATTAGGCCCAAAACGGAACACACAGAGGAGTTAAGACTCCTCTGTGTCTTTTGCTGTCACATCTCATTATGGAAAAAGAGCATGTTTCTTTCAAACCTGAAAAAACAAACAAACAAACAAAAAAACACTCTCCTCACCTTCTCCTTTCGAATAAGCAATAGTTGGTGCTTGTTTGGGGTCATTTATAATTCAATTTTGAGTCATTCCTATTCACAAGCATCTATTCTGGAAAAAAAGGGAGGGAGCTTCTTTTAGCACGCACAGAACAAGCACTCCTCAGAGCTTTCAATCTGCAAAGCCACCACCAAAGTAAACTCCTTCCTTGAAGTGAGAGACAGAGGTACCAAACCCTTATAAACAGCCACACACCCACTGGGTATGAGCTACACTAATAAAAGCCACCAGAAGGGTCGTTGACTTGTCTTATGAGCAGACCCCACAGCTACAGACTGTGGGAATCATTTCCAGACCATCTCTGGTAGGATCCACAAATCACACATCTGTATCAGATAGTCCTTAGTCACTTTGAGAGTTTTCAGAGAAAGGAATGCTGTATCCCTTTCTTGTAATATGGTGGACCTCTGATGCCCTGAGGAAAAAGTAGCATCGATCTACACATGGGATAACCAGGTCACATTTTCTTCAAAACTCTATTTTTCTAATAATATTATGTTGTGGACTGGAGAGATGGCTCATCAAATATGGTAACTTGCTACTTAATTATGAAGACTGGAGTTTGGATTCCAGCAGTATGTCTGATGGCTCACCTGTAACTCTTTCTTCAAGAGATCTAATAGCCTCTTCTGACCTCCATGGGCCCCATCCTCAATTGTAAACACACACACACCTACACACACTCATAAATAAAATTTAAAATTTTTTGATGTTGTGTGGCTTGAAATATACTAACTCTTCTTATTCTTGGAAAATACTACTCAAGAAATCATTGCCCAGTGCAACTAAAAGAGATTCCCTGTTTCATCCCTCTCTCTCTTCAGCCTGTGTTATCAGTAAGTCTTCCTCACATTTCATGAGATAAGGCTCTGTTTTCATTCTTCTGCCCAAGGATGTCCAGTTTTCCCAACACTACTTGCTAAAGATGCTGTCAATTCTCATCTTGTGTCTCAGCACTTACTTTGTCAAGACTCAAATTGACCATAAGTGTTTGAGTTCATTTTTAAGTTTCTTTTCTGATCAGCTGGTCAGTAGTATATCTGATTTGCGCTAATACCATGTTATTTTGTTTATAACACCTTTATAATATGTTTTGTAATCTGGGGGTATAAATGTTTTGAATATTTGGGGCATTTTTATTTTATGTAAATATCACTGAAGAATATCATTGAAATTTTGAAATGTTAGGGATTGTATTGACTCTATAACTCACTTTGGGTAGTGTGAAAACTTTTTATTAATCTATTCAATCCATAAATATGAGGACCTATTTCCATTTATTTGTCATCTTCCATTTCTTTCACCAATGTTTTATAGTTAGATTGAAAGAAAATATTTTAGTCACCTATTGTGTTGCATACTGATCATGGTTAATGTGACTGTGTTTTAAATTCTAAATTTGCTAAAGATTAAATCTTATTTTATGGTCTTGAGATTGAATCCTAAGCCTTGTGCATGCTAAGCAAGCACTGTCCCACTGAGCTATAGCTACAGCCCAAGAATATATTTATTCTTATAATAGTGTGTTACCACAAAAACTGTCAAACCAATAAACATGATTGATATGTTGATTATTCCAGTTAAGTGTTTCTTTGGTGAATATGTAGATCAAAACATCACGTGTATCAGACAAGTAGACATAATTATTACCTTTCAATGAGATACAATAAAAATAAAATTTAAAAACCACTTAAAATCCATGGACCATGAAGAATAATGTTGTCAGGTGGCTTAGTTCTTGCTATGACTTCTCTTTCTAGAGTAATAATAATTTTATTTCTCTGGCTTGACTGATAGTTTTTAGTATAGCCATTCAAACTTGATGTCTGGTGGTGCCAATGGGGACATCTCAGTCCTCATCCCAGCACTGATGAGCCGTTCTTCTGAGATGGTGCTAGCCAATGGCACAGGTCACTATGGGGGCGTGACAGGAGGTCAGGCTAGCAAGTCCATTGACCTGCAAGAATGTAGGGGTTAGGCTGCAACAGAAAACAAGACCGAGCAGTATGCTTAGATGTTCTACCAGGAGCAAAGGTTGGAGCTGGGCATGCTTTACCAAGGTTAAGTCAACACTGGACACAATATGCTCCCTAGGTTCTTCTGTGGTGATGAGTCACATCCAGGTGTTTCATGAATTCATCATCTGAAAGTGGCCCAAAGTCTAAGGTACCATTCACTTCAACAGAAAGCAAATATCAATGTTTTCCATGAATTAGAGTCCAAATGCCAAACTCAAGAGGAAGCACTTGAATTAATTTGTTAGTTAACCAGCATTGACCTACCTCCCACATACGCTAAGCAAAGAGCATGGTCTCTGAGTAGCTTCCAATCCACTGCGCAGTTAATGTCCCGTATAGGATCTGGTGCTGTCCCTTCAATGTTGCATGTAATTTCCCAACATAACTACCTGGAAAAGAATGCAGGGCATGCTTGGGCAAAGACTGTCAGACCATAGCAAAGCTTGATATGACCAATGAAGTTCTGCACTTGTTGGGGACAGCAAAACGTCCAGGGGGGGAGGGTGATACAGTGTGTAGAGGATGCAGAAGACTCACAGAGTTGGAAGAGCACGTTAGAGCTGGTCTGTATCACAACATGCTATTCCCTCATGCCCAGAAGAAGAGAGAAGCCCTGGCATTGACCACCTATATCCAGACTTGGTGCTTATCCAGAGTTCACACACTAGGTTTGATTTGGTTTGATCTGACCTGATTTGGTTGCTTTGATATGGTCTGGGTCGATTTGATTTGGTTTGGTTTAGTTGGTCTGGGTTTTGCCTTCAGGGAAGTTGTTTCCTTGAACATAGTGCTACAAAAGAACATGGTAGACTTTCTTTTTTGGCAGTGATTGGTCTGAAAGCAAAGTGGGCATGTGAGCAGTCCTCAATGATTGGAGTTTCCCTTAAGGTTCAGGAAAAACCCACTGATGCTCCAGTATCTGGTCCAGCTGAGTTAGGCAGCCTCTGGCCAGTCGTGGCACTCTGAGCTGTTGCAATAAGCAGGGTGTTAGTTAGCCAAGCTGTTTTAATGCTCAATTCAGTGCTGCAACTCAAGCCTTCCACTTGATCACTTTGGGATCTAATCATTGTGAAATCCAAGTAAGCTACCTTCAGAAGACCATGTCCCCAAATATGAAGTAGTTTCATTAATCTTTTAAGAGACTTTTGCATCATCCAGTCAGTTTAACTACCTAGAACTTCTCCAATGATTAATCCATGTACTCAGAAAGCAAGAGGAGGGAGTATCTGGGGAAAGGAAAGGAACCAGGCAGAGAAGGGAGGCAGGTTACACAGGGAAAGACAGTAGGGGAGGAGAATAATTGCTAACAGAACACAGTGAAATGTGTGTAAGAAAACACCATGATAAATCCCATTACTGTCTGCTAACCTAAGAAATTAATTAAAAGAAACTTCACCAAAAGCCCCTAAACATACATAGTTCATATGAATAATTTCCATCTGATATAACAGGAGTTTGGGTTGATTTTTATGAAGAAAATAGTATATTGATGTTTTCTAGTTTTACTATACTGAACAGATACAAACCTGGAAATACAAGAATAATAAAACTGAGTGTTAGGGCATCCTTCTCTGACCACAAGTCCCCTCTATGCAGAACTCTGGTGCCCAAGGATTTGATTCTGGCTAGCTCCTCAGACACTGGGAAGACTTCACTTTCAGGTGCTGTGAAGAAGTGTCCAAGTCCCTCCACGTGGTAGTAATTAGCAAAATGAGAGCTTCGTGCTGGAAATGTGGAAAGGAATAGCAAGAGATGGGAGAAAGGAAGGAGGGCTTACAGAACGATCGCCATCTCTCTCCATCTGAGCCAAGGCTTTGGAATGCACTCCTGTGCCCAAAGGAAGCAAGAGGCAGATCTGTGAGTGCAGAAAACTAGAAGATAACAGAGAGCTTGTAAATCTCTGTTTGTTAGAGACAGGAGGAGAGAAATACCAACTTAGTCAGAGGAAATAGATTAAATAAAATTTCTTCCCAAAGACATGAGGCTGGTTTGGCGCTATTTTGCTCTCTTTACACCAAACTCACTGCATTTCTCTGCATTTGAGAATCTGAGAGCTGAAAGGGAGCAGTTCAGAGGCATTGAATCAGAAAAGAGACCATCCCCCAGCCGCTGTCAACTGTCATTAGCTCCCCAGCTCAGCTCGGGATAGGGCGTCTGGACCCTGTGGCTGACCCCACACATGTTCATATGGGCTGGGGTCATTGGACCTAGTGTGTTTTGGTTTTTTTGTTTTGTTTTGTTTTCTTGGGGTTTTTTTGTTTTGTTTTGTTTTTAGTATTAACTTGGGAGGGAGATGGAAGATATACAAGAGAGTTTAAAAAGTCGAGTGGTAGGTGGATGAGACCAAGATAGAACAGCTATATGTGAAATTTTCAAAAGTAATATTAATAAATTTTAAATTTCATAAAAGCAAAGGAGACTAGTGTAAGTGGGCTTTCAATAGGGGTATTATCTGCAAAGAGAGAGGGATAAAGAAAGAAAACGTGGTTTTTAATCTTAAAAACTGAAAATATTTTCAGACATTAACTGTGCTGTGATTTTTTTTTAATGGCCAGCCAAGTACAAGAAGCTCCCAGTTGGCATCCCCCTTACTTGATGGGTCAATCTGTTTATTTTCACCTCATAGGATAATTTAAATAATTTTTGCATGCCCATCCACTTCCTCAATCCCTTAATTTTTTACCTGGGGTCATCTGATTTTCAAACATAAATCCTCCTATCTAGGGCCTTTCAGATCCAGAAACATTTTGAAGCAACTCCTATATTGTTTACAAGAGTCGATGAACCAATCAATCACCAGTGCTGTGTGCAACAGCACATGGTGGGAGGAGTAGGGACACGAAGGGGTCTGGAGAGAAGAAAGCATATCCCTGGGCCACGAAGAGCTCACAATATACTGCAGGGAGCAAAATAACAAGGGGAAGCAGAGAGGAAGCATGCATGGAGTATACGGAGCACTATTTGTATGAGTTTGATATAAAAAGACGGTTCTGGAAGCCTTGATCGATAAGGGAAGACCCAGTAACTGCACCTTGAAAAGCACATAGAGTTTGCTGTGCTAAAAGTGAGTAGCACAGAAAAGGGTGCTGTATCAAATTTGTGGCCCATAGAAACGTTCCTAAAACACTCACAATTCAACAGCTCTTCGTGATAAAAATCCTTACTAAAATACAGAAAGGTGGTAACTAAGCATAATAAAAATGCATGTAAACAGCACATAGTCCACATTGGCATGAATGAGGGAATGTCAAAAGCATTTCCTCCAAGACTAGGAACAATACAAAGAGTCTATTTTCAATGTTTCTATTCATCATTGTCCCCGTTTGCTTTCTGTTGCTGTAAAAAAAAAAAACACCTTGAGAAAAACCTACTTTCGGAGGAAAGTATCTATTAAACCTTCCATCATTGACAGAAGTGGGAACAGGAGCTCAAACAGCAAGCCGTAAGCAGGCATTGAAGCAGAGACCATGGCTTGCCTCTTCTGCCTTGCTCAGCTACCTTAAAAATACATCCAATCCACCTGTCTAGGGATGGTGCCACCCACAGTGGACTGGGCCCTCGTACATCAATTCTCAATGAAGAAAGTGCCCCCAAAGGTATGCCTTTATGCCAATCTGATTTTTAAAATCCACCAGTTGAAACTCTCTTGGATAACTTTGTGATGTGTCAAGTTGACAGCTAAAGCTGACTATGAGAAACATCATTCTGGAAAATCTAACCAGAAAAAAACTATGGAAAAGAAAAAAAAAGTCCACCACAGGAAGGAAGAGAGGTGAACTTTTCTCATTTTTAAATATAATTTAGTAGGTAGAAAAATCTAGAGACTCTGCCAAAGACACTAGAACTAAGAAATAAATTTAGTCAAGAGCCAGAATGAAAAGACAGCATCAAAAATTCAGATGCCCTCTACAGACACTACACCCTTATACCCACAAATGCAAACATATATGCAAACTCAAAAATAAATAAATCTTTAAAAAATGAAAATCAGTAATGTTTCTATACCTCATAATGACTGCTGAGAAAGGAATCCCAACAGTAATCCTCTCTGCAATGACTACAACCAAACAATCAATAACAAACCATAATGCCTAGGAAAACAGCCAAGTGAACCTCTTCCTCCTCATGAAGGGAACTGAAGAAGATACATTAAAGATAGGAATACCTCCAAAGGTGCTTAAAAATAACATTAAAATGCCCATGCCACTCAAAGAAACTTACAGATTTGGTCCAATCCCACCAAAAGACAAAAGGGGGGAAGGGGCATGACATTCTTCTAAGAACAGCAATCCTGACAATAGAACCAAGAAAGCAATTCTAAAATTCATATAGAAACATAGAATACCCTAGTAGCCAAAGCGGTCTTGAACAAAAAGTAACAAGGCTGAAGGCATCACAGTGCTAATGTTTTGTACACTACAGAGCTCTGATAACCAGAACAGCATGGTGCTAACACAGACACAGACATTGAAGCCAAGGAAACAGCATGAAGATCCCAGAAACAAAACCATGCATGTTCAGATAACTGGCTCTCACTTGAGGCACCAAAGATCTAGACGAAGAAAGGATCACAGGACCCAGAATACCTTTCAGGACAAGTGCTCCTCACAACCTGCTTTGGATAATGGTGACGGTAACCAATAACTTCATATTACTGACAAATGTATGGCCTCAGAGTGAAAAAGGAATAGTCTGTGAACCTTAGGATTAAAAACAGAGTAAAAGACACACCCCCCCAAAAAAAATAATATGCTAGAAGTAAGATTGGACTGTTTAAAAACAGGTCTGTGGGGAATAGATGCTATTTTCAACAAATGGTGCTGGTCTAACTGGATGTCTACAGGTAGAAAAAATACAAGTAGATCCATATTTAGCACCCTACACTAAAATAAAGTCCAAGTGGATCAAAGACCTCCACATAAAATCAGACACACTAAACCTGTTAGAAGAAAAAGTGGGGAAGAGCCTTGATCTTATTGACACAGGAGACAACTTCCTAAACAGAACACCAACAGCTTAGGCTCTGAGATCAACGATTAATAAATGGGACCTCATGAAACTGAAAAGCTTCTGTAACACAAAGGACACTGTCAATAGAACAAAAAACAGCCTACAGACTGCAAAAAAGATCTTCACCAACCCTGCATCCAGCAGAGGGCTAACATCCAGAATATATAAAGAACTCAAGAAATTAAACTTCAACAAACCAAATAATCCAATTAAAAATGGGGTATAGAGCTAAACAGAGAATTCTCAACAGAGGACTATTGAGTGGCCAAGAAACAAAGAAGTGTTCGAAGTCCTTAATCATCAGGGAAATGCAAATCAAAACTATTCTGAGATTTCACCTTACACCCATCAGAATGGCTAAGATCAAAAGCTCAAGTGACAGCACATGCTGGCAAAGACGTGGAGAAAGGGAGTTTGCTGATGGAGTGCAAACTTGTACAACTACTTTGGAAATCAATCTGGCATTTTTTTCAGACAACTGGGACTAGCATTACCTCAAAACCCAACTATACCACTCCTGGGCATATACCCAAAAGATGCTCCATTATACAACAAGGACATTTGCTCAACTATGTTCATAGCAGCTTTATTCATAACAGACAGAATCTGGAAACAACCTAGGTGTCCCTTAACTGAAGAATGGACACAGAAATTGTGTTACATTTACACAATGGAATATTACTCAGCTATTAAAAAATTAAGAAATTTTCAGGCAAATGGGTAGAACTAAAAAAGGTCATTTTGAGTGAGGTAACCCAGAACCAGAAAGACACACATGGAATATACTCACTTGTAAGTGAACATTAGTCATATAACACAGGATAACCATACTACAATCCACAGATCTAAAGAAGCTAAGTAACAAGAAGGACCCTAGGGAGGATGCTTGGTTCTCATTCAGAAGGGCAAATAGAATAGACAACAGAAGCAGTTGAAGAGAGGGTACGGGATGGGAGAATACCATAAATGTCCTTTGATAGACTCCACCCAGCAGGGGACTGACCCACATGCTAAGACTCACAGCCAAACTCTGGGCAGAGAACAGAGAGTTGTAGGAAAGAGTGGGAGAATAGAAGGACCCAGAGCAAACAGCAGTTCCAACAGGGGCAACAAATCTGGGCCCAGGGAGGCCTGCAGAGACTGATGTACCAACCACAGACCACACAAGAAGGGACCCTAGACCCCCTTTCTCAGATGTGCCAATAAGCAGTTCAGTCTCCATGTAGGTACCCTACTAAGGGGATCAAGGGCTGTCTCTGATATGGACTCTGTCACCTGCTCTTTGATCACTTCCCCTGGTGGTGGTGAGGAGGGCTTGCCAGGCCACAGAGGAAGAGGGTGTAGGCAGTCCTAATGAGATTTGATAGGCTAGGGTCAGATGTTAGGGGAGGAGAGCTCCCTCTTTCTGAGGACTAGGGGAGGGAAATGGGGCAAAGAAAGAGGGAGGGTGGGACCAGAAGATGAGGGAGTGGGCTACAATAAGGATGTGAAGTGAATAAATTATAAAAAGTAAATTTAAATTTAAAAAAGAAAATAAATAAATAAACAAACAACAACAACAAAAACCAAATCCACCGCCACCAAAAAATAGCTGTGAATCCTAATGTGGAAGTGAGCTGAGAAGGATCAGTACCCTCCAGATGTCCATGTATAGTTATACAGTTCAGCCCCGTTTGAAACGAAGACCAGAAACAATCCAATGGGCTTTTGGGAACTTGATAAACTGTGGGGGGTTTCCAGAATGGATCCTATGAAACAATTGAGGTCATTTAGAACACACGTAATTTCATGAGCACAAATTACACAAAGATTAGATATGTCTTGGTGGGTGGTTGTCTATTTTGCTGTGAATTTTTTAATCTCAATGCTCTAGCATAGGTCTTGAGAAAACCTAAGATGTTTGATGGATACTGATGGAGTAAATGGTACAACTCAAACCACAGCCCTTCACCAATGAACTTGCTTCCTTAAGGTTCTTTTCTCAGGTCCCTAGTAATTGATAACTCAGACACTTACTAAGTGTGTTATATGGTAGACACTATGCTAGATATACAAGGGCAAATCAGAAACACACCCTACTTCTTAAGTCCAAATGTGCTGCAGGCCATTGAGCACAGGAGTTGAGGAGAGGGAAGCTTTGATGGGAGGCTTTTAATTATTAATTTGATGGTGTGAGGATTATAGACACCACAGCATCTCTTATAAGAAGACATTTGAGAAAACTTTAAGCTGGGGGGAGTTACTCATTGCATAGAACTTTGGATACTGTAAGAGCTAGTCCTCAGAAAGGAGGTTTCTAAGCCAGTTCCAAATTGGTTATTCCAAGTCCTGTGTCCAATGTGTGTTGTTACAAAACTCAATAATGACCCAGTATGTCTAGATATACACAAGAGTACCATAGTGGCACTCATATCTTGGGGGTAACCAACAGCTAGTATAGTTGTGCTTAAAGTCTGTTCAATAAGAGGGAATTCATGCAAATACATCTGCTGGTGAGATCACAGACCCTAGAGGAGAGCCTACTACTGCTGCTCTCCTGAACAGGTATAATTCCCAATTGCATTCTAAATACTCACAGGTAAGTGTATCCCTCACCTTCATCAAAGTAGTTTCTTTTTTTTTCTTCTTTTTTGCAACAAAGACCATCACAAAACTCCACAACTAGTCCAAATGCAGAGCCCTGACTTCAGGGCACTGAACCCCAGTTGATACATCTACAACACAACAGCCTCTACACCTAAGGCTGGAAATATTGCAGAAGAAAGGGCAGAAAGATTGTAAGAGCCAGAAGGATCAGGATATCTGCTGTGAAAAACGTAGTGTCTTCTATACTAGCCACTCTAATGAAATCTCAGCAATATGGCTTCCTAAATAAGAACAGCTCAGGGGAAATGAGTACAACTAAAAACAAACATTAAACAGTGCTCAGACCCAACCTAGCCAAACCTGGGTATTACAAAGCCATGCTCCACAAACTTGACCCATGACAAGAAAAGAATGAAGATTATGCCATCATCATGCCAAAAACACAGAGGCATGAAATAAAAATTAAAATGAGTTTCAGGAAAAAAATTAATAAAATAAAACAAAACAAAAATAAAACCAACACTTCTCTCGGGCAAGCTCCATTACAAACTTTTATAAAAGCTGGCCATAGTTAGTTCCCTGCACCTTAGCATTCCTGCCCACTCACACAGAGAATCTTCTGGCTTCACAGCAGTCTCCAACATTGCCTGGATGCCAGAAGGGGGCCATTCTAAGAGGGGTCTGCTTTCATGAGTGGAGGTCTCTTTCCTTGGAACAGCCAAGACACTAAGAGTTGAAACCCAGAACCACTCACTCTCTAAGAATGTGGTCATTAGAGCTCTGTCATCTGTCACCTTTAGGTGGTAATTAGAAAAGGGAAGTCAATAACACTAGTGCACAACACTACTTTACCAAGATTTAAACAAGTTGTAATATTGTTGAACACCTATTGATGAGTCCAAATGTGCTGCAGGCCATTGAGCACAGGAGTTGAGGAGAGGGAAGCTTTGATGGGAGGCTTTTAATTATTAATTTGATGGCGTGAGGATTATAGACACCACAGCATACATTACATACATTGTCACATGAGCCCCGGACTCATTGCCAGCAGATCAAATCAGCGTCTTGTGGGATGATACCCAAGGAAAGGAGAATACCTCTGAAGTTGGTATCTGGATTGTAGCCCCACCTAAAGAAAACAGTCAAGTCTGCTGATTCTTTAAGATTCTGTATCACGTATGTGAAATAAAGGAAAACGCTACTGAGTACTTAGTAAAACTTCTGAGTTTGGAATCAAGAGCCCTGATTTGTCAAGCTCTGCTAGAAGTCCGTGCAATGAGGCACATGCCAGATGTCCCTTAAACTTCTGGGCCAGAGTGTCTTTCTCTACAGGATGCCAGGTCCTCAAGCTGACTTTCAAGCCCAATATTTTAGTGTTTGGTTTTGTATTTTCTCTCCCAGTATCTCTAAATAGTATCTAAGGGCTAGAGAGATGGTGTGGAGGCTGAGAGTTGCTTATCCTCGGAGGACCTCAGTTAACATCCCAGCATCAGGCAGCTCACAACCACCTGTAACTTCAGCTCCAGAGGATCTGCCACCCTCTTCTGGCCACTTCTGACACCTGTACTCACATGTGCAGGCCTCTCACACATACACCTGGGAGGGGGGGGTAGAAATAAAATAACATAAAACTTAACTGCCATCTATATGCTGGAATGTTCTATTGCCTCCATCCCCAAACTCTCTCCTAAACTCTAGACTTATAACGACTCAGGTCAGGCGAGGTAGCTCTCAGTCAGAGAAGTGATTTTCTGGACAAGCATTAAGCTCTGAGTTCATGTGGCCAGAACACACATATAAAAGCTAGGCATGGCAGGTGGCACCTGTGATCTTAATGCTGAAAAGATGGAGACAGGAGAAGTTGGAGCTTGCTGACAGCTAATCTTGTCTAATTAGTGAGCCAGTCTCAAAACATAGGGTCTAAAGTGATTGAGAAACATATATCTCAAACCCTGGAACCCATAAACATATACACATGGATACGCCATACAATAAGTAGTTAATTGACAAATATGTACATACAACCTTGGCTAAGTCGCTTGGGTGGCATCTTACACCGTGCAAATACAAACCCATGCCTTCACTTCTCCCTGGCACCTTTTTGTCCCCACCTCTCCTCACCCTTGACCAATCTTCACTCCACAGTAAATAGCCAGTGCACAGTGGGATATGTCTGTCTTCATTCCTGAATGTTCGGACTCTAACCCTTTATCAGGGCTTGTTGCTATGTCCCTGCCCCTTTGTCCACATTCAGCGGTCACCTTTGCAACCTTATTTGAGTTCTCCTCTCCACATTACTGACACCATTGCCACGATGGCCCACCGCTGGGGTGTGCTCCACCCCCAGCAGAAACGAGTCCTCCTTTGCTCTTTCATGTACAAAGCTGTTGTTTCTCTTCGCTCTTTCCTGTCTCCACTGCGTCCCTATCAGGGACTCCTTTCCCAGGCACCCTTTGCCAAGATCATTCATACTCATTTTCTACGTATATTAAGTGACAGACGACCACAAAGTTAGTGGCATAAAACAGCATGCATTTGAGGTTGCTGGTTTTATTTTTCAGTCATAAAGAAGAGTGAAGTCATGTCATTTGCAGGAAAATGGATGAGATTGGAGCCAGTCGTCTTAAGTGAATTAAGCCAGTCTCAGGAAGATAAATATCTGAGGGTTTTTTTTCTCATTGTGGTTTCAAGATTTTATATAATCATATAAAATCATGTACGTGTGTTATATGTATGTATTCATTAAATGAAATTAACAGTAAACTCATCTGGGGGTGAAAGTTGACTAATAAGAAGGGAAATAAAAATGAGACTAGGAGAATATATCTTGTTATAATATTGATATAATGGAATATCCATATAAAATGTTTTAAGTAATACATTTTGGGGGTTTTTTTGAGACAGGGTTTCTCTGTGTAATTGTCTGTGTAATAGCCCTAGCTGTCCTGCACTCAGTTTGTAGGCCAGGCTGGCCTTGAACTCACAGAGATATACCTGCCTCTGCCTTCTGCGTGCTGAAAATAAAGGTGTTCACCACCACACCCGGCTTAAGTAATGAATTTTTAATTACAAAATAAAATAAAACTGTCCATTTAGTAGACCAGTTTCTGCTCAAGTATAGCTTAGCTGGATTCTCTGTTCAAGGTCAAACAAAAGCACAAACAACTAGACTGTCTTTCTGTGAAGGCTTGAGTTCAAAGAATCTACCTCCACACCTGGGCGCCGCTTGGGAGGCATTTGCTTCTTGTGGCTGTATGACTGGGTCCCTGCTTCCTTGGTAGTAGGGAGCTGAGGGTGCTCTCAGCTTGCATGGGCTGTTCTCAGGTCCTTTCCCTGTGGTCCCTTCCACAATGGAGCTATTTGCTCTTTAGAGGACAGCATGATTAATTTCTCAATTACTTCGTGTTGGCCCTGGCTCCTCTCTAAAGGACTTTACCAGAAGAAATCAGTATCACTCAAGATAACCTTCCTTCAGGCTAACTCAAAAGCAACTGACTTGGGAACCTTAAACCCATCTTCAGTGTCTCCTCTCCTAAGGCGCATAGCATAACCTAATCATGGGAATATCTTCTCAGCATATACTTGGATGCCACTCACAAAGTAAAGATGCAAGGAGTGATGATCCAAGAATGTGGTCATGAAACCATAGATGCCATCTTAGAATTCTGCCTTCTATAGCATTCCTGTTGAAACCTTTCTATTAATATTCTTTGCCTCCAGGAACATAAGGTTTATTTACTGATTTATTTTCCCAAAGTAAAATGAAAGATGCCTTAGAACAAAGACTTTGCATTGCTTACTATTATTTCCTGAATTAGAACCATGCCTGGATGACATATAATCCAAACTCAATTCATCAGAAATATGTGTTAAATGAATGAATGAATTTAAGCACGAATCCCTTCACATCTCAAGAAGTTCAGCACCTTCTCTCACAGGGTTTATGATCTCTCTCACAGCTCCCAGTCATATGACAATCAGCGTCAGTGAATATTTTTTGAATGCTGCCTCTTTGCCTGCCACTTGAACACATTGTGATTAGTCCTCACAATAAGACTTTCTAAATCATGTAATCTTTTCTGAGCGTAGTTGGTAGGAAATTGGATTTCTGGCATATTTGGGGGGAATTCTATATTCATGGAGCATGGAGTAGGTATCTCTCTAGTCCGTCTTTTCTCTGCTACATAGTTAAACCTCTCAATGTACTGAGCACATGGCCACATAGTTATACCCATGTATACATGAACACACACACACTCATGCACAGGCCCAGCCTACTTTCCCTTGAATATCTGCGTAGCAATGACAAACATGATTTGATTTCTTGCCTTTGACTTCTCTTTCCCTTCATAGCACTAGAATATGGAAATGAGCCAACCTCAGCAGTTCAGGATAGGGCCACCAACTTGGGGTTGACCAACTTTCAAATATCCCATGAGTAAAATTCATGTGTCCCAGAATCATGGGTAGGAAAAGGTGTAATTGTTCAATAACCTGTTGTTGAAATTCAGAATTTCCTTTACACAGGTGATGATAAACAAGAAGTCAAAAACTAATCACAGTGTATGTGATAAATATTGTCATCAGAAATCAGATTATTTTCTTATAACTTTTTGAGGTAGGTAGTGCTTCCCATGGATTCCAGGGTCTTGTGTCTGCTGGGCAAGCACTCTACCATTGAGATACATCTCCCTCTGCTGCTAAAAAATATCATCAATACTTTCATGCCATGTTATAACTATACAGAATCATGAAAAGGTTGAGCCTCATCGATATGCTGAATCTGAAGGACATATTGAACACATCAGTGTTCTTTGTTAATAATCAATAAAAAACCATATATATTATCACATCATGAGTTTGTCTTCTAAGATTATGGTCACTGCATTTTATTATCATGTCCTGTAAGGTTTTTTATTCATTTAAAATCATTTACATGGACAGAGTGCATATATTCCTCCAGGTTGCTCAATAGGGCCATGACTTAAGATTCAAAGGTTCTATTCTAACAGATGGTGAGGTATCAATAAAGGAGGAGTATGGATTCCTAAATGGTACAGAGATGCTTATCAAACATGAAGAGTTAATAGACTTTTGGACCCTTTGAACAAGAGAGAAGAGAGGTTTCTAATTAACATGAATCTCTAAATCCTGAAGTTTCTGTGTCACATCTGAGTCCAAGCCCTAGCTGCAATGTCACGTCTGAGTCCTGTGGTGCTGTGGTAAGCAGCACATTCAGGAAAGGCCTCTGAACTTCATTGAA
This sequence comes from Pachyuromys duprasi, assembly GCA_028658305.1. Taxonomy (NCBI): domain Eukaryota; kingdom Metazoa; phylum Chordata; class Mammalia; order Rodentia; family Muridae; genus Pachyuromys; species Pachyuromys duprasi. Next base: position 42,036,048 of record CM053749.1, on the reverse strand, counting down.
GTTCATTGCCTCAGTCCATATGGTTCCCAGAAGACCTATGGTCCCCAGGCAATAGCTCCTAAGGGTCGGTCAGTCCATCACTCAGCCTCATCTATCAGGAATCCAGGGAACTCCCTGAAACGGAGCAAAGCAATGTTCCCAACCATGAAGAACATGCAGAACTTCACATTTGCTTGGTTAGGACAAAATCCTCTAAAGATATCCTTTCCTATGTAGCTTGATCTACCTCTGCCACTCAAATTCAGCCATTTCACTCTATTCACCACCCCATGTCAGAAATAATTATCTGCGATGATCAGGAGCATTTGAAAGTAGAATCAGCTGAAGGTTGTCTGAAAAGTTAAGTTTTTGTCATCTCCACAACTTTTTATAGAAGTTCCACAGTCAGAGAACACAAAATTCAGGTTTCCGTCTGGCTTTGGTAGGAAAGAGTCCTGTGACAGTGAGAGAAAAGGTTGTTTCTAAATGAATGATGTGGTATGACTGCAGCAACCCAGCTGCTGAACTCTTCTGAGCCCAAGTGGAGAAGTGCCGAGAGTGAGGGGGAAAGCGGGTGGAGATGGAAGAGAATGGCTAGAAACGGAATGAAAACAAAGATGACTGGCTAGATGTAGAAGAACTGTGGGAAGGGTGAAGCCAGAGATGGCAGCAGCACTGAAATATAAGAGACCAAACAAATGAGGATGTCCCTGGGCAGGCACATCACGTTAGAGCAGAGGACAGCGGCTTTGAGATAAGTTAAATTTGAGATTAGATAGAAAAGCCAACAGGAAATTCCCAAGAGGCATGGAATATTTATAGAGGTCAAGAGAATGAGGAAACTCACAGAGGTAGACAAACAAAAAGGGGGGAAAAAAGGCAGAAGACCATCTGAGGTGCACTAGAAATTCTCCCACTGGGGAAACAGAAAGGGGACAATTAAGAAATGAAGAATGAATTTCAGAAACTTCCATATCTCAAAGAGCATGGGAGGAACTAGCTTTAAGTCAAATGTACAGTGAAACAAAAGATCAAAACCAAGCAAAGGCCAGTGGGTTTTATGATTTAAAAAAATACGTTTAGTAAATAGCTTACTATTCAATAATAGTAAATAAATGTCCAAATAAATAAAATACCCTAAGGTGCAAATAGTTGCAAGAATACTGACTGACTGGATTCTTTTCGGGGCTATAAGGGAATCATAATTGTCCCTTAACATTTTTTCACAATTTATGGCAATTTTACTACAAAAAGAATATAATCTACTTTCTATTTGTAATCACAAAATGTCTGTTATTTGAAAAATATCTATATCCCAGAAGGCATCATTCCAAGGCCAATGGACTTCGAATTACTAAGTACATGTCATTGAATCAACACCATGAAGAATTCTGATTTTCATTTCGCTTATCAGAAAACTATATGTGTTAGATATAGCAGGCCTTATTACATAAAGCCTCTCCTCTGAGTTGTTTGAATGAAGGCATTTCCCTCCATTCCCACTCTATAGTGAAGGAATAATATAATTCCTATTTAGGGCAGCAGCTAAGCTTGAAAAAGGTTCCTCTACAATGGAATCAGTGGAAGGGTAGAAAAACTATCCCACAGATGAGTGGTGCCTAATGGACCCTCAACTCTAATTCTGAGACATGAGACCACACTCAAAAGCTGGGGGAAGAAAAAGAGAAGGAAAAAAAGAGAAAAGAAGGAACAAGTTTTTTCAGAGACAGAAGCAAACCAGGGTGTACAAATTTACACAGAGGGAAAATTATGCAATTATCAATGTCCTCATACCCTGTCTGAGGGTGGGCATGAATAAAACATGAACAGGAACTGTACCAATTAAATATTGAGGTGCTGGATGTCAGTGCTCACCACAGTGAGAGCCTTTTACACTCATCAGCTATTTTCCTACAAAAAGATTCCACAAGATGAAGGGAAAAACATAGTCCAAGAATAACAGACAACTAAACTAAACTTAAAAGCGTCTTTTCTTCTCCACTGTTGCTTCCCAAAGGAAAACAATGACAAATTTAGGTAACACTCCACTTTCCTAACATCTGCTAATTTGAGGTATTACCACAGTGACATGAATTTTTCAGCTTCCTTCCAGATATCTGGTAGCATTTAATGCACAAGCTCCATTTCCATGTTCTATTTTCACTGAAATCAATTCTGCCATTGTTGGCTTTGAGGTCAGAACTTCAGCAGTGGATGGCACTAGGCAGACTCCCAACAGATGTAAAGCTCAGTGAGGGGGATCTTTGCAATGTCCTCCTCCCAGTGCCCAAGCAGTTACTCTCCATTGTTTCACCATCCTCAGTCCCAGGACCATAGTTTACTCACACTCAGCCACCAATTCATTTTGCTGAACTTGAGTTGCTTCACCAGCCCGTGCACCACCGCCATTTGCCTTTGCATTTTTCCTTCCCTATAATCCCCAAATAGAGCAAGCCCAACCCCCAGCCACCCTTTTTGCCCCGTAGCTAATACCCTCTCCTTATAATTTCCATTTTTCTTGGTCAGTTCATAGCAAATGGTGGTCAAAGGCTTATCAGGTCTCATCAAGCATCCCCACTGGAAACCCACTCTCACCCCCATACAGGTGCTGGAAGAGGACAAACTCACCGCAATTCTCATTACATACGTTCCCTAGTCCTTTTCTTCTCAGACAACCTTTCTGAAGCAATCTTCAAAGAAAAACTCCTTGCATGGAATGCCAATCCTAGGCAGCCATGAGTTGTCAAACAAAGATCCAAGTGTTAATGTGGAGAAATTCCTTATGAGTTGTTGATCAAACCCACCCCAGTGACATCTCTTCCCAAACAACACAAGCTGCTGATACTGCTTTTGGTTGCCCATTAAAAGGAGACCCTATTGCAGAACACACCGCGTGCCTTGGTTACAGGATACTGAAAATTTGACCTGGGACTATTCCGGGGGCTTCCTTTCTACGACTATCTTTAAGAGAGCGAGAAGGTTCTATGTAGGGCCATGAGACAACTCACCAGTAGTCTTATCTATCTGTGGACCTTTCATGCTACAATATTGACTACCAGGCAAGATGTGCCCACTGGTGCAGTACTGGCATAACTGTTATGAGAGTAACCAACTGTGTTATGATTGGGTCCAACGCCTGCTCTGCAGGAGATTGCTCGTGCCTGATACTGTGCATCTTCAAAGGCCTATATAGTTAGGGAAGTCATAGGCCCTAGAAAGAAGTTTGCTCCTATTGTCCTGCTAAATAGATATACTGTCACATTATCTCCTAAATATTTATGCATACTCCTGAAGACAAGTTCTACTCTGTGACTTAACCAAAGAAGCCCTCTTTTCAGTGAATGGTTGAATAGAGACTCATGGCTGTTCAAGATGCTGATTGCGAATGAACATAGAATGAGCCTCCCTAAACATCAATACCCCCTCCTCCAAGGCTCAGGGAACATCACAGGAAAGAGAACAGAAAGAATGTAAGACAATCTGTGAAAGATTGTCTTCTTAACATGACATGGTTAGCATAATCAGGAACTCATAGCAAACGCATTCGTGACTGGGCCTGTCAACCTTCGCTCATGGGTAGGAGAAGGAATCATGAGGTCCTGATCCTCCCAAAGTACTATTGGCTATGGATGGCTACTGGGAGAGGGGAGCCATTACCTTCAGAGGTGAAGCCCCTGGCAAGTTTCCCATGTTCCTGTGGCTCTAGATCCATGCTCACTCAGATGGCCATGGTTAAACCAAAGTGGGACACAAAACAAAAATGGCCTGAAAATGGGAAGAGGTCAGATAAGGCAAGGGTTGGATTGAGATAAAAGGGAGCAGAGAAGAGTGTGGTCAGAGTGCATTGTATACATGTTTGAGATTATCAAAGAATAATTTTTGAAATAAGAAGAACTCCCATTTGTAAACCAAGGGAATACTGAATATACAAGAAAATTAATAAAAAATAAAGCCTATAGGACAACATTTCAGAACCTTGTTAAAAAGCATATTTTTAATAAATGAACAGGGAAAACAAGTATCAAAATGGCCCATAAAATTATATAATATAAATTTAGCTACATTTTGTTAATGCACATGAAGAAACTCACTCTTTTCATATTTTTGAATCAGTGATAACCTTTTTTTTGGAATCTATAAGACAGAAATATTAAAGCCACAGTCTAAAACCTAGATACATTTTGCAAATTCTGTATGTTCATAGTGACAAAAAAGAAAAGGTGTATACATCCCAAAGGTTTCTATAAAAGATGAATGTCTGAGAAAATGCAAGGAAATGGTGGTTGTAATCCTAGGATTAACAAAACCTGTCTCGTAGCTAACTCCTTTGCTGCAGTTTCCCAGTTTCAAGATAATGCATGGGAAAGCTCCCTTCTCTCCCATTTCTCATTCCTGCCCGTCAGGGTAGGGGTCTTTCTCTCCATGGCCTGCAGCCCTTCAGCGCTGCTCTGAATCACAGCCGGCCATATGGATTTTTTAGTTCTGAATCTGCAGTATGTACCGTCTCATCTCTCAGAAGCCAGATATTGATCCCTGTCGCACTGGGGCTGCACAAACTGGATTGCCTGAATTCAGGGGATTTTTTTAAAGGGACAAATTCAGTAAATTAAATGGAGTGGACGTGTTTTTCTCCTATGCTGTACCAAATCGCAAGTTTGACTGCACTGCTTGCTTTCTATCTCGGTTTTCTGCTGACATAGAAATCTACAATGCAAAATGGTATTAAAAGATACCACTTTTTGATGGCTCATCAAGTCAACCCTGCCATATGCCCCAGGCAGGCTCTTACAATGAGAAGGAGCCCAGCCTGATGGCTGGTTCCTAGATCAGCAAGAAAACATCTAAGATGCTGCCCCTAGGGTCAGCCATGTACAAAGTCGACAGATACTTGCTGGGTGCTTCCTGGTGTGCCGGGTACTTGGGATGGCACAGGCTTGGTGTCTGTCTTCTGAGGCTTCTGGTCCACTCGCTTTTACTGAGACTAGGAGAAACAAAACATGTTGCAGGGTTCAGGCAAACCCAACTTAGCTGGAAGATTGAGGATTTGTCATTTAAAACCAACATTAATAACATGTTATTATTTATTATTATTATAAATAATAACAAAGAACAAATAGCTGACTAGGTAAACTAGTCAGAAGAAGGGGTAGGAAGTACCCACAGATGGCCATGTACTGAGATCCTGGGGTTGAAGGCAGAGCTCCACTGATGGGAAAGAGGAGGTTGAAGGCAGCCGGGAGGGAGAAGAAGAGCACCTGCTGTTACCGATGCTACCACAAGAATCTAGACTGGAATGCTAAGTAATGCTGGACTTCTTTTTTATTGCAATGAGAATGCATTTGTGCATCTTATGTTCTTTGAGTGCAATGAAGGGGTTGAAAAGAAAAGTAGAAACTTCTTTCGGCTAGGAGGCTATTGCTTTCTCACCACCCAGAGGTGATGGTGGTGTGATGTCATTATCCACAGAGAAGTCCACATCAGCACTCTGGATCACACTCTGGCTGCCCAAGAATCAAATATCCAACTCTTCAATCCCTTCAACCTCCTATATCCCACCAGCCATTCATAACCTGAATCTACAGAGGTGAGAAGAAAATCTAAGTGGGCTGTTTTAGAATTTACCTATCACATACCTAGTAACAGTTGGCAAGCAGCCAGCTGTGTGTTTGCGTTAGACATGTGCATATTCACATTTGTACAGAATTAGTCAGTGAGATACTGAGTGATTAGGAAAGAAAGAAACCCATGCCGGCACTCTACCTAAGAAGACAGAGTGAGCCTACAAATTTCACACTTCATTACCTCCCAGACCCAAGTTCTGTCTCCCTTGGTGTTATCCCCCTGATCATGTAAAAATTAAATGGCAGTCAGCACCGAGCCAGGAATTGGGGTCTAACTGTTCATCCCATAGGCTTTCATAAAGCTCTGGCCACTTCAGAACTGAAATGGATGTTGATCGCAGGTTCTTAAGAGGATTTTTAAAAGAAAACAAGTAATATGTTCCCTCCTCAATTGTATGTTTTCTCCAGAAACCTTCTGTGAAAGGTTTTTATCATCTGAGGGTGCTTTTTAGAAGTGGCTCCAGCCCTGAGTGTATTTGCATTAAGATGCAGGGCCTGGTTCTTGTGTCTCCAAGAACAGTGCCCTCTCGCTATTAGTGCATCTGCAGCCCCTCACACTCACAGTAGAACAGGAGGAGTCAAAGCAGATGAAAGGGACCAGATCCATTTGCTCCTAACCAGGCCCCTGAAGAGGCTCTTAGAAGGTCCCGGGTTACAAGTACGTTCATCTTTTCCATTCACAAATACCTTTTTGAAGGCAAAGGCAGGTCTAGGAAATGGGAAGAAAGCGAAGTGTCTTTTCTATTGCTCTTTCTAGAATCTTCCTTCGAAATGTTTTTATCTGCCAGCCATAAGGCTAGCTTTAGATGTGTCTCCTCCATCTCCCACGCATTTTCAACGTGTATTTGTTTCCTGCAGCTATGGGTGTATGCACCGTTTGCCTTTCTTGGGAAAGTTGTAATCAAGGGAAAGAACTTGATGCTCTCCTCTGAAGGACAGAGAGAAGCCAGGGTGTGAAGAGTCACATCTACTGCAGCCCTGCATGAGCTTTCAGAGAGACTTCCTAGTGACCTGGAAACCTTTACAGGAACAGCTGCTGGTTTCCATGACAACCATACCCTGGGCCTCCAGCTGTCCCCTTGCACAGCGGTTAAGGGAGATGGGACAGAGTGTGTGATGGGCTTATTTACCCACCTGTATGGCAAAGGAAATTTTAGAAAGGCCGCAACTGACTAGTATCTTGAGAGAGTAAGCTGCTATAGAGCTGCACCTTGTGATGACGCTGAGGTCCAAGAACAAGTACACACAGACCTGAGTCTTGGATGTCGCTGAATTTGTGTCTTGTGTCATGGTGTACATTTGAGAGGATCTCTGTGCCTAGTTGTAACCGCCTCCGACCTCCGAGTTTTCCCTTCTTCCTCCCAACACCCTCTCTGCAGTTTTTGACTGGAGAAACAATGAAAACTGCACTGTAGGCAAGGAGGAGGGTCCTCAACAAAACTCTGCCTCAGTTTATCAAAATACTAGAGGCACCCCTCTCCACATGGAAGATACCTTGGTAAGCAATACAAATGGTTGCTAGGAGGATTCTCTCCCCAAGAGGTGATGGTTGAGTTTCCGCTTTTCACACACAACATGCTGCCCAGTGGTTAGCGTAACCACCCTTGTGCTTGGCAGCCACTGACTCTCGCCGAGCTCTGAGGCTAAGGTAAGTCACCTAACTCTTAATTTCCAGTCTCTTTCTCAGTAATATGTAAGTGATAACTATTTCACCATCTGGTTTGGTTTGTGATTTTTGCCCAAATGCCAGTTGGGACTCTGAACTGGGGGTAGCTACTATGCGAACCAGCATGGAAGTTCCTCAAAAACACTAAAAATGGGATTACCATATGATTTCATTTTTTTTTATAAGAGGCCAAGAACGCTAAGCCAGATTCCAAAGACACACATCAAAGGGTATTCCTTTGCCCATCATTGACTTGAGTGGATAAATAGGACATGTCATAAAACTCTAAAATCAGTATGTTCCTGCTCATTCTCCAGTTCTTTGTTTTCTACTGAAGTCATGTTTGGAATAACACTGATATTTTTGGTGTTTTTGTTTTGTTTTGTTTTGTTGTTGTTGTTGTTGTTGTTTGGAGACAGGTTTCCTCTGTGTAGCCTTGGCTGTCTTGGACTCGCTTTGTATACCAGGCTGGCCTTGAACTCACAGAGCTCTGCCTCCTTTTGCCTCCCAAGTGCTGGGATTCAAGGCATGAGCCACTCTGCTGAGCCATAAAGCTGATTTCTAACCGAGTTTTATTCTATATATTTTATAAGATGCATTAACTGTCAGGGGAAATGAAGTCAAAAGTGAAAAAATCATCCCAGCAAAAAAATCATCTCTTGGTCCTAAAAAGTCTTGACATCTGAAGCATATAAGAGGGAGCTTTTCTCCAGCTGTTTGGGGTGGGGGGGGGAGTGGGGTAACCAGTGTTGACAACCACCCCATTCAAAAATCATATACCATTTGCCCTTTCATTAAAATCCCTGCCATTCACTACATGTGATGGGCATCGAAGAGAATTCTTTTTCTCAAATTCTCACCTAACAACTGGTAATAAATACTTCACTAGAATTGAACTTAACTGCTCCTATGTCATAGTGGCAATTATGGTGTGTTTGTTAGGTATTGTATGTGTGTATGTGTACCTGTATATGTGTTCACAGTGTGCATGTGTACATGCTAGTAGAGGTCAGGGGTCAACCTAACACATTGTCACTCAGGAGCCACCATCTTGGTTTTGGAGACTTGGTCAGGCTGGCCAGGCTGGCCAGTAACTATAGGTACCCTGTTGTTTCTCCCAGCGCTGGGATAATAAATGGACTCCACCTTCCTTGACCTTTTTTGGCATGATTTTTGGGGAATCAAACTTGTCCTCACACGGTGAGCACGCTAACCATTGAACCATCTCCCTGGAATACAATTAGAGGTTTTGATGCCTGACATTTAAGTTTCCCGAGCACTTACGTGGCTTAAATAGGCCCCCAAGCTCTAACTGTCTTCACTTGCTGTCTCTCTTTCATTTTCCCTAGTTGAAAGCAAAATTTCAGTCCCAGAATGCTTGCACCTTTTCACACTCAAAGAAACCCAGGAGCAGATTCCCATAAAATTCAACTCACACTATCTAGTCAATGAGTTTTTTGTCTCTCCTTCTCCTCCTCCTCCGTCTTCAGTTTAACCCACTGTACAGAAATCAACTGTACTGACCCCATTCGGTCATTAAGACAGCTGTGATAACTGCTAGGGGGCCTTCCTCAGTTCAGTTTCAGTCTAGGGAAGACAGGAGGCCGCACAGCCAAGAGCTATAATCCCAGGGTAAGCTGCTGTTTCAGTCGCTGTTTCCTTCTTAGACGGTTTGCACAATTTGGATCTGTTCTCCAAGCTTCCTTTAAGCATCTTATTTTGAAAGGAGGGCTCGTTCGGGGTGTGCAATTAGGACGAAAGGTAGATACTGCCTCTTGACTCCTGCTAAATAATGCAGTTGGAAAGAGACACCACTGAGATACCAAGGCTTCTTGGCTTCTGCCTATCAGCCTCGATTCAGACAGAGTTTAATTTCCCAATTCACGCTTCCAAAATCTGGGCGGCAGCAATGTCTAGTTAGCTACATGACCACGTCCTGTGGGGTGGTGGGCGAGTGCAGCTGGGCAAATGGGAGGCTGCTAGTTTGTGTTGATTGTGTGGCCTGGCCTGAAGAGCCTCCTGGGACCAGCAGTGTTGTGCAAATTAAAGTCGGCCTGGCCTGAAGGTCAGCAGCCATCCCCCAGCAATGACTGGCCGTCCCAGCCCACTGCCCTTGAGAAATTGGTCTACTGCAAAACATATTTGCTCAGACACAGAGAGAAAGCGATTCTTCACCTAATTACATCCATTTGGCTCCGGACACATAGATCCGATCCCTTTATGAGGAAACAAAGCAAGCAAGCAAGAGACGGTTGCACTTTTCTGTTCCTAAAATCTCTCCAGATGTACTATGGGAAAGCTATGTGGCTGAAGGAAGACGATGAGCCTGTGTGATTTGTGAACATACATGCTGCATAAAGCCAGATCGATGCACCCCACTGTAGGGCTATGTTACAAGGATACCCTCGAAAGACCCACCCACGGATGGCTTCTAGCCACTAATGCCTTCTCACTAGCCTATGGCAAAACAGTCTCTCTCTGTCAGCCTTCAACTCTTTGAGGCCATGTCTTTATTCATTTGCAGAAAAGACCTTTAAGTCAAGCACTTCACATATAAGCTATGACGTTAACTAAGAGCCAAATCAGGGAACATCCTAGAAAATAACTATGTAGCGGTCTGGGATCCATACAGCCTTATAGTACCAGTCTAGAAAGTCTGGTATTTTTGAGTTGGGGGGGTGAAAAATTGAAAAGCAGGTGACAATTCTCTTTTGCCAAAGGAGGTCGCGGAGCCTTTGTCTGCTCCCCTAGCCCCCAGACAGTCACTTTCATTCCTTGTCTAAATCTTCCCTATTCTCACTCTACCTGCTTTCACTCCTCTAATTCCATTTTTTTACATCATTCATTGACACTAAAATATGACATTTCTCTCAGGTTTAGGTATCTTTTAACAGGAATCAACGCTAAAGAGATAAAGCTCAGCACATATTTCATACCTTGACCATGGAAGAATGTCAGGCTGTGCCAGCCTTTCTGGCATTGCTGACCTGTGCTAGGGTCATCGCCTTGTGGCTGAGAAGTTATCCGCTACACAGCATTTGGTCTAGGAGCCTGTGAAAACAGAGTCTGAGAGAAATAAGGACGAAAGGACAGAGAGAACAGCTTTCGTCCCTCACCTCTCCCCATATTCATCCAAACAGAAGGTGTTTGTTACTACACATTTACCATGAGGAGGCTTGCAGAAGGCAGCAGAGTCTGTCTCAGAAAGGCTTTGAAAGCCTCAGCTTAAAGGGATTGTACAGTTTAAGAACAAAGGGTTACAAAGCCCTAATGTGCAGCTTAAAACATTATTGCCGACCTAGTTTCTAGTCTTTAAGAGAGAACCATGGCTTCTCTAGTTATTTTGTCTTAATTTGCAAGCAGTCCTAGCTGAATTGTTCATTTATTTCTAAGATCATGTCGTTAGTTACAAGGTTAAGATTCAAACGGGCAGAGGAGAAGAAAAGGCTAGCTGCTAGCAAGAAAAATGGATCCTGTGACCTTTAGCAAGCATTTTGGTTGCAAGGCACGGGTTTCATCACAGCTAATGGTGAGAACAAACACGCACAGGAATGGGCCCTTCACCTTCAGCCCCACGGGAGCCCCAGCTGTGGGTTCTGTCTGGCTCTCCCACCTGCACACCCTGAGCACCTCTGGGTCTCATTCTGGAAGAACTGATTATCTCTTTGTTCTTGACCATAGCCATGTCCTATTCCTGAGACCATAGGGCAACCCTAAAAATGGGCTTATCTGCCTGGATTCATGAGTTCAACCTTAACAGAATAAAGCTATTCAAATGTTATGTACTTATATTCAGCTCAGAAAGAAAGCAGTGCTAAAAAAGAGGAAGGATAAAAGGAAAGAAAAGGAAAGAAAGTATAGATACTATCAATGATATATAAATGATAGAAAAAAGAATGAAGAAGGGAGAGGGGGGAGGGGCGGGGAGGAAAGGAGGCAGGAAGGAAAGAAACAGAAATGTATGTTCTGTTTTAACCTTCAATATACTCACCTAAAGCACATTAACGGATCTTTTCCACCATGTCAAAGTGCCAGATCCATCTTCCATTTGATCCAAACTTGGATTTAGGTTTTAAAGAGCAAAAGGAACGGAGAGAGAGAGAGGAGGAAAGAGCAGGAGCAGCTCCTTAAATTCTGTCATTAAGTGTGGTAAGGATGGTTTTCAGCCCTAGACAGCTCAGGGCACTTCATAATAGAATCCGGAGCCTTTCACCCCTAAGTCACTGATTTGAATCCAAGCCAGGACACTATTGACAGAAGGCCATTACCTCTAGGTGCTGTCTGCTGGCCCATGTGGAATGACTTGATGGTCTCTGTCCTAAGCCGTGTGGACAGTTGCCCATATCACCTTGTCAGTTTCAAATGAAAATCAGAGAAGTTGATGGATGTGGAGACCAAGCCCCTCACACTGTGCACCAGAGCCCTTCAGGTCAGAGCGGAGGGCATGAGCTCCAATGTGTGAAGCGGCCCGATGTCCCTCATCACTTTCCGGGACATCAATCCACCTCACTCCAGCATCACCTTTGCTGGGGACAGAGGATTTTTGAGATCGTGGCTGGGACTTTGGCCCAGATTTGTCTCCATTTTTCCAGGCATGAGAGAAAGGTCCCCAGTGATGGATGCCACTTACATGAACTCTCAGTTCATCGCCTAAATAGAAAGAAGAAATTGGTAACAGCAGAGTCGAGCCTTTGAATATTCAGTGTACAAATCAAATGCTACTGGATTATGTCTTCTGCTCCCTAGGACATAATAGATTCTACAGTGAAATAAACTACCTGAATTCAGCAAGAGCCAAGGCTAGAATTTCTATACAAGAGGACATAAACACCTATGTCAGAGATGATCATCTACACTGCATGGCTGTACATTTCCCTGCTGATGAAACTTCACAGACCAGTTATTTAACCTCCTCCTCTTTTATTTTTGAAATGTGAAAACTGGCATCCACGTGGACAAAGCATCTTGTTGCAAGTTACACCAAGGGGGCTGGAGAGATGATGACTTGATGGTTCAGAGCATTTGGTGTTCTTCCAGAGGACCTGAGTTCAATTCTCAGTTCCCACATTAGGCAGAGCACAAAATACAACACATGTGCAGCTCACACACATTCACATGGGCACACACATACAGCATACACATACAATCACACACACACACTCATATCCATACATGCATTCACACACGTACACACATTCACACTTAGATGAAAGGTATACATGTTCACACATATATACTCACATGCATGCACACACAAGCACAGCACATACATGCGTAAAATACACACATGTACAATTCACATGTACATACAACATACACATAAAATCACACATATATGCACACGCACACACACACATACACACACACACTTGTGAGCACACAGACAGGAGCTCTGCCAGTTACAGACAGATGTAGGACCGGTAAGACAAAAAGTCTCCCAGTTCAGCATCTTACACAGACTCCAGCACAGCCGTCAATCAACAAGAATTGATGAATGAATGAATGAATGAATGAATGAATGAATGAATGAATGCATTTTGACTATTTCCTATTACGTTTTGCTGGAAGCCTTCTGACACAAAGACCAAAGTACAGGTGGTTTATTTGGGAGATACTGTCGTGAACCGGTGGTAAGAAGGGAGAGAGACAGGGAGGGGAAAGGATGCCATTCAAAATGTTCTAGTAAGCAGGACTACCGAGGAAAACCAAGGCTCATGCCCACCGGGGGCTTCTAGGAGATGGTGGCTGGAAACGAGGCAAGCAGGGCAGTGTCTTCTCGACCCTTCTGGCCTGCCTGTGTGGCAGCAAAGCACACTCCTCCAGCCTCAGATGGCCTCAGACAGAGGGTCTCAGGTGCTGGCAATAGGAAGCCATCAGCCTGCCTAGAAGCTGGGGGAGGGGACTACGCGAGCCGGCCAGCAGCAGATCTTAAGAGCACATCTGACTTGGAGAAGATAGTTAATGAACCGGGTGCAGAGCCCAGGGTTTAGAGAACAGCACGCAGAAGGAAACTGCTGGAACCGGGCCCTGGCTCTGCCCTTCCACTGCCCCTAATACACCCCACACTTGCCCTCACCATTACTCTCAGGGTTAACAGAGCTCATTAGCATCGACGTGCCCACATTCTTTTCCTCAATTGCACAGCTAGCTAACACTCAAGAAAGAGAGTCGCTTCCTAACCCGAGCCTTCCGCATACCCTTCTTTACTGTTTCCAAAATGTTCTCGGCCACACACCTTGGTCAGATGCATTAGGGACCCAGTAAGGATGTTGCGGGGGAGGCGGGGGTTATATTCCTGAGCTCTGTCACTGCCCTGGCCCTGCATATATTTTAGAGCTGAGATGACCTTTCTTGTCCTGGAAGCCGCTGGCCATCGCTATGCCTGGCCACGTGTTTGCCGAGGAGGGAAAACGCAGGAGCTTCTTTGTTTGCTTTATCAAACCACAGTCACGAAAACTCTGCCCAGAACAAAGATGTTGCGTTCATCCTTCACCACAGGCGCGTGTTCCTCGGAAGAAAAAGTACATCTAATGGGGAGATAGGAATAAACAGAATTGCGAGATGCGCCTCGCTCTCACCCCCAGCAGACACCACGCCTCTCTGGTTCTTACGGAAGCTGTCTCTGTCTCAGAACACACAAGATCCACGGGGTGTGCATGGGGTGGGGCGGGGCCGTACTTCCAGGGTTAAACGTTAAAACAAAGGCAGCCCAGGACTGGTTAAGTCTTCAGATGAGACAAACACAAATAGTGCGTGGAGGTAGGCGAAGGTGTAAGAGAGGAAGGGAAGCACGTCAGAGCTAAGAGCGGACAGTGTATTGTTATCAGCAGCCCTGTGGGTTTGATGGGCAAAGGCCTTTATACACAGGCTGCGTCGATAGGTGTTTCAACCAGCAGTTAAAAAAAAAAAAAAAAAACACCTTCTTGACACTCATCTATAGGGAGAAATAGCCATGTACTCTTGGCTGTAGGGCCAATTAGCCTGTGAGAGTGGCGGGGGGTGGGGGTGGGGGTGGAACAATATAAATGCAGGAGGCATCCGCACTTGATTACTCTAATGAAATGTCCATTGATCCTATAGATTAATGTGAGAAGGACAGCAGCTGCGGAGTGGCTAACACCTCCAGGTCTGCAGCTGTGTGTGAGGGTCCGTGCACATGAGTGTGTGTGTGTGTGTGTGTGCGCTCATTTGTGTGCATCCTCATACATGTGTGTGTTTGGCTGAGACTGATTGCACAGGACAGGATGGAGAAGAAAGGGTCTAGATTGCAGGACAACAAGGCACAACAGAGAGAGCGACCCAGAGGGACTAGGATGGGAGGCCCACTCCCCCCCTTCCCCCTTTTAACATCCTCTCTTCCCACCCTATTTGACTTTGCTGCAAGGGGGACAGAGAGCTCACAGGTCACCTAGTTTTTGTTCCATTAATTTCATCCTGCCTTTAATCACCCAGAGCAAATGTAGAGTTCAGAGATGGCTCTTCGCCAACTCCCTGGTGCCTACCCTCAACCCAGTGCTGACATTCTGCCCTGTGTCCAAACCCATCCTGTATGTTTAGAAAATGCGCCGAACTAAGTGACTCACAAGGTCTCGGGACAAACTGGGGCACAACTCCATTCCCCCCTGGACTCAGTGGCAGTTTAAATTCTAGATCTCCAGAGCAAGGATCTTTAGAGGGTGTTCTCTTCATCACCAAGTAAACAGCTTCTACCACCCCTGCCCCCCAACCTCTACTCCCCACCTCTGCTCAGAGGATTTCCTTTGCTAACACTATCTGTGTAGACTTGTAACAGAAGGTCTGATAACCTCCACTAAAACCACAAAGGCATCACTTACATAACATCCCCACCAAGTCCACATGACTCATAAAGATTGCCACTTACAGAAAGCACATGGCAGAAGACTGTCAACGGATGCATGGAAGCTATGGTGCATATATACAATGGAATTTCGTTCAGCCCTTAAAGAAGATGGAATTTCGAACTTTGCAGGGAAAGAATAAAACTGGAAAAGATT
>CM053749.1:41986111-42014463 GCA_028658305.1 Pachyuromys duprasi | reverse complement strand
GCTGGGATACAAACTACATAACCTGTGATTAATATGAAATAAAGTGAAAAAAAATTAAAAAGAAAGGAATCCTTCCCATGCCTTTCCAACCATCACAATGATTTGATTAGAAGGATGAGATAATTTACATCACGCTAGCAAACATCCCAACATCTGTCTTTAACACAGGAAAGGTTTATTTGTTACTGCCTCATCTTGGCATTTGTTCCACAGAGTGACTTAAAGACCCAGGGTGATGGAGCCTCCAGGTCTTATGCCGGTACTGTCAGATCACGTGACCCGCCCTACTGACATAGCAAAGGAAGGAAACGCTGGATGATCTGACAGGGCAATAAAATGTGTCAGCCCTGGAGTGCTGTGCTTACATTCCACTCTTCACCCGCTAGCCTGAACTAGTCACATGACACAGTCAACTAGAGGGGGCTGGGGAAACATACAATTCCCAAGGAGAAATAATAATAATAATAATAATAATAATAATAATAATAACAGCAAGTTATGAATGAGTCTCCTCTGCATCTACAGTACTTTACAAAGTTCTAGGAGTACATCAAAGACACAAGTCTTTGGATGTGTATAGTGACAATTTTGACATTTTTCCTTTCTTTTTTAAAATGCAGCAATATTATAAGAATATGTTTTCATTTGGATCCTAGGTTTGGAGATATGGGGCTGCCTCTCAGCAGCTGACTATGATTTGCCTTGTGCCTTGTAGTTTTGCCAACGGGAGATAGTTTCTGCGACTGTGTGACATTTCAAATTCTTGGAAATTTTCAGGCTACATAAATACTAGAGCCCCAATGGGGGTTTGGTGGTTCCTGTTGGATGCTGTCGATTACTGTTGATCATTGCTGATCAAGGTTTGGTAAGTCATGTGCAAAAAAGAAACAAGAAGAAATTAAATATCCTGATGGCAAGAATCAAACTTGCCCCCAAGGAACTCAATGACCCTAATCAGCAGGAAATAGCCTAAAGATAATGTTGTCCCCTTTCTGACCCCTGACATTATTCAGGAATCTCTTTACTTTCCTCTATATCCTTTTCTCTCTTATCTAGTGTTAGGGGGCTGAAAGGTTGGGAGAAAAGGGGCAGAGAAGGGTAGAATAAAGAAGAACCCATAAAGTAGCAAACACCAGTTACAGATGTGAGTCCTAGAGATCTGAAGAGTTGGCTTTGAGGACACATGTCCATACTATTCATTTTTTTCATTGCCTGGTCCTTATCTCTTTTCATGTTCATTATGCAAGTTCCCTGAGGATAAATGCCATTACTTCATTTTAATTCAAAAAATGTTTACTGGAAATACAGTGAATTAGACTCTGATGTTAAATCTTGAGTCTGAGCACAGAACCAGGACATCAGCCTGGTTTTCAGAAACATGGCACTGGGTGAGTCATGGATAAAATGTATTTTTAATTGAGATGTACCTTACATGCCACACAGCACAATGGCTTTCAGTACATTCTCCAAGACTGTCCACTACCACCAAATGGCAAGATGCTGCCATCTTTCTGAAGAGGAACTCCATATTCATTTCTGATGCTCTGCTTCCATCTTCCTGATCTGTCTTCTTTCTGTCTCTATAGATCAGTTTATTCTAAGCAATTCAAATGCAGCCATATAGTGTGTGCCTTTTGTGTCTTGCTTCTTTCACTTACTACAATGCTTTCAAAGTTCATCCATGCTGAAACTTAAATC
Organism: Pachyuromys duprasi; assembly: GCA_028658305.1. NCBI lineage: Eukaryota > Metazoa > Chordata > Mammalia > Rodentia > Muridae > Pachyuromys > Pachyuromys duprasi. The sequence continues at coordinate 42,012,765 of CM053749.1, read as the reverse complement.
AATACTTATTTATTGCTGAACATGATCCCACTATATACCTCATTTTGTTTAGCCATTCATTCATCAATTATTGTTTGGGTTGCTTCCATCTGGGGAAGTTAGAAATAACATGGTTTCAACGCTGCACGCACCACCTTTGGGGAAATATGTTTTCAGTTCTCTTAGGCCTATATGTAGGAATAGAACTGCTGGGTGACTTAACAACTCTGGCCTTCACAGGGTTTTGTCAAGTTCATTTATCAAAATATAATAAGAGAATAATCTAGCCCAGGGGGGTCTTATAAGGATCAAGTATTTAAATAATCTCTGAGGATTGGAAAGATGGTTTGGTCAGGAAAGTGCTCACCATACAAAGATAGAGACCTGAGTTAGATTTCCAGAATTCATGTTTAAAAGAAAAAAAAAGCAGGGCATGGTGCACTCTTGTAATCATGACGCTCTGGAGGCCAAGTCTGGAAGATACATGGGGCTCGTCAGCCAGCACGCCTAGCTTTGATGGAGCAAGTTCCAGATAATGAGAAACCAAGTCTCAAAAAATGAAGTTGGGAAGGGGATACATTGGGGAAGATATGGGAAGGAGTTGGAAGGAATAAATAGGATGTGAATATTATCATGTTTCATTGTTTACATTTGTGAAATTCATAAGAACATAGAAAATATAAATATAAAAAGATGGATAGTTCCTAAAGAATGATACCCAAGGTTAATCTGACCACCATACACATGTGAACACACGTGTACCTGTACACATGAATACCATGTACACGATACACATGCACACACATAAACGCACAGCAATAAAACAAAACCAAAATAGTACTCTGTGCATACTGAAGCTGGAGTAAGCCCTAGATAGCATCAAACTTCAAAAGCAAGAAACAGGACGTTTCACACACAGTAGGTACTCAAGAAACACAACCCTATGGACTAGTTTCTGTAATTATCAAACAATGAGAAAAGAAACAAATCATAAGTGGCGCTAACGATCCTGAGCATTGTCTCCTGACAAACAGAAGCAAGAGAATCATCAAGGGAAACCATGAATCTATGTTTGATTTATTTTCCTGCAGACAAACAATGAATGCTTTCCTGAAATGAAATAAATTTACCTGTGTCTTTCAGCAATCCCACTGTCAACCTCATTCCTTAGACAGGCTCTGGTATAAGCAGCCTGAGAACTACAGTGATGATGTCCACCAGGTTCAGACAGTTTTTAGGAGGGCTGCACCCTCCCAGCTCCTTCGTGGAAGCAGTCTGTCAAACCTCCTTTTATTTGCAGGTGTCAAACATGGAGTCAAACCCCTCCCCAACAACCCCAAGGAGGAAGCAGCAATTTTTTTTTCACTAACCTGCAAATTGGCATCCATTCATAGGAGATATGTCACTACTGTTTCGGCAGTTTGCTCATTCAGGTGTTCTGTCTAAATTGAGACTTTTAGGCACTAATAATAATTAACTACTTTCTTAGCAATGAAAAAAGTCTTAAATGCCTATTTACTTAATGGTCCCCTAGGGTGTCTTTGTTTTGAATGGGATAAAAAAAAAAATCTTAGCTGCAAAATAAGCAGGTGATTCTAATCAATAAAGCCAGAGGACTGTATTGATTACAAGAACTCCATTCTTTAGTCATTAACCCTGTGAATTCTCTACCAAAGCAAAGGAGGACTATTTCTATCTGTTAGGACATAGGCTCATTCAGATGCTAGAATCTCATTTTACTCTTGTGCCTGCCATTCAGCCTATGGAACCCAGTTCAGGGAATTCATCCAAAAGACAGGCAGGTGACGCCACTCGCCTTCTCCCAAGAGCTTTGGATCTTGCTCCCCATCAGTGATGATAGAGTCTGTTTTGCAGAGGTAAAGCTCCCAAGCTCCTTTTGGTGGTAGACAAAGCTTCTGCAATACAAAGGATGAGACCAATCAGTGTTTACTGGTTTAATAGTGAAAATCCCTATCACTGGGAGATCATGCAGGTTAAGTTTCTTAGGTCTAAAGTAGAGCTTAACACTCCACTGACACAGAACACTCACCTGCCCTTTGACCCCCAGGCCTTAAGGATCATCTTGGAAGAGAGGATGAAAGAGTCATAAGAGCTAGAGGTTTGGAAAGACCAGAGTAAAACAGCATCTTCAAGACATGACAGGACTACAGAACTCATGAACTCATGGCAGCCATGGTTGCTGGCATAAGATCTGCACAGGGTCAAGCCAGTCAACTCCCTAGCTCTGGAGTTGTAAGGGATTTCACAAGCCCCCACCTCTAACTAAAAAGCTATGTCCTCCGGAAAAGAAAGTATCAGTTTCCTCTAAACGTATGTATGGCTCCAGGTAGGTCAAGCACACCCAGGGGATTGCCCTGTATGAAGGAAAATACATGCAGCACAAATGGAAACCTACCGTTCATCAATTGTTAAACGGCACACAGATGGAAAGAAGAACAGTAGAGGTGGAGTTGGGAAGGGTTAAAGGGGGAATTGGGAGTGAAAATTATCAAAAATCTGTTCTATGAAACTCTCAAAGGATTAATAATTTTTAAATATTTTAAACAAATAAAATAAAAAGTATGGTTTGAGGTTGCCCATAAAAGGCGCTACAAAACGCAACTAACATTCTCAGCTATGATCTTAGGTACAGAAATCACTATAACCAGGGCGCTTCTCATAGACAGTCTCGGTGATGTGAGTATATAGAAAGTAACTTTAAGAGCCCATGATAAATTGGCATTGCCACTGACAATTCAAAGATAACTTTTCTAAATCAAGAGTGCAAAACTAGAGCAGAGGCTGTGGCTCAGCTGGTAGCTTGCTAGCATAGAATACACAAAGCCCTGAACTTAATCCCCAGCACCGCATAAAGAGGAGAAAACAAGAAAACCAATGAAGAGAAGAAAGAACACATGGAGCCAGGAGCAGTGGCACACTTCTCTAATCTTAGCACTCAGGAGGCAGAGGCAACCAGATCTCTGAATTGGATGCCAGCTTGGTCTGCAGAGAGACAGGTTTGGGACAGCCAGAGCTATGCAGAGAAACCCTATGCTGTCTCAAAGAAACAAAAAAAGAACACATAAAATTGCCTTGAAGTAAAGGAAGATTGCATCACATCTTTTCCAATTACAAACCTACCACAAGTACCTTAAAGAGGAAATAATGAAATAAACATATTCATTTATTCATCCATGTTGCTTTAAACAGGGCAAATACTTGTTTAGAGCTAAGGAAACGTCCACCAAATCCTAGAAGCTGAATAATCAAGAGAAGAAAGCTAGTCATAGCAGCCCACGATGCTTTCATCGAGGGGTTAAAAACAACCAAATCACAGAGATTAATCGTCAGGGGTTAGAGAAGAAGCTGAAAATAAGACATGACAGCCTCTTAGCTCAGACGCTGGAGGTGGAATACAATTGAACTGTGTTTTTCCTTCTTGGCTGTTGATGTTCATTGTCTTGATGAGTCTTCTAGGCTACCCTGGGCTGCAAAACTGTTCACACTGATACTGGAAAGAACAACTGTAGCAGGTATTTAAGGGACTGAGAGATTTCTGAGGACCTCACCATGTTATCTACAGTAACTTGACTTTCCCTGTCTGCCTGGCTCTAAAATTTTCCTTCCACTGCCTCACGGTCCCCACTCAGCTAAGAAGTTGATGTACAGATTTTCAACTGGACCAAAGAGAAAGACAGGAGTCAAATTCACATTTGATTCCAGCCTGCAAAAGAGAGGGGCTAGGAAAAGCCATGAGGAAAGAAATGTGAATAATGAAAAGATTACCCCTCAGAAATGTGATCACTGCTTCCCACCTTGAACCTCCAAACAAAGATAATAATGTCCGTGCTTATTCGTCGCCTAGAACTTCTTATTGTACATTTTGGCCATTACTTAATTAAACAACATCACCTTCCATTGTGGCAGCCACACCTAGTCTATAATCATACTTCCTCTTGGCCTCACAGATTAATACATTGGATTCCTCATGAAGGACTAACATTCCTTCCAGAAAAACTGACTACAAAGTTAAAAATCCATTGAAAAGACATTTCCATCCATTAGAATCTGAAAAATATTACATATTCCATTCCAAATGAAGGCAGAGACAAAGAGAAAGAGAGAGAAATATTATTCTAGTTTCATTTGTGTTTTCTTTCTGTGTTGGTTTGAATGAAAATGTCCCCCATAGTCTCTAGAATTTACATGGTTGGTCCCAAGTTGGTGGCATTGTTTGGAGAGGCTCATGAGGTGTGGCCTTGTGGGAGGAAGTACAGCTTTGGGGGCAGACGTCCAGAATTTAAAGACATGCCATCTCTAGTTCATCTACTCTGCTTCTTGCTTCCAGTTAACGATGTGAGCTCTCAGCTGCTGTTCCGACCACCATTTCTGCTAATTCTGCCCTGTCATCATGAACTCTGACCCTCTGGAAATATGAGTTAAAATGCACTCTTTCTTCCATAAGTTTTCATTATCACAGCAATAGAAATAAATGTAACTAATATATAATGATTTTTGAAAAAAAACCAAACCTTTTGGATACATGCCCAGGAGTGGTATAGCTGGGTCTTGAGGTAGAGCTATTCCCAACTTCCTGAGAAAACACTAGATTGATTTCCAAGGTGATTGTACCAGTTTGCATTCCCAAAGGACTGTTCCCCTTTCTCCACATCCTTGCCAGCATGCGATGTCACTTGAGTTGTTTATCTTAGCCGTTCTGACTGACATAAAATGGAATCTTAGAGTCGTCTTGATTTACATTTTCCTAATGATTAGTGACGCTGAGCATTTCTTTTAAGTGCATTTGTGCCAGTTGAGACTTCTTTGTCGAGAATTCTCTGTTTTGCTCTGAATCCCCATTTTTAGTTAGATTATTTGGTTTGTTGGTGTTTAATTTCTTGAGTTCTTTACATATTTTGGATATTAGCCCTTTGTCACATATCGAGCTAGTGAAGATCTTTTCCCAATCTGTGGACTGCCGTTTATTCTGTTGACAGTGTCCTTTGCCTTACAGAAGCTTTTCCATTTCGTGAGGTCCCATTTATTGATTGTTGATCTTAGAGCCTGAGCTGCTGGTGTTCTGTTCAAAAAGTTGCCACCTATGCCAATAAGTTGGAGGCTCTTCCCCACTTTCTCTTCTAATAGAGTTGGTGTATCTGATTTTATGTGGAGGTCTTTGATCCACTTGGACTTTAGTTTTGTGCAGGGTGACAAATGTGGCTCTCTTCACATTTTTCTGTATGTAGACATGCAGCTAGACCAGCACCATCTGTTGAAGATGCTTTCTCTTTTCTATTGTATGGTTTTGGCTTCTTTGTCAAAAATCAAGTGTTCATGGGTTTGTAGGTTTCTTTCTGGGTCTTCTATTCAATTCTATTGATCAACTAGTCTGTCTCCATGCCAGTACCATGTAGTTTTTATTACTGTTGCTCTGTAATATAGCTTGACGCCAGAGATGGAGATACCTCTAGAAGTTCTTTTATTGTATAGGATTGTTTTAGCAGTTCTGGATTTTCTGTTTTTTATAGGAAGTTGAAAATTGTTCTTTTGAGATCTGTCCATACAACAAGGACATTTGCTCAACTGTGTTCATAGCAATTTTATTCATAATAGCCAGAAACTGAAAACAACCCAGATGTCCCTCAACCAAAGAATGGATAGAGAAACTCTGGTACACTTGTACAATGGAATACTACTCAGCTATTAAAAACAAGGAAATCATGAAATTTGCAGGCAAACAGATAGAACTAGAAAAGATCATTCTAAGTGAGGCAATCCAGACCCCAAAAAGAAACATATGGAATGCACTTGTTTATAAGCAGGTATTAGCCATATAGCACAGGATAACCATACTACAACTCACAGACCCAAAGAAGTTAAGTAATAATGAGGGCCCAAAAGAGGATAGTCGAATCTCACTTGGGAGAAATAGAATAGTCAGTGGAAGTGTTTGAAAAAAGAGAACAGGATAAAAGAGGGATCGCTGAGGGAAATGAGGCTGGGGATTAGGTATGGGGTAAACAGGGGTTGGGGGATAGAGGGCCTACAGAGAGAAGAGAGAGCCTGGGCAGAGGTATCTCTTAGACAAGCTGGAGATTTGCTATAGGGTGGCATAAATATGGGGGTAGCGGGGGTCATGGAAACTGGAGAGGCTACCCTGTAACCAAACAGGACTCCTGGTGGAGGGAGGTAAACACCAACCCACCCACAAAAACTTCCACCCAGAATCTACCCTGCCTACAGGATGTGCAGGGATAAAGACAGAGACTGATGATATGTGCCACCAATGCCTGGCCCAAACTGAGACCCACTCCATGGGAGACAGCCAACCCCTCATACTATCGATGATGTTCTACTGTGTTTGCAGATGGGAGCCCAGCATAGCTGTCCTCTGAGAGGTTCCTTCCAGCAAGGGATCCAAACAGAAACTGAGACTCACAGCCAAACAATGGGCAGAGCATAGGGAGCCTTATAGAAAAGTCGGGGGAAGGATAGAAAGACTCAAAAAGGACAGGAGCTCCACAAGAAGAACAACAGTCCCAACAAACCTGGGCCCAGACGGGCTTGTGGAGTCTGAAGCACCAACCAAAGACCACGTATGGACTACACCTAGGCTCTCTACACATATATACAATGGGCAGCTTAGCCTCCATGTGGGTCCCCTAGAAAGGGGATTAGGGTCTGTCTCTGACATGGTCTCTGTTGCATGATTTTTGCTCACTTCCCCCTGGTGGGGCTGCCTTGCCAGGACTCTGCGAAAGAGGAAGTACACAGTCCTAATGTGACTGGATGTGTTGAGGTGGGTTTGTGGGTTTCCTAAGGGGCAGGAAGAGGGGGATAGGGAGATGAGGGAGGAACCAGGAGGAGAGAAGGAAGGGGACTAAAATTGAGGTATAAAGAGAATAACTGAAAAAAAGCAATATACATATATATATATATATAAACACACACATATATACAAACATAAACTTTGATCGAAAGCAAGCATCTTCATTGCAAACCTCATATTCTTTCCATATGGGTAATACATAGCTGCCAACCATTTTGTCACCTGGAACACCATTAACAAAAGCTCTCAGCTTGAAGTGTGAGAGGGTCTCTAACCATGCATTCATCTTCCTAGCTAATTGCATGTGTTCAGGAAGCAATTTGCCTTGGGGTTATCCTCATCTACAGAGCAAAAGCCACAAACAAAGTGCAGATCTTTTCAGAGACTCTGCCCTTCCTGAGTTTCTGGGCTGACCTTACTCAGGCAGGATAGAATAGTTTATCCTGGCTGAAAACAGAACAAAAAAGGTTATATTGCAGCAGCTTGAGACATAGAAAATCAGCCAGTTCTTTTAATGAAGTAAACTATTATTTGCAAGGTTTTTAACAGCTGAGTTTTAATTAAACAAACAAATTTTTTTTGTAAAGTTAAATTTCAGTTTAATCACTTACCTTTATTCTGTAGGCATTTGGAGTTGGTAGGGAAGAGTCGTTGTTCCCCATGCATTCCTCCTCTTCCAGCACATAGCCAGCAAAATTTATCCAAAGCCCCAACCAAAGGATTATACATAGACTTAAAACTCTCCATTCTTGAAGCACCCAAGGCGGTGAAACCCTCAGAAACATTGATGTCAGCTGGCATTGATGGAGGGACACACCTTGCAATCCCAGCTGTTGGAAGGGAAGTGAACAACTAAATAGCGAGTTCAAAACCAGTCTAGGCTACTCAGAGTGCTAGTTACAGGTGTGTCTCCTTGCTGTGACGAACCACCTAACAAAAGCAACTCCCTGAGGGAGAGGTTTATTCAGGCTCATAGTTCTAGGGTGTACAGTCCACCACAGCAGGAAAGGTATGCTGTCAGGAGCTTGCAGCAGTTGATCTCATTGAATCCATAATCAGGAAGCAAAGGAAGATGAACGCTTGTGCCCAGCAGGCCTCTCATGTCCACTCAGTTCAGACCCCCAGAGGACGATGACACTCACACTTAGGGTGGGTCTTCCTACATCAATTAGCCCAATCTAGAAACTCTCACAGACATGCCTAGACGTTCATCTTCTAGGTGATCCTAGACCCTGTCAAGCTGACAATCAATAGTAATCATCACATTTAGCAAGACCGTGTCTCAAAAAAGCAAAACATATTGGAAGTTAAAAAAAAAAAAGCCTACACTCAAGATTAAATATATCTGAGGCCTAGTCTTCTGACCTTAGATGAGGCATTTCTTCCCAGCAGTAAGTTGTACAAAAGCTTTTTCCCAGACTTTTGTTAATGGGGCAATTATAAGAATTAAAAAGCAATGGTGTGGAGAAGGGGGGAAAGGGCACAGAAAGTCAACTTCAGGTGTGTGACAGAGCTGCACGGTGGTAAGGAAGAGCAGAGGGAGAAGTGACTGATTCATACTGATAACTATACAGGCCAAAAAGCCCTGAGCTTTGGTATCTTGATGTCCAAGGTCACCAAAGAAATCAGGCATCATCTTCTAGCTATTGTGAAAGGGTCTCCTCACATCGATCCATGAGACTGGGACTACCACATTAAATGTGCCCAAAAGGTTACATGGAGACCCATCTTCATTCCATGGTCCTGCATCTATTCTAAAGCTTGAATCGATCATTGATTTTTCTCACTCTTCACAGAGCCTCTGTTATGTTCAGAACTTAGTCTTGAATTCTGAAAAAAAAAAAAAAACCAACCTCAGAGGCTAAGCTTCTAAACATGAAGATAATATTATACTTGATAAGCTTGCCTCAACAATGCCCCAGGCAAGTCCACAGCAGATCAGCAGCCCAGGGGGTGAACTCAGCCATCCTACAAGGATGTAAGGACCTCAGCAGCCTATAGGGACCTAGTTATCTGTAGTTAAATTCTTTCTGGTCAACACTGACTGCCCACTAAGAATGAAGCTCAGTATGTTAGTTAGGCTTTGGACAACCTGACACAGGGCAAAGTCATCTGAGAAGAAGAAACCTCAATTGAGAAAATGACTTAACAGACTGGCCTGTAGGCAAGCCAGTAGGACATTTTATTGATTGATGATTGATGTGGGTGGACCCAGCCCACTATGGGCAGTGCTATCCTTAGGTAGGTGGCCCTGGGGTATATCAGAAAGAATGCTGAGTAAGACATGAGGAGCAAGCCAATAGGCGATGCTCCTCCAGGGCCTCTACTTCAGTTCCTGTCCCCTGAGTTCCCTTCAGGATGGACTGTAAGCTGTAAGATGAAATAAGTCCTCTCCTCCACAAGTAGGTTTGGGGTCAGCATTTTGTGAAAGCAAACAAGGACACTCAGTAACAAAGAAGTACTTCATGCGACTGTCCCCTTTCTCAAGGCAATGACAATCCACAGTAATTAAGATGGATCTGAAATGACTTATGATTGAGACACAGATCACCATGACAGCACAATGACTGGAGCCTGTTCTAGTTTCCTTCTGTTGCTGTGATAAGTACCATGACCAAAAGCAACTTAAGAAGGGAAAGGTTTATTTGATTCACACCTACATGTTATATTCCATCATTGGAAGAAGTGAAGGCAAGAATTCAAGCAGAGTCCATGGAAAAATGTCACCTACTGGCTCACTCTTCTTCGCTCACCTAGCTTTCTTTTACAACCCAGGTCCACCTGCCTAGAGATGACACCTCCTATAATGGGCTGGGCCCTCCTACACCAATTAGCAATCAAGAGAATGCTCCACATACATGGCCGCAGACCAATCTGATTGTGGTTATTCTTTGATCGACATCCATCTCTTCCCAGGTGACTCTAGACCAGCGGCTATCAACCTGTGGGTCTCAAACCACAAAAAACCATAGTAAAACACAGAGATTTTCATTATGATTCCTAATAGTAGCAAAATCACAGTTATGAAGTAGCAATGAAAATAATTTTATGGTTGGGGGTTGCCTCAACATGAGGAACAGTATTAAAGGGTCACAGCATTAGGAAGGTTGAAAACCACTGTTCTAGATTGTGTTATGGTACCAATAAAAACTAATTTGGACACATCCCATGTGGAGGTGTTAGGAATTCCCTGAGAGGTGAATTCTCACCTACTCAGCCTCTTCTGTACATCCTCTTCACCTACCTTGACCTCTGTTAACCTGATCTGTGCAGAACTAAACTACTTCTGGACTTTAAAGGATACTGAAAGGCAGCCTCTGTCTTGATCTTTACCCAAGAAAGTTGTTTTCCTTTGTTCTACTTGAAAGGTAATAATTGTATATATTATATACATATGGGATACAGAGTGAGGTTTCAATGACTGACCGAACAACTTTGTCACATTTTCAATTTGTCCACATCCCTTAAGGGACTGGTCCCTAACACCTCCAGCCATATAACCAACTTGAAAATGCTGGGAAAGATCCCAGAGGAGGTGGCTTTTGAGCCAGCTCTTGAGGAAATAAATACAATTTTAATGACTGTTTTTATATCTCTGTTGGAGGCCAGAAGAACGAAGAGAGAAAGGGCAACCTAAGCAACATGAAATAAGAACAAAGGTATGAAGTTGGGTACAAGCATTCTAGGGTGGACAAAGGAGACATGACTAACCCTTCGCCAATCAGAAATCACAGAGCACAGCAAGCTTCATGAGGCTTTTGAGACCCTGTGCCAAATGAGATTATCTTCGGATACTGGAATTCTAACCACTGTGTTATTCACAAATAATATGCGAATAAGATTAAAACTCGGAGGTTTATTTAATTATCTCAGTAATTGAGATGGATCATTCCAGTGCTGTGATTTTCATGGACTGAGACTCATGACTTGCTAAAACCATCTGGTTGAAAGAACTTTGGGCTCCAGATATTGAAATATGTTTCTTAAGCTACACTGCAAACTATTTCCCTGTTTTTTATGAAGACCAGATTCATCGAGGAATATTGATCTAATAATGATCACAAGGAAGACCCAGAAACCAGTCTCAGATAAACTTAGTGGACAGACCTCTGACACATTTAGGGGACCAGGCCAAGAGAGAAGGATACTGGGAGGCCCCACCGTGTCTGAGCCCTGACTCCAAGCTCAGGAGGCAAATAAGACAGACGTGTGGCCTCTACAGTGGCTGGAATCTTCCTGCCTCTAAGGCCTCCTAAGCGGCTATGGATTCTCAGTGAGCCTTAGTATACGAAAGCCAGGAAACCACCAGCAAGAGCTGAGCAACTGTCTGCTGGAACCAGGCAGAGAATGAGAAAGGAGGACAAAATTTAGGCAATCCCTTCCCATCTCGCAGCTCCGTCGGGTATAAATGGCAGAGAGATGAAGTGACTTTCCCTGTACAAACCCACTTCCTTTCAGCTCTCAGCTGTCCCCACTCCCTCCATCCATCCCAGGGGCTTCAATTCCTCTCCATCAACCACGCAGACTGCTGTGCAGTGCATAAGAAACTTGTCAGGAGTGGTATTTGCTGCCTGACATTTTCTACCAGACTGATAAAAAAAAGTATCAAAATAAAAAAGCAAGTTTACAATAAAAAAAAAAAAGGACACAAGCCATCCATCTTCTGTTGAGGCTGCAGGTCTGGGAAAACCAAAGCTGTTCTGACATTCAACTCCACTTTCAGTGACCTCCTCTCCTAAAATCAACCATAAGGAAGGCTTAACCCAACACTAATTTCACAACCATTCTCTGAATGCTCACCCAGCCATACTCAGAAAGGAGCCCAAACTAGAATGAAGGCAGAGTGAGTGCTCACCAACATCATTTGAATTCAGACTTTCCAAAGATGGTGAACCGTCTGTGAGAGATACATCCTTTAATTTACACTGTACTTGAGCTCTTAAGTTATTTTGTATTCCATGACCAGTGTAGTTATTTAACTTTTTGTTGATTCTTTGTGAGTTTTACATCATGCACCCCAATCACACCCATCACCCCATCACTTTGTACCTGCCCTCCACCCTGGTGACCTCTCCCTCAAAAGACAAAAAAAATCCTGTTGTGGAATCTGTAGTGTGCCACAGTATGCCCTACAGTATGTTCTTCTGTCCACATATCTTTTCCTGCAAATGTCCATTGCAATGAGTCATTGGTCTGGTTCATGGCAGACTGTTCACCACTAGCAAGAAATTCTTAAGCAACTGTAAAGGACTATTCCAGACAACACTTCTTTTCCCCCTTAGAGTCAAGAAAACCTATACAACCCTTATGCCTAGTTCTTGAAGACACTCACCGACAGCTGACCATTGACACTGAAGGAATATCTTCTCACATTTATGTGAATTTTTGTAGTTGGCAATTAAGTACATAAATGCCCTGGCATCTAAGGAGCCAGTCCGTAAGCCTATGGAGCCCAAATCTAGAGTCTGTCCCCCCAGGACTAAGCCTGATGTGATGAACAGAGTGGATGCCAAGTGCTCTCCACTACCAGGACCCTAAGAAGACACAACTCTAGCATGGACTGGGAGAATGAGCATTTGGATCAGGGAGAGAATTTGAAGGAAATGGTGATACAAGTCCTTTTGGATGGGCACATGAAGGAGAACCCTGGGTTTTTAGCAAAGAAACACTGTGTGCCAGCATGGAGGCTTAGCCTAAAGCAGAGGAAAGCAGGTATGCCGTTATGGATGGTACACCAAGAAGTTGCAGCATGGACCGGAAGGGCTGTTCAGGTGTACTATCTGTCACTGTGGTAAAACTCTAACCAAAACAACATGGGGAGAAAGGGTTCATTTAGCTTCAGGTTACAGACCAGCGTTGAGGGAAGCCAAAACAAAAGTTGAAGCAGAGGCGATGGAGGAATGTTCGCTTACTCTCTTGCTCAGGCTGCTTTCTTATATAACCCAGGACCTCCTGCCTAAGCATGACCCACATTGGGCTGAGCCATCCCACATTCATGAGAAATTGAGAAACTGTCCCTCAGACATATCCACAGGCCAATCTGATGGAGGCAATTCCTCAATTGAGGTTCCCTCTTTCCTGGTGTGTATCAGGGGAACAAGAACTAGCCAGCACATGGATGGTATTATAGGAATGCATCTGGATCTTCCTACAAGAGCTAACACTGAAATTTCACTGCCTCTGTGACTGTATGATGAGGTGAGACTGTTAAGAGGTAAATGGTGAGGCTCTGCCCTCATAAGTTAGATTAATGTCAAAAAGGGGCAGGGACAAATTCAGCCCCTTTTTCTCTGGGCTCTTTCACTTCCTGCCATTCAAGAATCCAGTATCCCTCCTGTCACGAAGGCATACCGTTCAAGAAACCATTCAAAAGAAAGGCTTCACCGGATCCGACCTTCCCAACACCTTGACTGTCACATCACCTGGAACCTCTGAACCTGTAAACTTCTATTCTTTATAAATTAGTCAGTCTTGAGTGTCTTGCCCATAGCAGCACACAACAGAATGGAACTGTCTATTAGAAAAGCATGAGTGTGCTCTGGTCCCATGATAGCTTTTCTAGAAACTACTGGGGAGACGAATGCTGGTTGCTGATGATGGAAGTGTGCATGTGAGTGTTCAAAAGGCTAGGGGTACGTACATGTGTGTGGTGTTGGCATATATGTGTTTGTCAGGGGTTCATGTATATATGTTAGTGTTTATGTGTGTGTGTTTGTGTGTGGACCAGAGGTTGACATTAGGGTTGGTCTCTTTCTCTATCACTCTTCAGTGTCTCACTGGAGCTCACCAACTCGCCCGGATTTTTCAGATAGATTTTCACATTTGTAGGTGTGCTGAACATCTGAACTCTACAAACTTCACACTTGTTTGGCAAGCACTTTCTGCACTAAGCCATCTCCCAGCTTCCAGAAGCTACTGTTTATATCAAGGAAAAACAGAGCCCTGAGAAGAGGCACCCTTCCTCAGACCACTGCTCATCTCTCCACAGGAAGTCTGATGCACACAAGTAACATCTACTGTCACAGATTTGGGCACGCTTTTTTGCATTGATCTTTGTCCTAGACAATCAGTTTACCAGCTAGACCTACATGAAGAAAATGATCATAGACTGTGACAATGGGCAGCTGCTACCCTCTGCGTGTCTGATGAACACTTGTTTCCCAGGGCCTAGAGGCATGAGGTCATTGTTCATATCCTCTGGATCCTGTGATGCATGCCCTGACAGAAAGCCCAGCTTCCCCTGTCACTGTCCACTCTCTCGTCAATGGCCCATGGTGGCCCTCTCCATGCTGTTGTGACTGCAGTGCCCAGCCAGGCAGAGAGATGTGTCAAGTAGACATCTGTGGAACCTGCCTGGGCTCTGGTCAATCTGGTTTATAGATCCCCATAAGAAACAAAAAAAAAAAGAAAAGAAAAGAAAAAAAGAAACACCTGTACAACTGCTTCATTCTGAAGCCTCACAGATTTCTACAAAGGTAAAAAATTTAAACCATCTCCTTTGCAGTGCACTGACAAAGGGAAAGGTAAGCTTGAATCACGGGAAGTTTTCAGGGTGAGTCCTCGGTAACTGTGCCCACCCCATCATCCTGGCCACTTCAAGTAATAATTACTCACTGTGTGAAAGGAAAATGGTTTTCTTCAGCCATTTTCCCCCCCCGCCCATCCACTGTCAGGAAGGTCATTATGATGGAAGACATGTCTACAGAATTGCACAGGACCAAACAAAGGCTGGTGCTGCTACCGAAAGGCGATGCTGAGTCCCCACAACAGAGCGCTCGGTCCCTGATCTACATTCCCACAGTCTGCCTCAGGTGGTTCTGCATATGTTTGAATGATGAAGAGGGTGGCATGCTGCTCCCTTCGTGAACATATGCACATTTGATTTTAAACAAAAGGGTCTTAAAGTCACTCATTACCCAGTATTTCCCTGCTTCCTTCATGTCCCAGTTGTGAGTGTTGCCTTCACCGTCCATGTTTGTCATCTTTAAAAGGCACACTGAGCTGCAGAAATGGTCGTTTGGAGCATGTTCTGAGTCACCAAGGGAACGGGTTCTATTTCATTATTCTGAGAGTGTGACTCCAGGAATGCAAAATCTGCTATCGGTCTGCTTGTTTCACTGATTTTAACAACGACCAGCCGTGTACAAATACAGACGCGCGTTTTGATTTTGCTATCAGAGCTCTCTGAAGTGGATACTGGAGTGCATTTAACATTGTGACCAGAAATATTGAAAATTTGACAGCCAAGAGGCTAAAGGTCTGGGATTTATACATCGAGGTGTTTGTTCCCGCCGTCATTCTAGTGGCTTGCCCAGAATAACCCCTTTTGCTTACTGAACTTTTGAGAAATGGAGGACATTAAGTAATACATCTTGGCAGCTGTCCTGGAATTCTGCTCTTCAAGGAAACAAGCCGTGTTAAGTCTCACTACGAGAGCTCTGAAGATTTTCAAGGACTCCTGTGCATCCTCACGATTCAACTATATCGCATAGAAATACCTATTACCTGACCCTCCATTCTGAAAAAGAAACAAAACAAAAAACACTAGTCTGCATTCCTGAGCACTGTAATTGGGTTCGCATACACCTCAAATCTGACACTTTCTATGGCAAAGCTGTATTTGCTGATGAGCTGGAAGGTGACTGTGTGAGCTCATCCTGAAAGCAGGAGCACCACACCTGAATCCATCAAAATGGAGCTTCAGCACTGACTCCCTCTTCTCTCCCACTGCCCACTCCGAGCTGCTACTGAGTTCATAGCAGAAGAACAAGAGAAGCACAGTCACAACAATACTTCAGGTGTAACAAGTCCTTACCCGGCCTCCTCCTACATAATTGCCCTTTCCAACTCATTTCATCTTCATAGAAACCCCATTAGGTTAATGTCACTTTATTCTACCTCCTTTCAAATAGCAGAATGACAAAGATGAAGGGGGTGGTGGTGACTTGAAAGAGTTGGGGTAGAGGAGGAGAATGCAGAAAAGAAGGAAGAAAAGGAGATGGAGGAAGAAGAAAAGGAAAGGACGAAAGTTGCTTATAAGATAAATATTCTGGGTGGCCTCCAGGGCTACATCACCCATCAGAGATGTAACTTAGTACCACAACAAAGCACTGTGAATCTTTCAGATCACTTGCAAGTCACTAAATCTTAGCTGGTAAGTCCTGAAGCACCAGGACTTTATCATAGACCCATATTCAATAGCATGTGTTTTGGTGATTGAAAAATGTGTTTTCCATCCTGGTAGGGCTCACCATCCAATACTATTTTAAACCAGAAAAATGAAAAGCCAACCACTGAACATCAGGCAGCACCTTCTGCTGAGGGGAAAGCTAGCCTCATACCTGTTGAACTCCATGGCACCATGGCACCATCTGTCCACCCATGTACAACGACTTTCCTGAGTGAGGTAAGGCAGAGCAGTGCCCGGCCTCATACTGCCTTCCCATCCCTTCCAGACTCTTTCAGAAGTATGAAGCACAGAAACTGAAACAGCTAGAAAATGTCACACTTTTAAGTATAGCTTTACTGACAATTCTCCTCTAAAGCTACACTAACAAGGAGAAATTCAAGTACTCTCTTCAGCCAGTGGCTCTCAAATCTGACCTCCTGTTAGAATGACCTGCGGGGATGTTCAAACACAGACTGCTGAGTCTCAAACTGGGGCTTCTGATTCTGTGTTTCTAGCAAGTTCCCAGGTAACATAGGTGCTGTTGGTTCACAGGCTACATCCTAAGAACATTGTTTCTTCTCCAGCCAGGAAAAGAATGTGCTGGGCTTCCCTAAATGCTTGGACTAAGTTAGAAAACTCTCAGGTTTTCTGTCCAGCAGTGCCCTCAGCATTAACACCTGTGAAGTTCTGAAATCTACCACACACTATGGCAAGCATCAAGAGAGACACATCAATGTGTCAAGGTCAGATTGTAGTGTGAGCACCAGCAGGAAGGCATGTTCAGTCCAACCGAAGTGCTCCTCTACCTCACCTACCACCAGGAGACGGTCACATCAGCATCAGCACAGGGAGATGGCTTGCAGCTTGGAAACACAGTGCCCAAAATGGTATACCATGCTGAACCAAGCAGGTAGAGCAGAGAGGCACAAATGTGCACATATACAAGTGCCCACACACACATATACATATATAGACACACAAACCTCACATGTACATGTGCATATACAAATATGCACACATTTATGCACATTCAAATGCACATATATGTACATATATTCATTTTCACACACATACATGTTTACATAAACATATGTATTTATGTATACACACAACATGTGCACAAACAGATGCATATACACATGTGTATCTGCACATACATGTGAGCATGTATTCACATATATGCAAATGTAATTTATATACCCACAATACAACTTTACCTACATAAACACCACACACATACACATATACTCACATAACCACACACACACAGCATGCAAGCATGCGCAGATGCACAAATACAAACATACACACCTCAGAAATGGGGGGAGATCACTTTGCTTCTCTCCAAAAATAAAACTGATATTGACATGAATTCCTCCAAATCTAAGCAGACGCACAGAGTAAAGAGGAAAAACCCCAAACGGCAAATAGGTATTTTTATGTGTCGACCATGAAACACCTGCATAAAATAGAAAAGGCAAGAAAATCTATTTTATATCTCAAATCTAAAGGTTTTACATTCCTTTCAGGTTTTTTTATATGAAGGCTAAGACTCAGCGTTTTATACATGTAGCCCATTCTTTATAGCTGTCTAATAGAACAAGTGTGACAGAAAAATATAAGGCGAGTTACCACACAGCTCCATCCTCCCCTCTGTGAAAAAAAAAATTATCTTTTTTGAGACACAAAAAAGTCTCCCCCTTGGCATGATCTACCAAGAAAGCTTTAGAAGCCACAGCTTTGCCAGGCGTTCTAGCCACTGTGCCTGGGCTCGCATTTCTCCTACACCAGCTACACGTGCCACATTTAACACCCCTTGTGCTCAGAAAAGTACAATCAGGCCACAGAAGACCTGAAAGATTCGGGACATTCTGTTGTCCAGTATATGCTGTGAACGTTGGGTGCTCCTGCATGAATGTCTCGGCAGCCAGGGAACTTTTGTTGGGGTTTCATCCAAGAGCAAGTTGATAAGTTAATTGAGGTCTACACATCAGAGGTTCCCCATTTCAGGACTGACAGCCATCTGCCAGGCCCCAGGACCCTTTCTCAAAAATAGTATTCAATTGATACCCACCCATCACAGCTTCTTTGGCTAGTAACTCGTTTCCCCTCATGGCTGGAAACCTGCTGTGAAAGAAGCCTTCTCACCCATTTGAAGTGACTTGAAAGAAAGCCTCTTAGTAATAAATATTAAGCCTCTTGGGTTGGCTAGGTCTCCTGCTTCCCTGGCAGGTAGGGTGAGGGAATATGGCAGGTTTGGGGTTGGCTAACAAACATGTCTCTAACTTCTGATCATTCTCCAGTTTGGGCCTGGCGTTAACAGAATGGCTCACAGCCCCCTTTCCACGGTCACCTGAGCTGCACCAATCACCACACAAGGGCAGCAATTTTTCATTATTGATAAAATGTAATGTCATAATGTCACGGCCTTTCAGGTCATCATCTCCATAAGTCAGCAACGACATTATCACATTTTATAATGATAACAAATGACCATAATGTTTGCATGTCATTTTCATTGGTTCCCTCGGAATTCTAATTCCATACTATCAACTTACGGAACTCAGCACCAACTTTATTTGTCTACCTCTTTAGATCTACTGGATGTAGACAGGAGCATCTGTATGAAGGGAGGTTCACTGACAGGGCAAGGGCCATTCCCTCCTCTCCCATACACTGGATGCTTCACGTTCAGAAAGAGGAATTTTGCAGAATATTGCTGTGCTGATGGATTCTGGCATGCAAATGCATTCAGTCCATCTTCTTGCTACTCAACCGTGAACTCTCACTAACCCCTTTCCTCCCTGCTCGTGCTTCTAATCTGCATAGTGATTTCTGAGTGCTGTGTTCCGCCAGTTGCATGGTAATCATAGAGCACTAATTGGTCTAAATGATAAAAATCACTCACAGGGCACTTATTTCCATACATTAGCCTTCTGACTCGCCCCATGCACACACATACATATACATAGATAACCACATGCACACATACACAAACCACACATACATGCATACTCATGCGTGCAGATACGCACCTCCAAAGTTATTCACTAAGCAAGGAACTCGTTATTCACTGAGCAAATAGGAACACTTCACCAGCTAAGCCCAGAAATCAAACATGCCCTCTTGGAAAAGAATTTCTCTTGGTTCATCCATAAGGGAGTAACAGTAGGGATAATAGAAACTCATGCTCCAATCCTAAATATGCCAAGTCTAAAATACACTTCTTAAATCATTTCCTAACTCATTTAGCACATCAGGGAGGGGGAAGGGAGGCAAAGCAAACTATCATTCCCTGAGCTCTCTGTTGGGGTGTTTTTATTCAGTTACTTGGTTATCGTTTTTTATTTGTGAGTGTGAGTGTGAGTGTGAGTGTGTGTGTGTGTGTACATGAGTTTATATGCAACATGTATATGTCAGTGCCCTTGGAGTCCAGAGACTTTCCCTGCAGCTGGAGTTATAAGCAGTCATGAGCGGCAGGATATGGGTGCTGGGGCCCTAACTGGGGACCTCTGGAGGGGGAGTAAGAAACAAGTACTCTTAAATGCTGGGCTGTCTCTCTGGGCCCCAATGTTGGAGTGTTCTTATATGTATCATCTGATCTAATATGCACAACTCCCAAAAAGGAGACATAGCCCCTGCTTTTAGCAGACAAAAAAAGGAAAAAAAAAAAAAAAACAAGGCACAAGGAGAGGGCGTGCTGTCCTGGTTAATCTCAATTGTCAACCTGATGAGATCTAGAATCACCTGGGAGATGAGCCTCTCAACACGCCCAGGAGAATTTTCTTGCTCACATCAGTTAACTGCAGTGGGAAGACTCATCCACCTTGGATGGCACCATCCCTGGGGTGGGCCGGGATCCTGGACCAAATGAAGAGGAACTGAGCTGAACGCAGGCATTCACTGCTTTCTGCTTCTCACCTGCAGATGCCATTTGACCAGTTATCGTAAGCATCTCCTGCCAGGACTTCCCTGCTCTGACGGTTGCCATGGCGGACTTTAACCGCCAGCTGTGAGCCATAATAAATCCTCTTTCCCTTCAGGGGCTTTTGCCAGGGTACCTTATCGCAGCACCAGGAAATTAAACTGTTACATAGCTAATGATACACAAAACTAGCACCCAAGTTTAACAACTCTGTCTTCAGAGTCCAAGGATGTGTAAAACCCCTGAAAAGGATATTATATTGTTTCAGAGAGAAGGACCAAGTCTCATGGATAGACCCAGATAAAAATTACACATTCGAGGGCTGGAAAGGTGTATCAGTAAAGTACTTGTGCTTCACAGTATGAGGATCTGATTTTGGTCTCCAACATTCCCAGAGGGACGGGGGAACAAGATGGTGTCACATGCTTCTGACATAAGCACTAGAGAGGCACAGACGGGAGGGTCCCTGAAGCTTCCTGGAGCCAGCCTGGCCAACCATCAAGCTCCAGGCCAGCGAGAGCCCCATCTCAAAAAATAAGATGAAAAAGAGATTTAGAAAAATGTTCGATGTTGACACCTAGTCTCTCTGTATGTTCATGTGCACACATGTGTATGCACACTCATACATACATGTGCACACACAAAAATGTGAACGCACACAAAACTCATATTTAAAAAACAAATTCAGTAAAGTTATAGGACATGAAGTCAGCATTAAAAAGCAAATCAGCACGGTATATACTCACTCATAAGTGGATATTAGACATATAATATAGGATAATCATACTAAAATCTGTACACCTAAAGAAGATAAGCAAGAAGGAGGACCCTGGGAAAGATGATCAATCCTCACTCAGAAAGACAAACAGGATGGACAATGGAAGAAGGAGAAAACAGGGAACAGGACAGGAGCCTATCACAGAGGGCCTCTGAAAGACTCTACCCAGAAGGGTATTGAAGCAGATGCTGTGACTCACAGCCAAACTTTGGCAGAGTGCAGGGAATCATATGAAAGAAAGGGGAGATAGTAAGACCTGGAGAGAACAGGAGCTCCACAAGGAGAGCAACAGAACCAAAGTATCTGGGCACAAGGGTCTTTTCTGAGACTGATACTCCAAGGACCATGCATGGAGATAACCTAGAACCCCTGCACAGATGTAGCCCATGGCAGCTCAGTATCCAAGTGGGTTCCCTAGTAAGGGGAACAGGGACTGTCTCTGACATGAACTCAGTGGCAGGCTCTTTGACCACCCCCTCTGAGGGGGGAGCAGCCTTGCCAGGCCACAGAGGAAGACAATGTAGCCAGTCCTGATGAGATAGACTAGGGTCAGAGGGAAGGGGAGGAGGACCTCCCCTATCAGTGAACTTGAAGAGGGGCATGGGAAGAGATGAGAGAGGGAGGGTGGGGTTGGGAGGGACTGAGGGAGGGGGGCTACAGCTGGAGTACAAAGTGAATAAAGTCTAATTAATATAAAAAGATAAAAATTTAATTAAAAAAAAAGCAAATCAGTTGTGTTTCTATACACTTAAAATGAACAATAAGAGACAGAGAAAAATGGTCCCATTTATAGTAGCATCAAAAATAATGATACTTAGCAACAAAGTAAACCAAAGAGATGAGAGATGTGCACACTAAAAGCCAGTATGCACTGATGAAAGAATTGGAAACAGACAAAGGATCTCATGCTCACAGATTGGAAAAATTAATATTATTAAAAGGGACGCAAAGTGATGCACTGTTTCTATGAAATTTTAATGAAATGACATTTTCTGTTAAAAAAATAGAAAAAAATACAAAATTATGTCATATTTATTATGAAAAATAAAAAACTTACAATAGCCAAAAATCTTGAGGTAGAACAAAATGCAAAATGTATACCCTAACCTCAAAATATTTTTGCAAAGCAGAAGTAAACAACATATGGTGATGATATTAGAGACGGTGCTAGGAGCCAGCACTAGCAAGAACCTAGAAATGAATTCATACACAAACTGTTGGCTAATCTTCAGCAATGAACACATGCTGGACAGAGGCGCCGGTTCAATAACTGGTGATGAGCAGCTCTCCGTCTTGATGCAAAGGGATGAGGCTATTACAAGTGGTCACTGCTCTTCAGAGCACCCAAGTTTGGTTCTCAGTACCTACACTGGGTGGCTGATAACATTCTGTAACATTTCCGGCTGCAGGAAACCTGACATCCTTTTCTGGCCTCTGCATGCACTGCCCTCAAATGATACACATAATTAATAATAAACCTTTCTTTAAATTAATTTACAACAAACTAAAGACTTAAATGTAAGTCTGAAGGTGTCAAATTTCATGAAGGAAAATGCATGACAATAGCTTTGTGACACTGGTCAGCTTTGAATATGACACACACAAAGTAACAGGAGAAAAACAGAAAACCTCAAACAAAAATCCAATGACCTCTGTAGCACAGAAGATAACCAACAGAGGAAAAACAAAAACAAAAACAACAAAACCTCACAGAATGGAGAATACCAGCTACAGTTCTGAGAAGAAGTTAATGTGTTCTTTCAAGTCAATGGCAAATACATAACATACTTATTCATGTTCAAACCCAAAGGTTTAATTAGACGCTTCTCCAGTGGACTCTACAGATGACCACAGGATACAAAATGCACAGGAAAATCTAAATCACAGCTCAAGTGAAATATGTCAGACACATTATGACATCTACTGCACAAACAAATGAGGCAAGAAGGGTGTGAGGAACAGAGCCTTTGCACACTGGTAGCAGGAAGACTGCACAAACATGATGAGAAGCTTTGTTCCTCCAAAAGCTGAAGACAGAACCACCAGGTGACCGTCCACTGGACTCACTTTATGCACATTCCAAAGAATTGACACTGGGGTCCCAAGTAAATATCTGCCTTCTACTGTTGCAGCATTAGTCACTAGAGCCAAGGCACATGTCCTAGTTTCTTGTCTGCGTCTGTGACGGGCTGACAAAAAGCAATTACAGGGAGAAAGTTTGTTCGGCTTACATTTCTGGGTTACAGTACACCACTGAGAGAGAGCTGAGGCAATGACTCAAACCAGCTAGCCATATCTCATCCACAGCCAATAGCAGAGGAAAATAAATGTGACCACGCCATTTGCTTGTGCTGAGCCATCTTCTCCTTCCTTACTCCGCTCAAGGACCCCAGCCTAGAGAATGTTGCCACAATGGGATCAGTTTTTTGTTTATGGTTTTGTTTTTTTTTACAACAATCAAGACCAGCCCTCAGCCAGGCTGATCTAGATCATCCCTTAGAGAAATTCTTGCCAGGAGTCTAGGCTGTGTCAAGTCAGCAGTTAAAACTAACCATCACAGTTCAGAAACAGCCAGCTGTCCATCAACAGACAAATTAGGAAACTGTGGTCTACACATACAACGCAATATTATTCAGTCTTAAAAAAAAAAAAAGGAAATCTGACTCCTTCCAATAACATTAGTAGACAACAAACACTACGCAGCTCTCCTTACCATGAAGTATCTAAGACGGCCATGTTTTACAAGGGCAGAAGATAGAGCAGCGGTTGCTCTGAGACACTGTAAGGAGGAAATGGAAAATTGCTTCAGGGAGTATAAATGTATACAGGATGAAAGTCCAAGGCATTTGCTATCTAGCATGCTGCCTGTTGTGGTTTGAATGAGAACTGTTCCCCCACAGGCTCAGGCCCCAGTTGGTGGCACTGTTTAGGGAGGTCATGGAGCCTTCGGGCAGAGCTTTGTTAGAAGAAGTATGTCTTGAGCAGTTTTACAGCCTGGCCCCATTTCTGCTCTGTATATATGTATGTACGTATCTATCTGTATCTATATCTATCTCTGTATCTATATCTATCTCTCCTTCCGTCCTGTATGTGGATAAAAATACAATCAGCCAGTGCCCTGCCTCTGTCATCACACCTGTTTGTTGCTATGCCATCCCTGAACTCTGTCCCTCTGGAAGCCGAAATAAACGTTTTCTTCCTTAGATTGCTGTTGGTCATAATATTTTATCACAGCAGCAGAAGGGTAGCTAATACACCTCCTATACATAACACATTTAAAAACCCATAGGTGGAAAAATATCTGAGAAGTCACTACTCACTAAGCTGAGTACAGCCAACTTCTGGAACCTCTAACAAGAACTGTCATAACTCCATTCCGCTGCCTTCTGCCATGGGAGATTTGTTATCCATCAACAAGTTACAAATGTGTTAAAATGGCAGAGAGAAAGGTTCAGTCTTGTAATAGGAAGTGAGCAATCAGCTAAACCACACATGCTCACACAGGCCTATCAGCCCAAATATTGGGGAGACTGAGACAGAAGGTCCACGCACAAAAATTCTGCTGGGGTTGCAGTGTGAGCTCAAGACCGCCATTGGCAATACAGTAATATCCTGCCTCAAAAGGGAAAGCACAGAGCAGGCCAACAGTGTAGTCCCATGGCACAGTGCTTGCCTAACATGCACAAGACCCTGGGTTCAATGCCTAGTGTGGCAGAAAATAAATAAATAAAGTGTCTGCATATATGCAAAAAGACTGCTCAGTAACAATAAGCTAGATACTAGCTCTGTGCTCTGAGCAGGGAAGACAGGTGTGGCTAATTCTCCTCCCTCCGCCAGACACCGGGTTGTCCTTCATCCCTTTTGCAGAACAAAATCCAAGCCAGTGTGCCAGCTTGTTGGTGAAGGGGGAAAAAGCACTCTACGCTCTTTAGATGCCATTAATTTCTGTGTCCTGGCTCTGGAAGACCTGTTTGTAGATCTGCACGCCAGCCCCCCACAGCTCACCAGTTTGACGCAGATCATCACCTCCCCAGCAGGTGATTTCTCCACTCTTACTGATGGAGTGGCATGGCCTGGACCCACCCACGTTTTCCTCCAAGGACCGTCATTAGAAGGCGCTTGCAGTCATGTGGATGCCAACCGCCCTGACAGGCGACGGCAAGGTGGGGGAAGGGTGTCAACACAGAAACACGGTTTGTCTCTGAAATAAATGGAGAAAATGGTGTTGGGCTAGGGATCTGCCTCCTTAATGCACCGAACGCTGAGGCGCCTGTCTTTCCGCATTTCCTAAAAGGCCTGCGGAGCTTAGCTTGATAGACAAGCCTCCATGTTGAGGTCCTTTTAGCTGTTTAAGCTTTCCTCTTCTAACAGGGGTCAAAGGGCATGAAAGATCTCCTCAGAAGGTTAGAGAAGGAATCATTAAAAGGAGGAGGAGAGGGGTGAAAGGTCGGCTTCTTTTCCTAATGGGTGCCTCCCTGAGGCCCAGGCGCTGGCTTCCTCCAACCTGAGGTGACCTGATTAACACTTTCCTGAGAAGGACATGGGGGAAGCTGGAGGAGCCGTCATCCAGGATGTGTGGAACAGAACAGACACAATAGACATCTGGTTATGCTAAGTAAATTCCATCGGTGCCAGGTACTTGAAATACCACCGAGTTGCAATGAACCAGACAGAATAAACCGTTGGGATCTTTATGTATTTTGAATCTGTCTCGAAGCTCCTCTTCTTCAAAGATACAATTTCCCTGTATAAGGACAGGTTTGGGAGCAAAATCTGCCTTTGCATGCAACACAGACAAGGAGATAGTGAAGGCTCTCACAGATTTTTAGTCAACAAGCAATAAACTGCATTTGCACCCACACACCTATTCCTCACACCCCATCTGGTAACGTTCCCACGTTTCCAAGAAAGAAATCAATAGCAATAATCTTTGAGGGACTCATCGTGTGTGTGGTTTATCACACTGCCATTTGAAAAAGGGTAAAAAATGTCCCCTTCATACTTAAAGCAAAAGACTGTTCTCTCTATATATTACAAAGAAATTTCAAAATTATTACTGGGGGAAAGTGGTTTGAAGGGGGAGGTTGAGTCCATTAAAACATAGATGAGAAAACAGAGTCTAGCAGAGCCTAAATATTAACAGTGCGCGGCTGAAACATTTCCAGTCTACCAATTCCCATCTTTGTTAGTCTCTTTCTCTTTAAAAAGGCAGCTATAGATGCACATGCAGGCAGCTCCTCAGAGAGAGAAGATGCCCTGTGTCAGACACACAGCACAGGGAGAACACAAGCAGGCCTAGACTCTGAAATTTAGAACCGGAGCTGTGCACACGAAGGAAGGACGGATGACTCTTTGTTCCTGAGCTTATTTATTGCAGACCTTGTCTGGAATCCGCTACTGAAGCCACCTTCAACTTTCCACTGATCAATGCCAGCGCCTCTGCGGCATGAAAGAGTGGCGATGGGACAAGCCACCATCAACACGGGGAAGCCAGCTGCCCACAGCCTTGTGAAAAATGGGCCTGAGACACGGATGTTCCAGCCTGGGACCACACCTCCACCAACTACCCCTCCAGAATGGTAGAGGGTGACAGTGTATCTGCAAATTGGAATGTCACAAGAGCAGGAGGGAAGGTCAAAAGCGTAGAGCCTGATTCTTGTGAAGCAAACCCCGTGGGGTGAAGACACTCCAGGAGGAAGGCTAATATCAAAAGAGGGGAGGGGATCGCATTGCTTCCCAGCAATGTGACAGATAAAAACTTGCCTTTGTTTTTCTGTGCAAATAGGCTCTCTTTCAGAAAGGGTAGGGGTGGGTTGATGTCCCATAAAAATAAGCTTTATCTGCTGTGGTGACAACCTGAGACAGTGTGTGGGGGTAGGAGCAGGGTAATGGCCATCTTTTCCATTATTTTTGTCAATATTTTTGTTATTTTGTGGAGAGATGGCTTGGGAAAGTCTAGACAAATGCTATTAAG
>CM053749.1:41964151-41986011 GCA_028658305.1 Pachyuromys duprasi | reverse complement strand
CCATTGCTTTTTGTTTGCTTCTTTCTTTGTTTTGAGACAGGGTCTTCCATTGGCCTGGAACTTTGCCCTGTGTTCTAGGCTACCTGGCCTGAGAGCTTCTAGGGATTTGCCTGTCTTTGCCTCCATCTTCCATCTGGGATTACAGGAATGTACCATTATACCCAGCTTCTTACATAGGTTTTAGAGATCCAATCTCAGGCAAGCAAGTGCCTACTAACCAAGCCCTGCCCAAGCTCAGTCTCTAAGAAAGAGCAGCAGCAAGCTCTCAGGGGCTGCCGTGCCTCCTGGACGACCTGTCAAAACCCATGCAGAATGAGCCCGTGAACTCTGACCGTCTGTTCACTTCAGTCCATCTGAACTCTTTTAGCTTAGCCCAGCTACCCTTGCCTGTAGACCTGGCTTTGGGTTCCAGTCTAATATGCATCCTGTTGAAAAACTGGATGTATGAAGAAAGATAAAGGGTCTTGTCACTAGGTAGTGCCTCAAAACTCAGGGCAGGAATCTCCAGCCTCTGTTCCAGTAGCAGTCTGCCTGGCCCATCTCTTGGTTTCTAGAGGGCCTCTACCACCATCACACCCACATTCATGCGTGCAGTACCCAGTGGGGAGGCGCTTTTGCTGGAATCCATGAGTGGCTCTCCGCTGCTCCACTTTGCTTGGCTCCTCTGTAAAACCTGACCTTTCTGTCTCTGAGTTTAGGATAGCATTGCCAACGCTGTCCCGGCCATAGACCCAAGACAGAGTAGATTGTCTTGTCTTGCAGCTCCCAGTCAGTCCTGAGTGCAATTCTGTCCTTGCCCTCAAGCTCCCTCCACAGACAGCCATCACCACTTCCCAGGATGCCATCCAGGTAGCAGCACCTCCTCACGTCAGCTGACCTGGCCCTCCCCAACAGAGTACCAGCTGCCGCTAGAACTGCAACCTAGACCTACAAGTTCAGTCCCTACGAACAACACCACTTCCCGGCCACAGCACGCAATGGACCATGCACAGACACTGTCAGAGAGAATGGAAGTACTCCAGAGGTTTACACAAGCACTACCCTATGTGCTTTGGGATCAAAGGTGGAGCTACGGAAGCTGCAGGAAGACAATGGTCCTGTTTTCCTTGCGAAGACGCTGAGCGTCTTTCCCGTTGCTAATATCAGAGCATCGCTAACTGAGGAAGCTACGCTGAAAAGAGGTTTATATGGGCTCACATCTGGCCCAAGGTCAGGCAGCTACATCTGCTGGTGGCCTGCATACTGTGACAGTCCCAAGGCAAATCCAGGAAGCACACGTGAATCACGGTTTCCCTCCTTCTTATGAAGCCGTCAGTATTCAATTATGGGACTCTACCCAGTGACTTTACATAATCTTAATCACCAGCTCCCCAAGGTCCCACTTGTACTCGTCATCGTCAAATTAAGTTCACACTCACTTAATACATTAAGTGGAGATTAATTTCAGTGTGAATTTTCTGAGGGGGCAAATCATGCTCAAACCACAGCAGATACCATAATCAGCCGTCGGGGCTTGGCTCCAGCCCCTGCCTGCTTTGTTCCCGGTCAGGTACATCTCCTCATTTAACACAAAAAGTATCATCGGATAGTAGGACATCTGAAGTTGCAATACCTGAAAACGTGTGGTACTTACCAGAGAGCATGACGCAGTCCACTTGGGGGAGGGAGGCGCGCGCACGTGTGTGCACAAGAAGAGAAGCATATAGAGAAGTTCTGTCACTTGGGTAAACCTTTGAAGTCAGACCAAGGTAAATGACCCATTTTTGGATAAGCCATATAAGCCCCAGAGCACTTCCTGAAGGACATCTTCCCCCTTTGCACCCCAAGTCTTGGCAGCAGAAGTAATATTGTCCCCAGGGAATATCCAGCAATGTCTAGAGACATCTTTGTTAGCTCAGTTGGTACTGCCGCCCTCAATTGAGTGGAGATCAGAGACGCTGTCAAATATCCCACAAAGCCCAGGACAGCACTTCCCCCATCACAGAGACTCACCTTGTCCACCGTGACACCGTGCAAAGCTTAGAAGCTTTGCAATACACTCCACATTCAGGCAGCCACCTGTGCTGAACCTCAGACCTCCCCACAAATGCACAGAGAAAGCTGACGCATGCTCGGGAAAGCTGCGGTCTAAGAAGGCTGGCTCCTTCCCCCCAGGATGTGTTCTTCTTGTCCTTACCTCCATCTCCAGAGACAAAAATAAAGGTGCTGACAAGAGTGCCTCGGTCCCTTCGTGTGTGTGTGTGTGTGTGTGTGTGTGTGTGTGTGTGTGTGCGCTGTCCACCTTGCTTTCTTAACACAAAATCTCTCACTGACCTGAGGCTTACCCACAAGGCTAAGCTCTCTAGCCAGTGAGACCCAAATCCACATGTCTTCATCTTGCCAGCACTGAGATGAGAGGTGTGTACCACCACTCCTGGCTTCTTCTTTCTTTTTAAACATGTGTTCCAGGGATCAATTCAAGTTTTCATACTTATAACTCAAGTACTTTACCAACCGTAAAATCTCCCCCTGCTCACTATAGTCCCTTTCATTTTCAGTAAAGTAGCCAAAGGACTCAGCCAAGGGTCTTTGGTGCCTAGTTAAAGAGAGGAGAGTCTCAGAAAAGGATGCTGGGAATGAAGAACAAAGCCCAGAGTCCCTTTCTCATGGCTGCCGGCTTCCTCTGGCATTGGTTCTGTCACAGTCACCTAAGAGAAGCCCAGCTGAGCCCTTTCCCTATTCGGTCCTGATCTGATGCCCATCACCATGCCTCCTTGCCATTTCTCTCCACAGAGTCTTCTGGGAACAAGTAGCCATCATCACCTCCAGGAACCTGCTTTTCCCCTTTCTTCATACCTACCCTGTGATCTACTTCAGTTCCTTCCTTATAAACTCCAAAAGACACTATCAAAACAGAAAGTAGAAGACCCTCTCTGGTGGCCCTGCCTTCGTCAGTGCAAAAATATAAGGCATTACGGAGTGGAGCGCACTATGCTTCCGCTCTCCCTAGGGTGAGGCAGGGGGAACTGTGCTTCCGCTCTCATTAGCAGGGGCAACAGGTCATGGCTCTAGGAAGCAATCACTCAAGCCTCCTTAGGCTCATTCCTACTTTCTTGTACCCACTTTCGTGAGTGCATGCTTATAGGAGAAGGAGGCATACAAACTCAACCCAGGGAAAGCAAAACCAGACAGACAAATGGTGTCCTAGACAGCAATTGGTCAAAGCTGAAAAACACCCCCACCTACTTTCATCCCCAAGTAAACCTCAAGCAATTCAGATAGTTGCACACCAGTTTTTCACAGTTTAGTGTAAACAAATGCCCAAGCACAACTACTATAGGTTGATCCCAGAAGCTGTGGTCCCCAACGTGTGGCTGTCAGATTTTGGTAGACGCGCTGTAGGTGTTTCTTGGTTCAATCTCTCAGTTGCCTAGCAGGGTCCGTCTTGTTGATGAATGCTGAACTATATTCCTGTCTGCTTTGTGGACTTCTGACTTACATCCCAAGTAGAATGTTGTTTGTGCTTGAGGAACTGAAAGGAGGGCTGATAATGACTCCACAAGCCTGAGCTAAATTTAGAAGTAGCGTTGGAGACTTATGGTTTGAACATTATGTGAGTTTGGTCCTCAGCCAAAGAACCATTAAACCACGGAGTTTTAACCAAGAGGATTTGTAGAGGTCACACAAGCCCTTTGCATCCAGAGGAACAAAAGCCCTCTGACTCCACTCAGCAACTTGGCATCCACTGAAAAAAAAGGATCACACTGTGGCTACATAGTCTTTGCAAGGCATGCGGCAAAGATAACCAGAAATTGTACTTCTAAAAAATTCAGTCATTACAGATAACGGTGAGCTTTGAACGTTTGTTATGGGGTATGGGTATGCATGTGTGCACAAGAAGCTAGAAGTTGATGACAGGTGTCTCCCCTCCCCTTGTGTCAGGCATCACTCTCCCCCCCCTTGTTTTTTTTAAGTAGGGCCTCTCACTGATTGTAGAACACACTATTTCAGCTGGACTAGCTGGCCAAGGACCCCCACACACACACACACACAGGTCTGTGTTACAGAGGGGTATTACTATGCCCAGCTTGTATGTGGGTGCAGGAGGATCCAAACTGGGGTCCTTGTGCTTGCCCATCAAGCATTTTACCCAGGAGCCTCCTCCCTAACCCCCTGATATTCAATTTTTTTTATATTTAACACAATCATACATACATGTATTATATCACCAAAGTTGAAAGAAAGAGGAAGGGGTGGCAAGAAGAGAGTCAAAAAGGATCGTAATTTTATTTCAGTAATTTTATTTGTATGATTTACAAAACACATTGACATCGTCTACCTATAATCTAAAGGAAGTCTGTCATCAGTGGAAGGAGTTCCTCTCCATTAACATTATTTGAAGCTATAAGGCTGACGAAGATATCTTCCTCCCAAAACAGCAGGTTCCTCAATGCCCTGCAGTTCACAAAGTCTCCAGTCCCCTAAAGAGCAAACTGAGCCATTCTTTCTGCAGAAACTCACAATCTTACATTTTAAGATTTTTTCCATGTTCTAGAAGCAATACCTTATCCCCTCAGTGAGAAATCTAAACATGACACAACCAGATATCATAGGCTAAATACTGTTCTGTTGTCATGTTCATCAGCCCACCCTAAGGAGCCTACCCTGCATCTAAGGCTCCCAGTGTCCAGCTTTTTGCAAAGCCACAACCTTGCATATCCCAGTCAGCATGGTCTATGCATGTTAGACTGGGGCTTTGACATCATGGTGGACTCTGCCCTCAGTGAGATAAACTAAGCCTTTCCTTCTTTAAATTGCTCTAGACAGGTAGTTTGTCCCAGCAATGAGACAAACAGTCCTAAAACCCATAGGTGTGGAGTCATGCTGCCTTCAGTACTACTATGCTACAATGACCCCATTTGTATAATTAATAGACACTAATAGTATCAAGAAAAAGGTCTTCCCATAACTCCAGTATTCTGCCTGCATAACCCTGTCTTTGGACCAAGTCTTGGCAGTAGCATTTCTGATCCTGAGAAGCACCAACTGGTGCTTAACTTGGAAAGAGCACACTCAGCAAGCACCTTTCACTTCTGTACTCAGCCTCACTCTAACACTTAGCCAAATGCAAATTCTATTTATTTCCTTGTATATCCTTCTGCTGTCCGCACTAATTCACTTATAAGAGCTGCAGTTTCTCAAGTTCTTAGTTTAATGGTGTAATTGTAAACGTCTTAACCCAACAACACTCTGTTAAGCCACGTCGTGGCCTGAGTCTAATGATTTCCAAGTGTGCGCATGTCCATCTGTTCTGAACACAGAATTTAGGTACAGTGTTCCAGCTGTGAAATTAGACTAGCAGGGAGCCACCAAGTTTTATAAGCTCATATTTTAATATGCATCATGATCATTCTTTGCTACCTAAGTTGGAAATCTGTTGGTAAAAATCATTTCATATCCAAATATTTCGTTTAACATAGTAGAGACATGGGAATCAGTTAAGTGTGAAAACCAGACATCCCTGAGGCATTCTTTGGTCTAGTATGCTAGTTATTCCCCTGTTGCTATGATAAAATACCTGAAAGACTCAAGGGGGAAAATGTTTACTTTGGTTCGAAGTTCCATCATGGCAGGGGGAGACATGGACATGGGGAAACCACCCCATGACAGCAAGGAGGGTGTAATACTAGTTTCCCATAGTTCTGGACAGGAGAGCTAGTCTAGAATAGGAGACAAAAATAACCTTCAAAGCCTGACTCTGAGAGATCTATGTCCTTGATGGAGAGTCCACACCCCAGAGTTCACACAACCTTCCCAAAAACACACAGCAGCCGGGGACCAAGTGTTCAAACACAGTGGAGAATTTCACATTCTAGCCATAGCTGTCTGGAAAATCTCTCTCTCTCTCTCTCTCTCTCTCTCTCTCTCTCTCTCTCTCTCTCTCTCTCTCTCTCTGTCTCTCTGTCACTGTCTCTGTCTCTCTTTCTCTCCCCCCACCCCAGCTTCATTTTTCGAGACAAGGTTTCTCTTTATAGCCCTGGCCATCCTGGGACTCAGTCTGTCGCTCAGGCTGACCTGGAACTGAGATCCTCCTGCCTCTGCCTCTTGGAATTAAAGGTGTGTCACCACCACTTGGCTTTCAAATAAATATCTTAAATTAGTGAGATTCCCGATTTTGTTGGCTGCTTGCTTTGTGCAGGTTTTGTACAGGTCTTCCTCAGTAATACAGCCTGGTCTTAAACTCTCAGCACTCCTGCCTCTGAGCTTGTAAAGTTAGAGGTGTGGATCAACTGGTAGAGCATTTGCCTGGGATGCACAATACCCTGGATTCAATCCACAGTCCCACATAAACAGGTGTGGCCATGTGCACCTATGACGTAACTCTGATGGTATAGAAGCAGGAGGAGCAAAAGATCAAGGTCATCTTGGACTATTCTGAGAGTCTGAGGCCATCCTAAATTATGTCTAAATTATGTCTAAAGACCCTGTGTAAAAGATATTCTTTTAAAAGGGGCAACATGGGAAGAAATGTGAGTATGTGTGAGTCTGAAGGAAAAGAGTCAACATCATAAAAAGATTGTCACACGATAGGAAAAGAGTAAGACTGTGTTCCTGAGGAGAGGGAAACCCAGGATTCAACTTCTATAAGAAGAAAAGGATTCATCCCACAACAAGTCATTCATCTCCCAAGAGCTGAGAGGGAAAGGAGAGTCAAAATGCATTCTCTATTTCCTGATACTATAGGATTATTTCAGAGGAAACCACTATAAAGCAGAGAAAACTCAGGATTAACTAATTTAGAAAACATTCTAATCCTGTGCCTTGTGTTTCCATCAATTCTGACAAGGAGAAGACATAGCCTTCTCTACCACCATGCTCTGGAATGCATTCTCAAGAGGTCTCTACTGTATTGCTCATAAAAGAAAAGAAAAAAAAACTCAAGTGACAATACATGCTGGAGAGGATGTGGAGAAAGACAAACTCTCCTCCACTGCTGGTGAGAATGCAAACTTGTACAACCACTTTGGAAATCAATCTGGTGCTTTCTCAGACAATTAGGAATAGTGCTACCTCGAAATCCAGCTATACCACTCCTAGGCATATATCCAAAAGATGCTCAAGTACACAACAAGGACATTTGCTCAACCATGTTTGTAGCAGCTTTATTCATAATGCAAGAACCTGGAAACAACCCAGTTGCCCCTCAACTGAGGAATGGACACAGAAATTGTGGTACATCTACACAACGGAATATTTCTCAGCAATTAAAAACAAGGAGATCATGAAGTTTGCAGGCAAATAGTGGGATCTAGAAAAGATCATCCTTAGTGAGGTATCCCAGAAGCAGAAAGACACACGGGGTATATGCTCACTTAAAAGTGAATATTAGACATATAATATAGGATAAACCTACTAAAATCTGTACACCTAAAGAAGCTAAGCAAGAAGGAGGACCCTGGGAAAGATGCTCAATCTTCATTCAGAAAGGCAAATGGGATGGATGTTGGAAGAGGGAGAAAACAGGAAACAGGACAGGAGCCTACTACAGAGGGCTTCTGAAAGACTCTACCCAGCAGGATATTAAAACAGATGCTGAGACCCATAGCCAAACTTGGGCAGAGTGCAGGGAATCTGATGAAAGAAGAGGGAGATAGAAAGACCTGGAAGGGACAGGAGCTCCACAAGGAGACCAACAGAACCAAAAAATCTGGGCCCAGGGGTCTTTTCTGAGACTGATACACCAACCAAGGACCATGTATTGAAATAACCTAGAACCCCTGCACAGATGTAGCCCATGGCAGTTCAGTGTCCAAGTGGGTTCCCTAGTAATGGGACTGTCTATGACATGAAATCAGTGGCTGGCTCTTTGATCACCAACTCCTGAGGTGGGAACAGCTTTACCAGGCCACAGAGGAAGACAATGAAGTCAGTCTTGATGAGACCTGGTAGACTAGGGTCAGATGGAAGGGGAGAAGAACCTCCCCTATCAGTGGGGAAGGGGCATAGGAGGAGAAGGAGAAAGGATGGGATTGGGAGGGGATGAGGGAGGGGGCTACAGCTGGGATACAAAGTGAATAAATTGTAATAAATTTTTTAAAAATTTTAAAGAAAAAATCTTGATTTTTTTAAACACTTATTAAAGAGATATTTGAAATCTGTTAGTGTACCTAATTGCTCCATTTTCAATCCAGTTGTGAATAAATTTTACTTTAGTGGAAAGATTTCAAAGAAATCATTCAAACAAGTAACCACTTCTTTTTACTTTTTTTTAAATTTAGATAAGCTTTACTTCACATAGGACATGGTAGATATTGCCTCCTAAGCTACTTTTACCTCCCAGCCCCATATCCCATGCCAATTGCTCTAATAATTTCAATCTTGGCTACCTCCCATCCATAATTTCATAAGTACTTGCTTACATTTCTCATCTGGATTGCTTTCTTCCATTGATGCTGATCCGGCTATGTGCTTCTCTCCACAATAACCCATGCTGCTCTGCCTCCTTCCTTCCTGTACCTCTCTCTTCCTTCCCAAGATCCTTCTCTCCCCAAAGCCTGAGAACCTTAGCTCTGCCCCTCACTTCTACCTTGCCGAAGCTTCTGCATTTTTATTAACCAATCAACTTTAAATTGGGTAGAGCAAGATTTACACAACAAAGACAGGTGTATGTGGAAATGTGCTGATCTGGGCAGCAACCAGATCTTGGGAGCAAAAAAATTAATAATCAAATACAAAGCACTATACCATGCTGTTATAATTCCCCCTTTTGTCTAATTTAAAAAGCTATATTTTTTAAACTATGTGTAGTAGAACAAGTATGAAACAATTCTAAAATGCAGTAGGTAAGAATTACATACATAATGTCTAGTCTAAAGATATTTGGCAACCTTCAAGAAAATATTTTCTCTTATCCATGAAAGTCTAGGTTTCTGAACCTAAATCTATCTCTATCATATCTCGTATCTACCATCCTGAAAACATCTATATAGACCTTAAAGCATCTTCTTAACTCCTAAGCAACTAAGCTTAATTGTAAAATTATAACTATTTGGTCTTCAACCCCATCAGAGACTTGAGAAGGAATAAAATTAATTACCTGAGTGAACAGGAAGTTCAGGCTAGGAGCTTCCAAAATAAAAATAAATATGACAGAGACAGTTTGCTACCTAGACAGTCATCCCAAAAACTCTACTAGGTTGGAGCATCATCTTCAGCCTTCTGGCCCAGTATATCTGACAGACATATTTGTGAAGCAGGAACTATTAAGGACTTGCTTACCCTGTGTTGGCAGAGCTCAGCAATCCACTTGGCCTGCATACAGCTTGCCCATTTTAGGCAGAATTCTGTCTGTGGTAGAAATGAGGGCATTTTCTTTGCTCTGGTGGCTAACTTGCCACATAGAAGCAACTCCATAAGGAGGTTCTTTTATGTTCATCATCTTCTTGAGGCAGACTAGGAGTGCTGCCAGGAGTTGACCTGTCTTGTTGTCAAAGAATCCTTAAGATAATCAAAATACCTTTAAATGCCATATTCTGTAGGTCTCTGGGATTTCTGAAGATTTAATCTGTCTATTCAGTTTTATATAATCTATCTATCTATCTATGTTGCCTGTTTCTAGCTGTTTGCTATCTGTTTAACCTGGGAAGCATATTCCTGTGATAAATTAGATTAGCCTCTGACATTACATGAATTTGATTAACTAACCATTAGCTTGTATTTTTAACTATACTAAACAGTTTGGAATAGCAACTTTTTTAAAAGATTAGAAGTGAACCTTGTATTTATAAATCAGTTTAGGTCTATAATACCACATTCAGAGTTAAAACATATATGTGTGTGTGTATGTATCAATATATCAATATTTATACCAATGTATCAAAATAACCTTATTTAAATATAATAATACCTTTAAGTTGAAGAACAGATTCAATAATCTATGTTTTGTCTTATTATTCCTATATTTCTATATTACCCCCTCTTTTTTAATCCCTTTCTCCTTAAGAAAGAATGAAAGATAGAGAAAAGAAAAGGAAAAGAGAGAAATCCCTGAGTCTAAGCTTTTATACTTTATTTTCTCTCTGAATAAGACCATTAATAACTTGTAATCAATTCCCCTAAATGACAACAAACATCCATAGCCCATTAGGACAACCAAAACCTATCCACCTCACCTTAAGAGAAATAGGATGTTGTTCTTCTCAAGGTTGTTTCTTGTTGATTTGGGGGCACAGGATACCTTTTGGGGGGCCCAAATAACATTGTAAAAAAATAGTCAAGCAAGCTAGCAATAACATTTGTGGTCCAGTCTCTAAACGTTAAGAAATTTTAGGCTTAATAGAAGTCCTGTTTGGAACAGTCTAAAATACTGAGCCAATTGAGATCAGCAGCTTTCTTTGAAGTTGTCCTGGGAGCAGGCTTTGAAGGAACAGCAACTGAAACATCAAGCAGGATGCTGGAATGTATGTGTCAATGTTTCAGCATCCTGGAGGATGAATCCTGACAGGTCTGATCCAACTCTACCAGTGTCTGGTTCCTTCGTTGTTTTATATTTCTCATCTGGGCTGCTTTCTTCCATCTACACCAATCCAGCCATGTGCTTCTCTCCATGCTAACTCATGGTGGTTTTGCTTCCTTCCTGCCTTCCTTCCTTTCTTCCTAATAGCCACTTCCTGATGGCTTCTAAAGTCCTTAAGCTTAATATAAGAATGCCACAATTTTCCTTGTACCTGTCCCAAAATGGGTCTCTTGAAAGTGCATTCACTTCCTCCCCATCAAATGCAAACTTTTCACTTGACCCCTTACAGGATATAGCACTTTACAATTCAACTCTACTGTCCTGGCCTTCACATAGCGGTATGCGAAACTCTGCAAAACTTAGTGGTGACAAGCAGTGAGAAAGGAAAGCCAAGACCTCAGATTGTCTACACAGTAACAGGTCAACACTCACACACCTGCACACACCATGAACTACGACATATGAAGTAAGGTAATCACAAAGCACAAAGTGCTGAGGAGCCGAGGAGAACAACCACGTCCGCCTCCAAAGAAGAGCTGGAGAGCCACAGCACAACAAGGCACGCCCCAGACATGACATATGAGCAGGCGTTTGTGACACCGGCTGCCTGGCTGCCGTCGGTGCTACCAGCTTCACCAGCAACCCCTTCTCCCCTTCCTACTGGCATCTGTCACACTCTGCTGACCCAAACCTCACCTCAGTTTCCATCCGCGCTTCTGACCACAGTGCTCACATCTCTACATATTGCTCTTTTTGGTGATAGTGCTAGGGGTCAAACCCGGAGCCTTACGTCTGCTGCTAGAGTACACTGCCCCTGAGCCACCCTGGACCCTCTTTTTGTTTTGAAACTGGGACACACTAAATTTCCCACACTGGCCTTGAACTCAGTATGCAGATGAGGCAGGCTACGAAATTGTAATCTGCCTCCCTCTGCCTCCCAAATAGCTACGATTACAAGCCTGTACTACCAGGTCTGTCTCTATCTCTCTCCCCCTCTCTCTCCCTTTCTTTCTCTCTCTCTCTGTCTCCCCACCCCCTCTCTCTGTCCCTCTTAATTAGCAATTGTCTGGCAATAACGGCAACCCAGCCCTCTTCCTGTGACCTTCCCTTTCATAGAACTGTGCTACTGATGGTTGCACCATCACCCACAGTTCATGTGTCTCAGAATCACCCTCACTCTCCTGGGAGTAGCAGGGTTCCTGGCTTTCCTAGGCAAATATGCCTTCAAGACCACTGAAGCCCACAAGGCTCCCCCTTCTCAAATCTACTACCCCACCATTTTCACTGAGTCACATTGTATAGTACAAGGGATTGAGGTAGCAGACATTATCTATTGCTGCTGTACAGAAATTTCTCACTTCTCCTTGACTGTCCCCATTCCCTGATATTTGCTGTATGAGCTCCCCACTTGACCATGCTGTGCTCTTGACAGACATCACCAATCAAATGACAGATTCAAATTTGATTCTTAATCTGTTTCAACACAGCCTTTCAGCCAACAACATCCAATCAGATGAAAATGGCTTTGAGTTTAAAATCTGCTACCTAATACCTTAATTAAGACAGGCTTGTGCTTTAATCCATTTCTGCAGATTGATTGAATTTTGGCTTTCTCAGCAAGACGGCCACAAAATTCTTAAAACAATTTTATAGTAAGTATGAGCAATTAGCACTAAGTAAGGGCTATATAGAAGAAAGTTTGAAGTTTCATCAATAAAATCTGCTAAATTCCAGCGTATGCTGAAGATGTAGGAAGCTAAAAAGAACATTCTCACCACCCTAAAAATGAAAATAAAAAGGTAATATTTAATCATTTGAATCATAATTTTTTCTATTATAAAAATAAAATTATATTATTGTACATAATTAGGATCATAATTTTTCTGGAATCCCTGAGTCTGCTGAAGGGCACAAAGCAAACGAGCGACCTGAAATCTCAGGGAAAGCAGGGGCTTCCAAGAAAGAGAGGAGGACACTGGCTCATCTGGCACAGACCCAAAACACCAGCAAAGTGTACTTAGAATCCGCCTAAAATCTTAACCAGTCGCTGAATGGTGAGAGAAGAGGCATATGCAACGCTAGGACTCTGCAAGCCTACAGGAGGCCAAATCCAGACCTCCTGCTGGAGATGTCCCTGATGCTTTCTAATTTGGAGGGCTTGGGAGGGATGGTTGGACTGTGGAGGCTTTAGCTTCGTCAGTGGTTTCACCCACTGGTAAACTTACAGCTGAACTGATTATAACAAGGTAGGGCCTTGGGCTGGTAAGAGGGCTCAGTGGACAAAGGTGCTTGCTGCCAAGACAAATGATTTGAGTTTGATTCCTGGAACCCATATTACAGGAGAGAATGGACTCCCACGAATCATCCTCCAGCTTCCACACACAAAAGAATTGAAGTTAAAAACAAAATGTTTAAGTTTAAATTGCTCCTGTTGGAGGAAGTGGGTCACTGGGGACCTGCCTCTGAAAGGTGGGATTGGCCTAAGGCCGTTCTTCATTTGTTTTCTGCTTCCTGGTCACTGTGAGGAAAGCAGCTTGGCTCCTATCATGCTCCTCCTCACCACATCATCCTACCTTACCACAAGCCCAGAAAACACAGAGCCAAGTCACCTGTGAAGCAGTGAGCTGAAAGGGCCTTCGTTCCCTTAAAGTCCCCATCTCCGGAGCTCTGCTACAACAATGAAGAGCTGATTAATAACCATTCACAGATGTTCCATGGTTCCCAATGAGACAAGGGGGAAACCTGCTCTATGGACCAGGCTGGCCTCCTGCCTCTGCCTCATTAAAGGTGTTTGCTTCCACACCTGGCTTATTTTTCTTATTTGTACATTTCATAATTAAACATTTTGTTTTCAGTTAAATGTTTATTTGTGTGCGTGTGAAATGCAAATACACACAGAGGCCAGTAGAGGATATCAGATTTCCGGGAGCTGATGTTACAGCCAGTTGTAAGCTGCCGTGTAGGTGCTGAGAACTGACCCTGGAACCTCTATAAGAGCATCAAGCGCTTTGAACTGCTCTCTTTTCGGCCTCCTGTCTCATAATTTGTGATGAAAAGCCAAGCATCTTCCTAGAGGTCTAAGGTAAACACATGCACAGCTAAAACAGATACGTTAATTGTTCCCAGATTTAGTGTGTGTGTGTGTGTGTGTGTTTGCAATCAGTCTAAGTCTTTAAAGACCTACACAATTCATGCACAATATGAATTCTTAGCACTGAACTGTTTATTGAGGCCCCACGAGCAAATGGCATTCAGAACATGACTGCTGGAGAGCCTACACTCTAAGTAGGCTGCATTCATACAGACAAAAGGCTGTACAAGGGAGTAATGGCTAAGTGTGAATAACAATTTAATTAAATCACTAATTCAATATCTTCTGAATGTTGGGAGCATTGTGTGGCACGTATCAGAGTATAGTTTAGCAGGCTCACTAGATACAGGGGGGCTCAGTTAACGCCACACTGTGAAACAGAACAAATTGCAGGGTGCTACACAAAAGACAAAGCAAAGCTTCCAAAACGGAGAGGAATGAAGGAGCAGGAAAAGAAGGCATGGTGTAGAGAATGAGACTATGCATTTTAAACAAAATTTTCATTTGAAGATGAAAATTTCGTGGATAATTTTTAGATGGGAGCATACACTTGAATGGAACCGCTCCATAAGAATGTGTTCAACAGATAATAAAAGGCCAGAACAGAAGCAGGAAGGTCGTTCTGCAGATTGGCAAGCAGGTGGATACAGACTGAGCACTAGAAAAAGAGCACAGATGGCCCGAAGTGGAGGGCCATTTTGTTGGTTTTGACCCTGAGATGAGACCACTTCTGTGATACGGACCAGCTGAGGTTGCCAAACCGGAAGAGGCCAGAAGAATGGACAGAGCTAGCCATTCTCACGGTGTTCTACCCACGGCAACCATGGGGAATCCATTACAACAGAGTAAAAACATGGAAACTACCCACACCAGGCTAGGGGTTACTGAGTCAGTATTTTCAATTTTAGCCTCAGAAAACTAACACAAACAAGTCCGGGTACTTACGATGGCTTGACTTAGGTGGAGATATGCGGTAGTATCTTTATTGAACAGCTGCAGACTTTTATTGCTCTCACCTGCAAACAATAATGTCTGCAGTGTTTACACTGTATTATCAACCCCCTGCAGCTGACTCGAGGAATAGAATACAGGAGGGTGTGACTGGCTTACACGCCAAAGCCACGTCACGTTAAATAAAGGATAGACAGGCGTCTTGGTGTCCATGATTAGTCCTCGGAACCTGTCCCCTGCAAATCCAAAAGAATGTATCCTGTTGTGAAACTGGGATGCTCTGCAGGTCTATACGTATTAGATACATTTTCGGCTTGTGATGTTTTCAACTTACTATGGGTTTATCACAAGAAAAGCTCATTGTGAGTCAAGGACTTTCCAGGTAGGAATATTTAACTCGTTCAATCCCCTCCTCCAACCTCAGCAGGGGCTCATGAAAAGATTCTGGATGGTCTCAAAGGGACCCTAAAGCAAATTTAAACCCACAGATGTTGCTCAAAAGAGATGACCCCTCTCTCCAATTTTAAAAATTAAAAAAAATAAATAAATAACAGTTCCAAGTTGATGGTCCCACACCCACACACAGCGGGCAGTGCTAAAGGGATTCAGCGTGATTTTAAAAAAAGAAAGAAAAAGAAATGAATCCCGTTAGGTTGGGGGAGGAGACATATTGGAGGTAGCCCAGAAGATGAGGCACGAGGGGTGAATGTAATCAAAATACATGTGTCCGTACATAAAATAAAGAATAAATACAAAGAAAAAAAGAAGAATCCAAGGGTGCCTGAAAAGAAATTTTTCATAAGATCAGGAAGAAGGCAAAAAAAAAAAAAATCTATCAAAGCCACTCACAACGGCGAATACCCTTAAAACAAGCACAGGTATCCCAGGTTCATCCACCCAATGAGCCCCTGCTTGATCTTATTAGTTTCCAAACTCAAATTTATAGAGAATAATGAAAAGCGTTGTGTGTGTGAAGTATATCAGTGCACCCACCAGTCACATATGCCAGATATAAACATTTTACCTTGCTTGAGTACATGATTTTAAGGAAACAAAAATCTGCAGGTACAGCTGGAAAACCGCATCCAACTCATCTTCCTTTGTCAAGCCAGACAGCCGCTGCCCTGAGGTTAGCTCTTACTTCGGCTGTTAACTCGTCTTTGTTTTACTTTGTGTGAATCTAAACACATAATTCTATCTTCCTGGTTATACAATGGGGGATTCTGTTCTGTGGTCTTGCTTATGTAACTATCATTTGGTGTGGTGTTTTTTTTCTGTAATTGTGTCTGTGTGCGCTGTGTGCATGCCGTGGGGTTTCCTTTTCTATATCTGTGTTTGTGCGTGACGTGTGTGTGTGTGTGTGTGTGTGTGTGTGTGTGTGTGTGTGTGTGTGTGTGTGTGTAAAACAATATGTGGATCATCAAGCAAGGCCTCAATGCTGTGTGGGCATGCATGCATGTAGTGTCCAGGTCCCTGTGCTTTCTGTCCAGCCGCCATATCTAAGTCAGTGAACTCCAGAAGTAGTGAGAGACCGTGTCTCACATCATAAGGTGGGGTGTGCTAGAGGACACTGCTCAGGGTAAACTCTGGCCTCACAGGCACATCCATGTGCACTTGTACTTGAATAAGTATGTGCTTGTTTTCCTAAACTGGCTCACATAGAACTACATTTGTTTTCCAGGGTTGCATGGCTTCTTTCACAAGCTCCATTCTCTTGATAAATATGTAGGTTGGTTCTACTTTTTAATGCTGCAAGTACTTATGTAGTATTCCAAGAAGTGTCACATGCATATCACTTTTGCATACACAAGCACACACAGGCACACACACGCACACACACACAAAATGCCCTGCTGTGTATTCCTTCTGACAATTCCCCCAAGTTCAAGCCTGTCCTGGCAGTGGCTGGTGCATCCCTGTGGGAGTTGGTACAATATTTTGTGCTTCTGATGGAAATGTGTGCTGTCTAGTCCCTATAGTTTAATTTAGAACAATTAAGGTTCAGAGTATATGAGCTGGCAAGGCACATTACAAACAATGGCTGCAGAACAAACTGCAAATCAATCCACAGTAAATCACCCTGAAAATCCCCGCCTGCTCCCCGGAGCCAAAGAGCCAGCCTGAGCCAGGCCTTTCTCCCCAGCCTTCTGTCCTCACCCCAGTGGGCAGGCCTCCAGTGTTCAGGTTTGTAATGATTTTGTGCAGTGTTTGTTCTTCAGGGCATAAAACTTTACAGCCTTGGGCAGCGGGTCGGAATGAGCAGGAAAGGATGCTGAGATGATGAGACTCAGCTCAAAGTCGTTTTGCCCCATAAATGGAAAAGGTCTTTTCAGTTTCCCAACCCTAGCTCATATCAACGCATTATGGAAACTAGTCACCACACCTGGGCAGCATATCAAACGGGAAGCCTTTCTTCTTTTATCTATCATCTTATTTGACATCTGAT
Organism: Pachyuromys duprasi; assembly: GCA_028658305.1. NCBI lineage: Eukaryota > Metazoa > Chordata > Mammalia > Rodentia > Muridae > Pachyuromys > Pachyuromys duprasi. The sequence goes on along the minus strand of CM053749.1, from coordinate 41,969,028 downwards.
GCCTCTCCTTCCTCCCTCTGTGTGCACTCACCCCACAAAGCTGCTGCGTGGTCTGACTAGCGTGAGCTGTCCAGTAAAGGAACTTTCCACAGGTCCAATACAGAAACACCCCGTGGGGCCAGGTCAGCAACTTTGTTTACTGTTTCAGTGGAGGAGCATGAGGTCAGTGTCTGGTCCTGATTCTCTGGTTCTGGGTAAGGGGACCACAATGTTGGAGCAGGCATGTTTCCAACTTCAAAGAGGGGCATGACACAAGATTATTTTATATTAATCACATGTTATTTACTTTGTATCCCAGCCGTAGCCCCCTCCCTCATTCCCTCCCAATCCCACTCTGCCTCCCTCATCTTCTCCCTGCCCCTTTCCAAGTCCACTGCTAGGGGAGGTCCTCCTCCCCTTCCATCTGACCCTAGCTAATCAGGTATCTTCAGGAATGGCTGCCATGTCCTCCTCTGTGGCCTAGCAAGGCTGCTCCTCCCTTGGGGGGGGAGGGGTATAGGAGCAAGTCATTGAGTTCATGTCAGAAATAGTTCCTGTTCCCCTTACTGGGGAACCCCACTTGGTTACTGAGCTACCATGGGCTACATCCGAGCAGGGGTTCTAGCTTATATCCATACATGGTCACAAGATTTTTTTTAACTTGTTCATATTTATTTTACCTAGCAATTCCAAGTTTAGGAGGAGCCCAAGAAGACAACAATATTCATGTGACACTTCTTGAAATATTACATAGGTAATCGCAGCATTTAAAAAAAAAAGTACAGCTAGTGAACCTAGTGGAGGTGAGAGCTAGGTGTGCAACCCAAGCCCTATTGTCTCTCATCCCGAGGCAGCCTGTGGGGCACTGGAGGGGCTGGAGGGGCTCTCAGCCCAGAGGTCTTCCTGCTCCACATCTGCCTGGCCCACCTGGGTCAGAAACAGTGAACCCCGCAGAGGCAGTGAACCCAGCAGAAGTGAACTAGGCTCACAACCCAAGCCCCATTGTTTCCCATCCTGAGGAGGCCTATGGGGCACCTGAGCAGCTCTCTGGCTCAGAAGTCTTTCAGCTCCCCAGCTGCCTGGCCCACTGGGACCCAGCCAGTAAACCCAGCCAAGGGACCACTAGGATGGCAAACACCAGAGTCAATCAAATGGCTAGAGGCCAACATAAGAACACAATCAACAAAACTCAAGGCCATATGGCACCACCAGAAACCAGCAGTCCTACCATAGTAAGCCCTGGAGACACTATCACATCCAAAGCACAAGAAAAATATTTTGAATCTAAGATTATGAAAATGATAGAGGCATTAAAGGACAGACAAAACTCTCAAAGTAGCACAGGAAAATACATTCAATCAGATGAAAGAATTGAACATATCCCTTAAAGAAATTAAGGAAATACAGGAAACTGCAATCAGACAGGAGAAGGAAATGAATAAAACTATACAAGACCTAAAAATGGAACTAGAAGCAATAAATAAAACACAATCTGAGACAATCATGGCAATGAAAAACCTACGGAAAAGGACAAAAACTACAGAAACAAGCATCACCAACAGAATACAAGACCTGGAAGACAGAATCTTGGGGGTATAAGATATGACTGAAGAAACTGGCACATCAGTCAAAAATGTTAAATCTAAAAAGCTTCTGATCCAGAACATCTAAGAAATCTTGGACATTATGAAAAGACCAAATCTAAGAATAATAGGAATAGAAAAAAGAAAAGATCCCCAGTTCCAAGGCCCAGAAAATATTTTCAACAAAAATCATAGAAGAAAACTTCCCCAACCTAAAGAAAGAGAGGCCTACAAATATACAAGAAGCTTACAGAACACCAAATAGATTGGACCAGAAAAGAAACATTAAATGTTCAGAACAAAGAGAGAATATTAAAAGCTGCAAAGGGGAAAGGCCAAGTCACATATAAAGGCAAACCTATCAGAATTACACCTGACTTTTCATCAGAAACTCTAAAAGCCAAAAGTGTCTAATATATATATTAGACACTAAGACACTACCATACCCAGCAAAACGTTCAATCACCATAGAGGGAAAAAACAAGATATTTCATGACAAAAACAAACTTAAACAGTACCTATCCACAAATCCAACCCTACAGAAAATAGTAGAAGGAAAACTCTAACCCAAAGAGGCCAACTATACCCAGGAAAACACAGGAAATAAATAACCCCACATAGGCAAAACCAAAAGAAAAGAATGGAATCTCTCTCTCTCTCTCTCTCTCTCTCTCTCTCTCTCTCTCTCTCTCTCTCTCCCTCCCTCCCTCCCTCCCTCCCTTTCTCCTTCTCTCCTTCCCTCCCTCCCTCTCCTACCACCAACATCAAAATAACAGGAAGTAACAACAACTGGTCATTAATATCTCTCAACATTAATCATCAATGGCCCAATAAAAAGACAAAGGTTAACAAAATGAATACAAAAACAGGACCCATTTTTCAGATGCATACAAGAAACATATCTCAGCAAAGATAGACATTACCTCATGGTAAAGAGCTGAAAAAGTCTTCCAAGAAAACACACTCAGAACAAGCTGGAGTAGCCATTCTAGTATATAATAATATAGACTTTCAACCAAAATTAATCAAAAGAGATGGGAAGGACACTTCATACTCATCAAAGGGAAAAATCCACCAAGATGACATCTCAGTTCTGAGCATTTATACCCTAAATACAAGGACATCTTCATTAGCAAAAGAAACATTGCTAAAGCTTAAATCACACAGACTTCAACACCCCACTATCCCCAGTGGACAGATCATCAAGACTGAAACTAAATGGGGAAACAAAGAAGCTAACAGATATCATGAATCAAATGGAGCTAACAGATATCTACAGAACATTGCACCCAAACACAAGAGAATACACCTGCTTCTTAACATCTTACGGAACCTTCTCCAAAATTGACTATATACTCAGTCACAAAGTAAGCCTCAACAGATATAAGATTGAAATAATCCCCTGCATCTTATCAGACCAACATAGATTAAAGATGGAACTCAACAACAACAGGAACAACAAAAGGTCTACAAATTCATGGAAACTGAACAACTCCCTACTCAATGACCACTGTGTCAAGGAAGAAATAAAGAAAGAAATTAAAGACTTTCTATTATAAAATGAAAAGGAAGGCACAACATACCCAAACTTATGGGACACAATGAAAGCAGTGCTAAGAGGAAAGTTTATAGCACTAAGTGTATTTATAAAGAAATTGGAAAAAAAGAAAAAAGAAATTGGAGTTATTCCATACTTGCAACTTAGCAGTACACCTGAAAGCTCTAGAAAGAAGGAAGCAGAAACAATGAAGAGGAGTAGATAACAGGAAATAAGCAAACCCAGGGCTTAAATCAATAAATTGGAAACAAGAGAATGATACAAAACAATCAATGAAACCAAGAGCTAGTTCTCTGAGAAAATCAACAAGATAAACAAACCCTTAGCCAAGCTAACGAAAAGGCAGAAGGAGAGTATCCAAACTAACAAAATCAGAAACAAAAAAGGGGGCATAACAACAGACCCAGAGGAAATCCAAAATATCTAAAGGAAAGCAGACAATTTTTCTGGCTAGATTTCACCTACCAAAACTAAAGCAAGATCAGTTTAAACAGTCCTAAAATTCTCCCAACCCAAAAAGACCAGGTCCAGATGGTTTTAAAGAAGAGTTAATACCAATTATCCTCAAACTATTCCACAAAATAGAAACTGAAGGAATGTTATCAAACTCATTCTATGAAACCACAGTCACCTGATACCTAAACCACACAAAAACTCAACAAAGAAAGAAAATTTCAGACCAATTTCACTCATGAACATTGATGCAAAAATACTTGAAAACCGAATCCAAGAACACAGCAAACACACCATCTACCATGATCAAATTGCCTTCATCCTATGGATACAGGGATAGTTAAACATATGAAAATCCATCAAGGTAATCCACCATATAAACAAACTCAAAAAAAAAAGGACATGATCATCTTCTTTGATGCAGAAAAAGCATTTGACAAAATCCAGCATCCCTTCATGATGAAAGTCTTATAAAGATCAGGAATACAATGGACATATCTAAACATTAAAAAAGCTATATATAGCAAGCCATCTGCCAATATCAAATTAAGTGGAGAGAAATGCAAAGCAATTCCACTAAAATCAGGGACAAGACAAGGCTGCCCACTCTTTCCATACCTCTACAATATAGTACTTGAAGTTCTGGCTAGAGCAATAAGACAATTAAAGAAGATCAAAGGCATACAAAGCAGGAAGGAAGAAATCAAAGTATTGATATTTGCAGATGATAAAAGACCCCAAAAATTCCACCAGAGAATTCCTATAGCTGATAAACGGCTTCAGCCAAATCGCTGAATACACAATTAATTCAAAAGAAGCAGTAGCCCTCGTGTGCACAAACAACAAACCGGTTGAAGTAGAAATTAGGGAAACTACACCCTTCACAATAGCCACAAATAATATAAAGTATCTTGGTATAACTCTAACCAAGCAAGTGAAAGGCCTGTATGACAAGAACTTCAAGTCTCTAAAGAAAGAAATTGAAGACAATATCAGAAGATGGAAAGATCTCCCATGCTCATGGATCAGTAAAATTAACATAGTAAAAATGGCCATCCTAGCAAAGGCAATCTAAAGATGTAATGCAATTCTCATCAAAGTTCCAACACAATTCTTCACCAACCATGAAAAGGCAATTCTCAACTTTATATGAAAAAACCCGGGGGAGATCCAAGATGGCTGCCACGAGAGAACACTGTGTCTGAGGAGTAGGAGAGCAGAAACAACGCAGCGACCAGGAGACTGAACTCTGGGACCTAAAACGCCAGCGTTGTGAGTGCCAGGTGAGCGGAACTCCTACGGTG
>CM053749.1:41929764-41963651 GCA_028658305.1 Pachyuromys duprasi | reverse complement strand
AAAAAAAAAAAAGAAAAAACCCAGGATAGATCAAAAAGCAATCCTATACAATAAAAGAACTTATGGATGTATCTCCATCCTTGGTTTTAAGCTATACTACAGAGCAATAGTAATAAAAACTGCATGATATTGGCATCAAAATAAACTAGTTGATCAATAGAATTGAAACAAAGACTCAGAAATAAACCCACATACCTATGTTCACTTGATTTTTAACAAAGGAGCCAAAACCATAAAAAAAGACAGCATCTTCAACAAACGGTGCTTGTTAAACTGAATGTCTACATGTAGAAAAATGCAAATAGATCCATATTTATCTCCCTGCCCAAAACTCATATCCAAGTAGATCAAAGACTTCAATGTAACACTAGACACACTAAATCTGTTAGAAGAAAAAGTAGGGAAGAGCCTCAAACTCATTGGCATAGGAGACGACTTTCTGAACAGAATAACTGTTCAGGCTCTAAGATCAACAATTAATAAATGGGACCTCTTGAAACTGAGAAGCTTCCGTAAGGCAAAGGACACTGTCAACAAAACAAAACAGCAGCCCTCAGATTGGGAAAAGATTTTCACCAATCCTACATCTGAAAAATGGCTAATATGCAAAATTTATAATGAACTCAAAAATCAAACACCAATAAACAAAATAATCCAATTAAAACATGGGGCACAGAACGAAACAGAGAATTCTCAACAGAAGAATTTCAAATGACTGATAAGCACTTAAAGAAATGTTCAAAGTCATTAGTCATCAGGGAAATGCAAATCAAAAGGTCTCTGAGATTCCATCTCTCACCAGTCAGAATAGCTAAAATCAAAATCTCAAGTGACAACACGTGCTGGTGAGGGTGTGGCGAAAGGAGGATACTCCTCCATTGCTGGTGGGAGTGTTAACTTGTACAACCACTTTGGAAATCAATCTGGCACTTTCTCAAAAAAAATTGGGACTAATTTTACCTCAAGACCCATTTATACAGATGCTGAGACTCACAGCCAAACATTGGCTGATATGTAAGGAGTCCTGGGGAATAGCGGGAGGAAAAAGACCCAGAAGTACTAGGAGAAAAGAAAAATAACAGAGCCAACTAACCAGAGCCCAGAGGAGTTTGCCGAGACTGAAGCATCAACCAAGGACCATGCATGAACTGGACCTAGGCCCCCTACAAAGATGTAGCAGATGGGCATCTTAGGCTTCAAATGGGTCCTCTAGTAAGGGAAGTGGGTTATACATTTGACCTGGACATGCTTGCTAGCTTTTTGATCACTTTCCCCCGGTGAGACTGCCTTGCCAGGCCATAGGGGAAGAGGACAAGTTCAGTCCTGATGGAACTTGATGATCTGGGATGGGTGGGAAAGGGAGATGCCCTTTTCTGAGGAAAAGAGGATAGGAGAGGGAGGAGAGAGAGAAAGTAGGATTGGGAGGAGAGGAGGGAAGGGGCTGCAAGGATGTAAAGTGAATAAAATAAATGAATGAGAAAGTACAACCAATCTAGGTATTTACCAAGAGAGTGGATGGATAAATAATAGACAATGAGACTTGTGAAAGAAACAGTGCAACTCTGGAAAATAAATGTAAATTTCCATGAGCCAGTTTAGAAAAACATTTGAGCTGAATCTATATATTTAGAAACAAATTATAGGGTATTTCAAATAGGATGAAGCTGTTTTGGAGGCATACACAAGTTAGGACATGTGTAGTCATCATTGTCATCATTGTTGTTAGTTTTTAATAAGAAAAGTAGACTGCAAAGTCTTAGCAATATTTATCTCTAGGGCTGGAATTGTAGTGACAGTTTCCTTCTTCACTGATTTTGTACTGTGTTTTTTGCAAAGGGTCCCAATGTAGCTGAAGTTAGCCTTGAACTCACTAAGTAGCCCAGGAAATTTCAAGTTTGGGATCTTTCTGCCTTAGCATCATGAGTGCTGGGATTACTGGCATATTCTACCACACCCAGTTCTAATTTCTTACAAGAAACATACATCCCCTTATTATGCTTGAATTATGTTTATGGGGTCAGGCATTCTTATGTGAACGCATGTATCTGCAGAGGCCAGGGATATAGGATCCCCTGGTTCTGGCATTACAAGGACTTGTGAGCCACTCAACATGGATGTTGGGACTTGAACTCAATCAGTCCTTCAAGAGCAGCAAGCACTCTTAAACAGAGCCACCTCTCCAGCCCCATACCTTATTTATATAATCTGAAAATGCATGTATGCATACACACTTAAATAATACTTGGATAAATAGTTACAATAGTGTAACTAATGGTGTATATAATATATAGTATGGCATTCTATAAACAATGGAATTCTTTCCTGCTTTTACTTCATTTCTCTGTCCATTCATCCACACAAGCCTGTTTCCGTCCTAGGTCCTGATAATGTAAAAACAAGCCCTCATAAGGCACTGATCTAGTGATGGGAAAAGCCACTCCTTCCTTAACAGCCACCCAAAAGTTTGGGCTGACCAAGCAACAGACATAACTCAAGTAACAGCATAGATCAAGTTCTTTCTCTTCCCCGAAGCTTTGCTCTTATGGATAGACAGAAGGCACCCTGTGAATTTGCAGCTGATCTTTTGGGAGCCCTCCAGTCTATATCTACTTCAGTGTTCTTGGATCTTACTTTTAAGAAAAACCAGTATCACTAACATGAAGTGCTTAGTGCTTGCCAGACACTGCACCAAATTCTTTGCCTGTATTCTTCATGCCCTTAGGGAACCGGCATCTTTTTTTACTTTTTCTTTCAGATATGATGGCCAATACCTGACAAGGTCACTCAGCCCACACACAGTAAAACCAAGGTCACATACAATCCAGGTGTTTAGACCCTTGGGGTAGTTTTGACATACAACAGGCACTTGCAACAGAAGTCACTAGGGTAGCAATGGTATTCAGAATATTCACAGTGCTCGGGAGAGATGGCTCAGCAGTTAAGAGAAGCTGTTGCTCTTTCAGAGGACACAGATTCAACTCCTGGCACTCACATTGCAGCTCACAACTGTCTATAACTCCACTCCCAGGGGATCCAACTCCCTTCTCTGGCCTCCTCAGCCACAAAGCATGCATGTGCTGTACAGACATACATGCAAGCAAAACACCCATACACATAAGATAAAAATAAACTTAAAAAAATAAAAAGGAGATTCTCTAAGCTGTCAGCCTCCAAAAGGAAACTGGTGAAGCCAGGAAAAAAAAATACAATTATGAGATTTGGGAAGTCCACGCCACTAGCCTGTCAAACCCATGATTTATGGAAAGCATTAATGAAGTATACGCAATTCCAGGTAGGTCGTTCAATCAAGCTGTTGATGGTGAGTTTTCACTGTTCAGAAACCGGGTGGCTACTGAGCAGAATACTGATTCCTTGTGGGAGAAAACTTCAGGTTGAATTATGTGGTAATTATGAGTTCCAGAAGGAGACTTGCATACAAGTGTGTCTGTGCTGAGCCTGTGTGTTACTATCCGAGTCAAAGCTGCAGCTGAAGAATTGGATACCACCCACCAGAGTGTCATATCACATCGAAGTGTGAAAACCAGGGCAACAGACAGTACATGCAGGACCTGCCTCTCGGTCCTTCCAGACTTAGCCCCTTCCCCCATTTGCACCTAAAGGACAATCTTTTAACACCTAGAATATTCTAGAAATGGTACTCCAATATGCAATAGCAAGAGTATTTCAAGAGTATTTCAAGGTGTCAGGGACTGTAATTCCAGCAGGGACTCTACTGAGAATGTCCCAAACATGATATTTTTAGTACGTCACTTCCTTCTTAAGAATCCTGAGGCAGGCTGATGGAAAAAGAGACACCTTGTTGGTCAGGAGCAAAGCAGATGGTAATCCTTTGTTCATGCCAGCTTTGTTCAACCTAGCTTTGGCTCGGTGGCCAAAGGTGTCTTATGCCTAGGACTCCTAAAAATCAAATCAAATCAAATCAAATTGAGGCACCACAGTGCCAACGGAGGAAGACTGACAGAGATTTGTGGAATTCCATGCCAGCCACAGGCCCTCCCTCCAATTCATGTCACAGGTGGGCCATAGACACCCACTTGCCGCCATGACACACAGCGCAAATGGAGACTATCACCCCTTGCTGCCCCTCAATCATTGCAGCCCACAGAAGAGTGGGCCCTGCACCTCAGCTGGGCAGCACGGACGAGCTGGGCCAAATGGTGAAGACACCATGAGCCAGTCCGAAGGGAAAAGGGGCCCCATTTCCTGGCTGAGCAGCACATTGGAGCTTGCTCTGGAGGCTTGGGTGCCGGTGAGTCTGCCCTGATGGTGTGAGAGCGGGAGAGCTAGCCCCACCAACTGCCAAGGGCGGCATTGGGTGGCCTAGCCAGAGCAGCGTTGGAGAGCTCTCCCTGGTGATGCAGATTAGGGAGGGCTGGCAGGCTAACAGCTCAGCTACCACCCAGGCCCGGATCCAGAGCTCCAAATTGGCACACCCCAAAATCTATATCACCTGCCAATGGTTGGGACTCTTGAAAAGGCCAGACCTCCCAAGCTGCAGGATCGCCATGACACAGGACAACAGTCTCATAGCTGAGAAGAGTCCCTGTGAGGATCCAAACTTGATGGTGTGACAGAGGCCAGTGATCGTGAACCAGACCCATGACTCATTGCAATGAGTATTTGCAAATGATGATGTGTGGACAGAGGGATATACTGTGTGACACACTGTGACATACTACCGCTTCCAGGATGAGATTCTATGATTTGGGGTTTTGTTATTGTTGCTGTTTATGCGTGTGTGAGAGAGAGGGCGAGAGGGAAGATAGACAGAGTATGTGTGTGTGTGTTTATTGGGGAGGGAGGTTGAAAGGGTGAAAGGCGGATGTGAGGAGACAGGGAGATGAGCAGGACTGGGGCACATGATGTCAAACTCAGAAAGAATCAATAAAAAATGTTAAAAAGAATCATGAAATAATGCCCACTTATTCTCAGAACAAATGTTGGGTAGAATTCAGCAGGGACCCCACCTAGCCCTGCACTTTTCTTTGTTGGAGGATGTTTCAACTACTGCTTCAGTCACATTACTTGTTACTGGACTACTCAGATTTCTTATAAACTCTGGGCTTAATTTTAAAACTTCATTTTGCTCAAAATCGTTTCTCAGCTCTTCGGCATCTTTTATGAACCGGCACGAATTTTACAATTCTTTTCTCTCTCTGTAAGAACTAGAATTTTAATGAGAATTAGCACTGAGTCTATAGATTGTTTCTAGCAATACAGCCATTTTCACTGAAGTTGATGCTTCAATCCGCAAGTTCTTCCCACCTTCTTTGTGTGGGCACGAGCACACACATATACAATCATGCGTGCCAATGTGGCACACACATGTCATTTCACTGCATATGCATCCTACAGTGAGTGTGAAGGTGAGGAGACAGGTGCTGCTCTTCGACATCTACCTTGTTTGAGACTGGGTCTCTGCTGTTCTGTTTTCCGGTTTGCCTGCCCACAGGCTTCTGGAGCTCCTCCATCCCCTGCCTCTTCTCTCCACAGGAGCGCCGGGTTAATAGACGCTTATGCTACTTGTCCAGCTTTTACATAAGCTCTAGAAATTCAGACTCAGCCCTCATACACATGACAAGCTCCTTCAGTCACCAATCCATTTCCTTATCCCGTGTCTCCAGAATCTTTGTTGTGGATGCTCTAAGTCCAAAATGCTATGTTGAACATTTAGGTGGAGGTATGATAAACATAAGTGTCTAAGATTTGGGGTCACTCTCAGAAATAGAGATGCACAATTGGGAATCACCCTCTTACACAGAACCTCAAAATTCATTCATGGATGAGGATGACTGAAGAGAGAACACAAAGACACAAGAAATAAACGGGACAGCGTCCTCGGGACATGCCAGGATTTGTATTTATAGTGCAATGATGAGATACTGAGGCTAAGTCAGCGAACAGTGTGAGCAGTGCAGATCTGAAGAGATAAGCAGTGATGTGCTGGTGCACTTCTTTAATCCCAATATCTTTGAGGCAGAAGCAGGCAGATCTCTGAGTCTGAGGCTAGCCTGCTCTACACAGTGAGTGCGGGGCCATCCACTGGCACCCATGAACAAATACATTTTAAAAAAATAAAATAAAACCTAAGAGATGAGCAGAAATGCAAATAGCCAGCAAAATCTCAAACCAAGAAAGTGGAATACTAAGCCACAACACAGAATCTGAAAGCTTTAGCCTCTGTTTTCTGCTGCTAGATGACAAGCAGAGAACACAGAAAGAGGTACAGGTCCACCCATATGGGGTTTTAGAATTGACAAGGTAGAAGGGCTTGGACAGTGCAGCCTCCAGCCTGAGACGAACAAACACTCCTTCACAGAACTAAGAAAGCTGAGAATAAATACCTAATGCCCCATACTGGGACCTGGAGAAAAACAGGGAAAGACCTGGTTAGATGGAGAATTAAGCAATGGCTTTGCCTCAGGAAAGTGGGACCTTTGACAAGTAAAGTAGACTCCGCTATCATGAATGCCATGAGCCACGCCCTTCACTGGGTGTTACAGGGAAGGTGCAGAAATATGTAGCGCCAATCTCAGATCTTCAAATAAATTTCAGCCCAGTGTTCTTGAGGAGAAAGTGTCAAGATGGTGGATGTCTGGATACTGAGATATGAGCAAGCCTTGCTCTGTGATCTCACCTTCCTGGAAGTCTAAAGACTGAAAAGTAAGGCAGAGTTTCCAGTGTATCCCAGTCATGGAGGTGAACATCAGGGAAAGCCCCATCTCCACCATCTGTTTCTGATACCCAGTGGTACAGCAATTAAAGTTTCTGACAGAATAAAGGAGCCTGTCAATAGACCAGGCATGATTTTCACTATTATTTGATTTGGCACCTTCTAGAGCCTGATGGTCTTAGGGAAACTGTCACTTTAAGAAAACTTTGGCTCTGCTCTTGACTCCTCTGACCTGTAGGAGGTTCTGCTTTGGGGTTTTAAGAGTGAATGACCTGGAGGCTCACAGAAACTGAAGCAATAAACATAGACCCTGTATATGCCTGAGCTGGGTCCTCTGCCTTTTCCTTATGGCTGTGTAGCCTGAAGTTCTTGTGAGACTCCTAACAGTAGGAGAGGATATCTCTGGCTCTTTTGCCTACACTCAGGACCCTTTTCCTTCTACTGGGTTGCTACATCCAGCTTTGATATAAGTGTTTGTGCCTAGTCTTATTCTATCTTATTATGCCACCCCTGAGAAGCTTGCCTTTTTAAATATATTTTTTATTTATTACAATTTATTCACTTTGTATCCCAGCTGTAGCCCCACCCTCATTTCCTCCCAATCCCACCCTCCCAACCCTCCCTCATCTCTACCCATGCCCCTCCCTCAATCCGCTGATAAGGGAGGCTCTCCTCCCCTTCCATCTGACCCTAGCCTATCAGGTCTCATCAGGGCTGTCTTTCATAGTCTTTCTCTGTGGCCTGGCAAGGCTGCTCCCAGGTGATCAAAGAGCCAGTAACTGAGTTCATATCAGAGACAGCCCCTGCTCCCCTTATCAGGGAGCCCATTTGGAGACTGAGCTGCTAAGGGCTACCTCTGTGCAGGGGGTCCAGGTTATCTCCATGAAATGGAAGGGAAACAGAGGAGGAGCTGATCTGGGAGAGAGAGAAGGAGGGGTGGAACTGAGAGGTATATAGGGACGGAACACTGTGGTTGGGATGTAGTGCATGAGAGAAGAATAAAAGTTAAAAGAAAGAGTGGGCAGGAACTATAATCTTGGGCAGTGTAGCATTAGCATAGGACACAATCCTGTGTGATTTCCTTCTCCAGTCTTGTACCCATGGCAGGCATCACTAATCTGTCACATAACGCTTCTCCACTGATCTAGGATGCAGCCTCAGAATCCTGCTTGTCACAGCACCACGGGCTTCACTGCCATTCAAAATCTCCGTAACTTGTGTAACTTACTGCCCTGTCTCTGGCAGATAGTTAGCAAAGGGTTTAGAATCAGGATCCCGGCTTCATTGGTGATTAAGTAACTGACTCGTGTTGGACAAAGTTTGATGAGCCTCAGTTTCTTCATCTCCCCTTCAGAAGAAAAGCCCAAGTGCCTATGAAAGCTTAAGAGGATGAGAGACATGTCCAGATCTGGAGGAGACGGGTAAAGCTGCCCTGGAGAGCATCAGGTCTGAGATGTAAGGGGAAATGTTGATACACTCTCCACACGGGAGGAGATATCAGAGAAGACCCATGAAGTCATCAAGTGAGAGCTGGGCTACCTAACACTTTCAGAACATGGTAGGAACTGTGATCAAGATCCAAAGTTCCATGATTGAACATAGAGAGGTCAATCAGGGTGGGTGAAATGATCATTCTCCAACCCGGAAACCACAGCCGCTGTCTCCCATGGCCATGCACATCGATATAAAAGAACAGACCGAGGGCTACAGGGAGAGAAGCTGCAGACCAAGAAGGCAGCTATGGAGACTAGGAAAGCAGGAAATACAGACTTACAAGGACAAGCACTTGGGGGTGAACTGAGAGAAAGGTCAAGGATGACCCCTGGACTTTTGGTTTAGCCTTCCCCATAAATAGTTCTAGCATAAACTAAAACAACAAGCATTTTAAAAGACCAGTTAAGGCTAGCGAGATAGCTGCAAGATTAAGATCCAGAGGCCCTGACTTCAGCTCCCAGCATCCATGTCAGGCAGCTCACAATCACCTGTACCTCCAGGTGATCCAGGGACTCCAAAGACTCCTAGCTTACCCGAACACATGTGACATATGCTCACACCAATGTGCACATACAAAAATGAAAATAAGGCATTTTTTTAAAGACCGCTTATATTTTTGGTCTGGTTTTGTATTTCTAGGGGTAAAGTATTAAATGTTAGTCACTAGACATATAATAACAAGGGTCTAAATTAAAGATGAAATAACAAACTGCAAAATCAATTTTGCTGACATACTTAATCAATGCCAGAACTTTCACAGATTCCCAAAAGCCCTCATCCACCCAAGACTGCCAAGAGAAGAGAAGATGAACAGAAGATTTTTCCAGACCAGGCCAGGAGACACATTGGTCCCTACACAAGTGCTGACACTTGGAAGGGAAAAACTTGCTGGGCTATAGAAACCTACACAGGACAGACACAAGACTTGAGGGAAGAGCACCCCAGAGCTACCTTGCCCACTCACAGTGCTCTGACCTCATTTTACAAATATGAAAAGTGAGACCCATAGGAGATAAATGACTATGGACAATTGGTGAGAATTGGTGACTATGGACAATTTGGGAGAAGGGGGAATCAGTTTCCTATAATGGCCCCTGGTCGGTTAGCCACGCTCCGGAGGATGGCGCCATAACCAGGAATACACAGGCAAGACAAATTGGAGCCAATGAGTGTTTTGATTCGTTTTTATCAGCGTGACACAAGCTAGTCATCTGAGAAGAGGGAATGCCAAATGAGAAAACACCCCTATCGTGTCGTCCTGCAGGCAGACCTGTGGGGTATTGTCTTGATTGATGATTAATGTAGAAGAGCCCAGCACACTGCAGGCAGAACTGTCTCCAGGGAGGTGGCCCTGGGGTGTACAAAGAAGTAGAGTGAGTAAGCCAGAAGAGCAAACCGGCGAGCAGAATTCCTCCACAGCAGCTCCTACCTCCAGGTTCCTGCCGGAGAACATACCCTGACTTCCCTTCATGGTGAGCCGTAGGCTGTAAACAGATTAAACCCTTTCCTTTCCATGTTGCTTTTGGTCATGGTATCTATCACAGAAACAGAAACCGCTCCAAGACGATGGGTTATTAAATGTTTTTAAAAGAAGATACAAAGTTAGTGGGTGGGGAGATGAATATGGATCTAGAAGGAGTTTAGAAAAAAAAAGTTGGAGTGAATATGATCATAAAATCATGAATTGTTCAAGGAATTGATGAAAACCTTTTTAAATGACAAAAAAAGATAACTTGCCCATTGCCCATTTCACTTTGTAAGTTAGTTGACACTTAAATCTGTGTATGCTTCCAAATTTTTTTCAGTAATTTTTTCACGTAAGCATGTGCACAGGTTCATGTGGGAGGGAACACGTGTGTGGAGGTGTGCAAGTGGAGGTTGGGGGTCAGCCTTGGATGTTGGTCCTCAGGCACTACTCACATTATGATTTTTAAGATTTATTTTTAATTGTGTGTATGCCCACGTGTGTATGTGGTGGTTATGTGCACATGAGTGCAGGTGCCCATGGAGGCCTGAAGAGGGCATCAGATCCCCTGGATCCTCTGGTGTTACAGAGGCCATTGTGAGCTGCATGGCGTGGGTGCTGGGAACCAAACTTGGGTTCTATGCAAAAGCAGTGTGTGTTCTTAACCACTGAGCCATCTCTGTAGCCCCCACCTTGTTGTGGAGATTGGGTCTCCCACTGACATGGAGCCCTCCCGCTGGATGGGCAGCAAGCCCATGGGTCTGACTCCACTTCTACAGTGCTGGGATTTGTTTTGTTTTGTTTTAATTTCAGTTTATTTACTTTACATCCCAAGGGTGCCCCCTCCCTCTTTTCCTCTGGTTCTCTCCCCTTCCCTTTTTCCCTCTCCCTTTCCCCCCAGAAAAAGTGGAGGCCCATTCCCCACTACCAACCCTACCCAGAACAGCAAGTCACATCAGGACTGAGCACATCCTCATTCCCTGAGGCCAGGCAAGGCAGCTCTGCCAGGAGGAAGTGATCCAAAAGCAGGCAATAGAGTCCATGTTAGAAACACACCCCCCTCCACTAGCCAGGCACCAACCATATATGAAGACCAAACCACCCATCGGCCACATATGTGCACGGGTCTAGGTCCAGACCCTGTGTGCTCCTTAGTTGATGTCTCAGTCCCTGTAAGCCCATATGGGGCTGTTGGTCTTCTAGTGAGGTTCCTGTCCCCTCCAGGTCCTTCCATCTTTCCCCCAACTTCCACAGGAGCCCTGAAGCTCTGCCCCATGTTTGGCTGCAAGTCCCAGCATCTGGCTGGAGCCTCCCTGAGGACAGGCAGGTTAGGCTCCTGTCTGCAAGAAGCATGATGTTTTTAGATAAGTTTGGGAGCTGAACTCAGTCAGTCCTTGAGCTTTTAAGGAAGTAGTATTACACCTAAGTTCCATTGTTTTATTAATGACATACCATAATACTTTTATGTTGTTCTCTATGCCTCAAAATTTTAATATTTTCATGGCTTCAAAATCGCACATTTATTTTATATGGGCAAAGTAACCTATTCCTCCCCAAATTCATGGAAGCAGTCTCTACAGATGGAAAAGTTTAAATGCATTTGGAGCAGGGAATGGAGAGATTGCTCAGTGGTTAAGAGTTGCTTCCTGCTCTTCCAGTAGACTGGAGTTCAGTTTCTATATCCACATCAGGTGGAATACAGCCACCTCTGACTCCAGCTCCCAGAGATCTGTCACTGTCTTCTGGTCTCTGCGGGCACACACACACACACACACACACACACACACACACACACATTAATAAAAATACAAATAAATTTAATAAAAACACACTCAGAGCAGTAGGAATACTGCAATTTGCTTTCCATCATAATTTAGATGACGGTATATATGTAGCCCAGTGTCCCAGGCAGGGGCTTTAAAGGAAGCAAAGAACCTGAAGTTTGTACAAAAAGCAAACCAGAATGGCAACTTCAAGGTTTAGAAAATCCCAGTTAATCTTTCCCTTTGCACCTCTCTTTTATTAAGGTTTTTAAAAGCTGACTCCAGAAAGCAGAATGGCCATAAAGACTCCAGGCACACTTGGGTTCATCAGCAGTATCTCGGACCAGAAGTCCTGTTTTCATCCTGATAACCAGCTATCAAAGGGCCTCAAACACATGGGCTGCCCCTGATAGAGATCTGAGCTCACCGAGGTCCCTCTGAACTAAATCTACGACCTTGGTGAGCCAGGGCCATTGTTACTAGTTGAACACAATCTTTTTGATCCCATGTGGGGAAGCCTGGCAGAAAGAGGCCTGAGTCAAACAGACCGTGTGCTCTTGCCCTCTGTTAAAATCAAATCCTGATTGCTTCTTGAGCTACCGCACCTCCTCTGACTTCATGGTGACAGACAATCTGATAGAAATTAATTCTTCTATGGATCTTTGGAGTCCACCTCTGGAAAGCTCAAAAGTGATTTGTTGGTTTGTTTGTTGGTTTGTTTTCCTTTTTTAAAAAAATTTCCACAACTCTGATTGGATTTGCAAAACTGTATGGGTCAGCTATATAACCAAGCCCTTCACCCCAGTCCTTGGATTCACTAATGTCTGCATTTATGTCAACCTTTACTTTTAGTCATGTGCCTAATATTTGACAGATGCACAGTCTGTATTTGTTAAATGAGTGGGTGAATCCAGAAGTCTGGGAAAGCTTAAGTGAATGGACTTGCAATTAACTCTTCCACTTAACTGACAGTAACTGTGGATTTGAATTTGTTTTATAAACAGAAATGTTGGGCTTGGGTGAAGGCCTCAGGTCGGTTGTGCAAACATAAGGACCTGAGTTCAATCTCAAAAACCCATGTAAAGTAAACTATAAGCAAAGGCACATACTTATAATTCCAGTACTGGGAGACAAACACAGGAGGATCCTGGGAGCTTGCTGTTCAGCCAAGTCTACTGAATCTATGAGCTCCAGGTTTGGTGAGAGAAAATTAAGGTGGAGTGTGATAAAAGAAGAAATTCAGCATTAGTGTCTGGCTTCAACTTGTGTTCGTGTGTGCACACACATTAACGGGTACGCATACATGTACCACCCATAACACACACGTTTGGAAATGACCATATCTAATATATGCTTTGTGGTTTGTCAAAATTGATTGCATTCAGCAATAAACAGAATATGCTGTTTGAAAATGTGTTAAGCTGAGGTGAAAATACTGAGGGTTAGAAGCAAATTCAGTATTTGTTTTACTGTGGTTTGCTGAAGGGTCTCTTAACTATGTTTTGACGGGTATGAGCTCAATATGGGAGACAACAGAGCCTCAGGACAGCCGAGGTCGTACGGGATGCTCTCGCTCCTTCTTCTGCCAGTTGCCCGTCATTTCCCAGTCACAACAAGGACCAAAGCAGAAACCACGTTCTTGAAGCCTGAGTTGTGAAGAAAACTTCATAAGGGGTAATTAATACCTCTGATTCCCTGTTTTCACAGGAAAATGCTATGGGGCCAGAAACTTAGAATTGGGAAGGGAAGAAAAACTAGATCAAATCTGAATCTGGCTATTTCCTGTCTTTCCTTTCCTGGTAAGTGGGTATGGGGAAGAGTGTGGTCGGCTGGACACTCACTGACTCACTGTACCACGATAACCATTTCTATCCATCCCCACCGCAGCCTTCAGTTTATAGTGAGGCTTCCAGACTTTAAAACCCTGCATCTGAGGGGGCAAAAAAAGCTGGCTCCTTGAAAGTGGGCAAGCCAGGATCTGAAGCTAGGATTGCCTACACCCAGAGCCTGCTCCTGTTACTCTTTGCATCTAGCCCCATGGAAGCAGTCTGGGATTTAAGTAACTGGTAGGCTGGACAAGCCGCTTGGTGGATACAATGGTATGCAAGCGTGAGGGTCTGAGCTGAATTCTCAGAACCCACAGAAAAGATCCTGGGTATGCTTAGACATGCCTGTAACTCCAGTGTGGTGGAGACAGGGAAATCCCTGAAGCTCACGGCCAGCCAGCCATGACTGAATTGATTAATTCCAGGTCTACTGAGAGATCCTGTCTCAAAAAATGAAAATGGAGAGTAATCAAGGAAAGACTTAACCCACACATGTGCACGAACACTCATACCCACACCCATACTACACAAATACAATACATCCACATACACACGTTTTATTACATGCGCACTCACACAAGCCACACAACCTACATGTGGAGGTCAGAGAACAACTTGTAGGAGTCAGTTCTCTCCTTCTACCAGGTAGGACCTGAGAATCGAAATCAAGTCATCTGGCTCGGCAGCAAGTTGTCGTTCCCTACTGAGCCTTATCACTGGCCCTAAAAAACTTTCATTAAAAAAAATTAATAATAAAAGAAAGTGGCTAATGAGCCAGACATGCAGTCAAAACTGTGGTGTCTACTCCCATCTGAACCCTCTGATCTATAATTCTGCTTTCTTCTATTCCATTGAACATCCCAGGGAGAGCATGGCTTCTCCACTGTTGCTTAGTACCTATTACCCATGAAGCACGGACATGCACGCACGCGCAGGTCAAGAGACGTC
Source organism: Pachyuromys duprasi (assembly GCA_028658305.1). NCBI lineage: Eukaryota > Metazoa > Chordata > Mammalia > Rodentia > Muridae > Pachyuromys > Pachyuromys duprasi. The sequence continues at coordinate 41,949,461 of CM053749.1, read as the reverse complement.
AGCCTCTCTGCATCCTGGCTCTGTAGCCCCGCAAGGCGGTGGCGTCCATGGAAGGGCAGCATCTGGATGCCCAACCACTTCCCTAAACACAGTCCTCCTGATATTTCTCTAAGCTACAGTCTTACCGAGATATTCTGCATTGCCCAGATGAAGTGGAGAGAGCACAAGGAAGAGAGAACAGCAGCAGGAAGGATGGCCCAAGGTCTTGCTCTTTCCAGTGTAGCCTCCCCACAGCTCATCCGTTGTTAAATGACCCTTCATCCCAATTCAGAATTGCTCGACAAAGAGTGCACAGAGGCATTTGTTTATTTACTCCCATTCCTAATACATAAAATAGAGCTTATGCTATGTTTTTGTTCTTTCATTAACAATACATGAGAGATCGTTTTCCCCCTCGCCCCCTTTCAAATGCAAGAGAAATATGATAACCTGAGCACCCTCCAAGCTCCAGCCATGAAAAATCATCTTCTCTTGAGCTTTTTCACATTACACCACATTTAAAAGCCTCAGATAGAGAGTAGACCTGGAGACAGACTAGTCACTGATATTTTGAAGTCATTAAGAGTCACAAATGTTTTGAGGCATTCCTTGCTTTTTAAAAAGCACAGTGTCTTTTATGTGAACAGTGAAAAATGTTTATAGTGACAATTGGGCAGGGGGAATGTAGAAAAAAATAGAAACCCTGTCTACTATGCCCATAGGTGAATTGCTGCTGTTGTGAGGGGGCTGCAATTTGACTTTGTACAAAAAAAGGGCCACTGAACAGAAGGTCAAGCAGCTGGCCATTTCCATTTCAAAGACGCTATCAAAAGGCCAAGAGGCATTTTGCCCAGCAGCCCTTTAACAAACAATATTTTCCTCCCCTCTCATTTATGATATATTTTTCTAATGCCAAAATAGTTGAGCAAGAAGTTCCCTGGTTCATTTTCCCAGAAGCGCAAGTGGCTTGTGTCAAGGTGGTTGGGACACTCGTTAGTTCACAGAATTGGGAGAGTTTAAAGCAATGAGGAACCACTCAAGGCCACTGTTCAAAGGTTTTGCAGCAAGGTGACAAGTCACAAGTGAACCCAGAAGAGCCAGGAAGGCAAGCTCCACACTACAAACTGTAGCCCGTCACACCTGCAAGAGGACAGCTTTGCAAACACCTGGGTGATTCATCCAGAGCCTCTTGTAAACTCAACAGAGGAAAGCCCAGAACACAGGAAATTGAGGTTTGTGTTGCTGGGTCCCTGAACTCTTAGATCTCACCTCATAGCTATTAGCAGAAGCCAGGCCAACCCCTGTTTGTCATGAGCCTGTCAGAATGCAACATGCCACAAAAAGCAGGTGAACTGGGGAACCTTGAGGGATGGCTCAGTCAGCAGTGTGGTTCTTATCACAGGGACATGAAGAGCTGAGTTCCCATTCCCGCAGCCACCAGAACGGTGGCTCATGCCTGTAACCCAGTCCTGTGGAGAGAAGGCAGAGACAGGGTATTAGCTGGAGAGAGAGCTCCAGGTTCAGTTAGAGACCGGATCAAAAAAAAAGCAAAGTGAGAAAAACACCTGAACCGATGTCTTCCACATACACACATACACTCTCGCCACACACATGTGCACTTAGGTGCATGCGTGTGAGTATGTGCTTGCATGCACGTAAAGGCCAGCTGGACTACAGATGGGCTGTCGTCAAGGCCACCACTCATCGTCAGTGTCCTCTGTGATCTTTGAGATGGGCAGGCCTCTGGTGGTCACCACTAAATAAACTAATTAATTAATGGAGATGGTGGATGGCTACAGCCCTACTCTCTGACCAGCCTATGGAGGGATTGGGGTGGGTGGGAACATGTGATCAGACCCAGAGGACAAACCCAGTGACAGCAGCAACAGAGGTCACAGCCAGGGAAGCCACATTCACCCGCTGGTCCCAAGGATGTGAGAGGAAGCGAAAGGAAGGGCAGATGCTGCATGAATGCAGATGTGGAGTGACACAGACAGCAGGGATGAGGGGGAAACCCAAGGTACAAAGAGATTGCTTGAAATGAGCGTTCAGCAGGCCCCGACTGTCAGGAGTGGAAGGGGGCAGCCAGTGAGATTTTGAGTCATGGGCCAGGCCAGATATTCAGGGTGCTAATGTCCCTGGGAGCTGTCTTTAAAAAGCCCTCGGTTTGCCATCTTTAACCCTTTTCTCTGTAAAATGATACAAATGGCTTCTCGCTTTGTCCTTTTACCTCCCACAGCAGCAGGGGACTGGACTGAGCTCTCCCGAATGACCAGTCATTAAGGGCTCAAAGCAGCCATGGAAATCACGGAGAGGTCAAGGTAGGGCAATTTCTTCGCTGCTTTGGCCATGCTTCTGAGGAGGAGAAAATGGAGGAGGAACGCATTTATATGTAAAGGCGGCTCTATTTTGGAAAAGTGTTATACTATGGAGGAAAATGCATTTACTTCCAGATGTGCCCGCAGCTTTGAGTTATGTCACAAAAATCTGATATAATTCATGCTTTCCTTGTTACACCTTAAAGGAGCCTTATTTAAATCAGCAGTCATGTTTACAGGACCAAAAGATGGCTTGCTTTCTCTTCATTTGTATTTTCCCAAAGATGTGCTTAAGAGAAATGTCTGTGGCCAGGGAGAGAGATAGAGGGAAAGGTAAGAAAAAAAATGGAAATGGAAGGGGAATCAGAGGAGGGAGAGTGAAGGAAAGGAAGAAGCCAAATTTGTCCCCTCCACTGGCTATTTCAAGAAGCAACTGCTGGGAAACCAGAGAGCTGCTCAGTCAATAAGGTATTTACCACACAAGCACAATGACCTGAGTTTTGGATCCCCACCAGCCTGTAATCCCAGCTCTGGGAAGGAGTAGACAGGGAGCTCCCTGGGACCAGCAAATCTAATTCAATCAGTGAACTCACGGTTCAGTGAGAAACCCTGACTCAAAAACTAAGGTGGAGAGGGACTGTAGAAGACATTAGGTTTCAACTGATGGCACGTATGTGCGCACACACACACACACACACACACACACATGCACGTGTGTGCATACATGGAAAACCAACCAGCGGTCATGTACATTGGCCAGAGGCCCTGCTTCCTATGGGCCCAACTTCAGTACTGAAGCTTATTTCATCCATCTTCTTTTCTTTATTCGCTTAAGATAAAAATCAAGGAGAGGCAACAGCCCAGAAGATGGCTCCGTAGTTAAGAGCTCAAGACCAGGGTTTGGTTCCCCGTGTCCGCATCAGGTGGCTCACGACTACCTGTAACCTCAGCACCAAGGGCTCTGATGTTCTCCTCTGACCTCCAGAGGCACCAGCATGCATGTGACATTCACAGACACACACATAGGTGCGCATAAATAAAAATGCATCTTAGAGGATTGTTATTGTCTTCCCCATATTGCCCATAAGGAAAATCAAGGCTCCGACAAGGTAAGGGCCTAGTGAAAAGTGAAGCCAAATGAGACAGACGCTGGATTATCTGATCCTAAATCCCATTGCCCAGGATCAAGGCAGGACTGCTTATAGGGTGAAGAAGTCCTCAGAGAAAACAACAAATCCCTCTCAAATTTGAGATGGTGCCAAGAAGCAGACTGTCAAATAGTAATATCTGTAGTATTTTCTCTGGACTTCATTGGTAAATTAGACAATTGTCCCAACTCCAGGTGAGGCTCTGAGACAGAGCAGCAAGGAATTGCTTCTCACCATGAGTTCTGGGAGTTGGGGCTCACCACTGCAAAGTCTAGGCTTACAGGAAGCAGTTCCAAGCTCTCTATATGAGGAAAAGAGCAAAAGGAAAGAAGTGAAGATGTGGATGAGATTAAAATAGAGCTGTGTTTAGAGGAGCCACGGGAAGCATGATGGGATTGCAGAACTCAGTGCAGTTGCCACCGGTCCAGGTGAGCCTGATCAGGCACCAGCTGAATGGAAGGAGCTAGCCTAGATTAACAAACTGGAGTAGTATCCTAGCCTGGCTAGTACCCCACAGCTCCAAGCCCTCAATCCATACAAAGGTCAGTGAGAGTCTTCTCCCTTGAGACTCAGTCCACCAGCACTGACAGAAAGACAGCAGAGCTGGCAAGATGGGGATACATGGGCTGCAGCGGAAAGTATGGCGGTCTCAGCTTGGAGCCAGTGAGAAATGGACTGACAGCTATTAGTTGGCTTTTGTTTGTGCGGGGAGAGTTCAAGGCAGGGTTTCTCTGTGTAGCTAGAGCTCTGGTTGTCCAGGAACTCACTTTGTAGACCAAGCAGGCCTCAAACTCACAGAGATCTGCCCGGTTCTGCTTCTCAGAGTGCTGGGACTGAAGGTGCACGCCACCACCGCCCCACTGGGCCAACAGCTCTTGAACCCCCACTATGTCCCTGTGCCATAGCAGATGTTTTATGTATGTTGCCGATGACATCCTCCAGCAGCCCTAGAGAGTAGGTGTGGTGATCCCCACTTTACAGCCGAGGAAACTGAGGGTCAAGAATTAATTTATGCCAAGTGGCATACCTGGTCAGGGCAGAATCAAACAGCCCAACATGCTCTGTGCTCCTTCCGACACTAGGCAGTTTGGGGCGAGTGAATGCTCTTCAACTTAACTGGATTGGACTGTGGAAACACTTTTCTGGGCCCGTTTCAAGAGAGATTTAGCTGAGGGAGGAAGATTCGCCCTGAGCATGATGGGCAGCCTGGAGCCCAGGACTAAGTGAAGAGAGCAAGCTGAAGAGCAGTATTCATGGCTCTCTGCTTCCTGACTGTAGACCAGCTCTAACCAGCAGTGTAGCCAGCTGCCTCCTGTCCCCGACTCCACACCATCCCTGCCATGTTAGACAGACTGCTTCCTCAAACCAGGCGCCAAAACACACCCTTCCCCCATGAGGTTGCTTTTGTTAGATATTTCATCTCAGAAATTAGAAACGTAGCTAATTTGGCCAAACTCAGAACGCCATGCAAGTATTAGCTCAGTGTGTGTGTGTGTGTGTGTGTGTGCAAACACTATTCTCATATTAGCAATTATTCGGGTCTGCAAGTCTTTGTATGAAATAACCATGTGAATTAGTGTCAGTGGTGTTTCTCTCCATGAAGCAAACATCTGTACCTTACACAATTCCCCTGTGGATCCCATCATCACCATGCCATTAAATGCGGTCCCCAGATGAGGTATGAGCCTGCTGGTCAAATGGATATTCACAGCCTGAGAGCACTTTATGATTATCAAGGGACAAAAAATGAATTAAAATCACACCCTGCTAAGTGCCACAGAAGTATTTTCAAATTAGCCTCGTCGCTGCTGCCTCCCCGATCCCTGGCATGTGGGTTGTACCTGCTGACATGTCCCTCAGGAGAACTAATATGTTCAAATGGGACCCGAGACAGATGATTACAGTTTATTTTCCATACCAGTGACAACAGAAACAGACCAGCTTTGTCAACGGGCTAAAGTGCTGTGGGCTTTCTTCCTGTCTTAATGAAATGTGTGCCTTTTCAGAGGGCCATTTCTATGATTTATAAATTCCTAGCAATGCTGAGAGAAGGGAGAGGCAAGGGAAAGACCCAGAGTACCAAATATAAGGAAGAGATCATCCCTGGGCCATGCAATCACTGATCCTGTTCTATCATCTACTCGAGATGTGTGCTTCTAAAATTTTGCACTCTTGGCATCTTTGCTTGCTTCTTCCTAACCCAGGGCCCAAATCTCCCAGCATAAACACAGACCTGTCATGGAGGAGAGTATGAGTCCATTGGAAAAGAGCGGCTGCCCCCAGAGAATACCGGAGACACCTCGACCAGCCTAGTGATATATATTTCTAAACTACGAGGCAAAAGAAATCAATACATGAGGGCAAGCCAGCGTGATTGGCCCAGCATCTGGAAGCCATGATATATATGCTACTGCTTAGAACCTCACCCTTCCCTCTCCCCTAAATCTATGTCACATGTAGGGAGTGAGGGAAGACCTGAGTGAATGTGTGTTGTTGACATGGGCATGGGCCGTGCCAAAATATCCTAATGCCTTAGACTCACAGCAAATGGCAAAGCCTTTCCCAGGCAAGGGAAATGGGGAAACCTTCCCTCTGGGCCCATGTGTGGATGTTGACGGTGTTGGCAGAAGATGTACACCATAGCTTTCCCCCCTGTGTGTTTATGGCTTGAAGACTACTCCACTACAGAGACTGATATTACCAAGATGAGCTAAACTTACCCCCTTGTTCAGCTGTATATAATAAAGTGCCTCCATTGTTATCTATATGTAAAAGTCCTTCTTTTATCTGTATGTAATAGTTCCGCCTCCTTGCTGAGCTGTATGCGGTAACCCTACCTCCTTGATAAGCTGTCTGTAATAATTAACCCAAGTGTCCTCGGTGCTGAGGCTTCTCCATCAGAGAGCCTAGATCCCAGCCTTTTCTGTGTGTCCATGTGTCTGTCCTTTCTTCACTCCCTCGCCATGCTCGTCAGGCCAATCCCTGAAGCCAGGCATGGACACAGCAGATAAGGGAGAGCAGGACTAGCCTCGGTGTCTCTGCAGCCTGTCACACCTACCCCCTCCCTGAAAGCTCCAGCATGCTTCAAAAGCAGGTACGTTGTCGAGGCAAAGGTTTTCCGGCCTGCCCGGCTTCATCAAGAATTGTCAACTTAGCCAGGGATAGTAGTGCATGACTTTAGTCCCAACACTTAGGAGGTGGATCTCTGAGTTTGAAGCCAGCCTGGTCTACAAAGTGAATTCTGGGACAGCAGGCAGGGTTTCTCTCTGTTTCCCAGTCTCAAAAAAAAACCCAAATACAAAAAGAATTCTCAACCTAACACAACATCAAGCCACAGGTAAGATGTATTATGCAACCGAACATGCTTCATGGGGACCAGACAGGGATCTAGATTAGTCAGGAACCTTTACCACACCCTCATGTAGATCCAGCTACCTGGCTCCGGGATTGAAGGGAGCAAAGGTATCACATTTATTAAACATTTCGGTGTTCAGAGGACCCATGTTGCTTTTACTGAAATGAAGTGAATCGCGTAGAATGCAATCAGTAATTCAAGCAAGGCCTGAACACCTCAGACAAAGTGAATCAATTTTCCTAAACAAGAGTGTGGGCTCTGGAGAGCCTAGTAATGACCTTATCTATGTGTAGCAGGATAAAGGCAGGTTTCTGCTGAGTCTCAGGAGCACGGTGTGTTCCAAAGCACTGAGACTTGGGCTCTCACTCCTACTTGCCAAGTGTGAGACTGTAAACCCACCTCACTCACGTCAAATCAATGGTTCCCGGGAGAGGGGATGAGACAGAAGTTGAGACAGCAAGAAGCAGAAAGTAGCCTACTGGAGCCAAAAAAAAAAAAAAAAAAAAAAAAAAGACGGAGGTAACATGGCCATCTCCTCGTACCAAAGCTGTATGCAGTCATACAAACTTGCAGGCACGTGGCTAGCCAGCCCCTTTCTATAATGCTTTAACTAGAAAAGCTGACGAGACATGGCCTATCCTATAGTTGGCACCTATGGCTTCCAAACAGGGCCTGTGTTCTCAAAGATCCACAGAAGAACTCAATCAGGCATCACGGACTCTGTGGCCTCCGCTTCCTTTCCTCATCTGGAAAAAGGCAGCTAAAAAGCTGGGGATCTGGCTTGGTTGGTAGAGCCTAACCAAATCACCTAGCATGCATAAAGCCTGAGTTAGGTCCCCAGCACCATACAAACCAGACATAATCTAAGCACTGAGGAAGTGGAGCCAGGAAGATCAGAAGTTCAAAGTCATCCTAAACCCATCAACATAACAACATAACAAGTCCAAGGCGAGTCTCTGTCTAAAGAAAGAAATGGGGAGGGAAGGAACAGGAAGGAGGGAGAGGAGGGAGAAAAGGAAGGAAAGACCAAAGAAAAAGGCAGTTAAGCCCAGCACAATGTTTGAGTTTCAGAAAATATTAGCTGCCTTCACAGCGTTGTTATAGAGATTTTTCTTAGTTATAAAAATCATCTGAACACACCCAGTCCAAAGCCTAGCTGGTGAAAAATAAATCCATTCTTTCTGCTCCTCCACTAGACTCACACAAACACATTCTTTTTCATCCGGTCCAAGTAGGTTAAAACAAGGGTAATTTTTCTCTGTTCTCAAAAGGTTAAAAGACTGCTAGGATTTAAACTCTCCTGGATATTTTATCACAAGCGCTCAGGCAAAGAAAAAGGGGAGCGTGAGATTAAAAAAACCAAAGAGGACACAGGAGTCTGAGAAAAAAGAAACGGAAGCCCAGGTTCATCAATCCAGAGCCACCTTCCCAAAGCCTTTCTTTCTTCCCACCCAACCTGTCAAGTGCACACACCTCATGCTATAACACGAACAACCAATTTAGAAATGAATGGGGGCTCTCCTCCAAGGATCAGGGAACACTATTTAGAAGGGGCAGAAAGAATGTAAGATCTGGAAGAAGGGGCAGAGTGCTGGAGAACACTGTCTTCCAAACGTACGAAACTGTTGCACTCTTGAAATCACAGCAGCTGTCATTTCCTGCACAAGACCTGAACAGGGATGGGCCTCTCAGCATTCCATCATAGATGGGGGAGGAGACCCAGGGGACCCAGCCTCCCTGAGAAACTACTGGCAGTTAACGGCAGAGGAGGATGAGGCATTTTCTTCAGTGGTAGAGACACCTGTAAGCTGCCCATGCTCCTGTAACTTCCCACCCTTTCTTAAAGGATCAAATCTAGTTAAACTCATGGGGTCACACACAAGCTCGCAACACACACACACACACACACACACATAGAGGTGGGAGCATGAGCACAGAGAGAGAAGGAATAAGTTGGATGACAATGACTCGACCACATGGTGGGAGAAGATGCGAATGAAGAGCATTATGGCCACCATATTCTTACTCTCATGACGTAAGCCATACCTGGCTGTACTTTCATCCCCAGCATGTGTATTTGTTTAGTAATAAGAATCAATAATGTATTGCAACAACTTTCATTATGTAAATAAGTTTAACCGGCCAGAATCTCAAGGTCCACAAAAAAAAAAAAAAAAAAAAAGAAAGAAAAAAGAAAAATCACTGGGATTCAACCAACCTGATACATCCAACCTAAAATATCCTGATGACAGCCCAAATTGCCTACTTGATGTCATGGTTCAGGAAAAACAGGCCCCCTGCTACCTGGAGGGGGCATTCAGTCCTACTGAATGGTATCTCTGCTTATTTCTAGAACACGCAACCCATATGAAACTCTTGAGTATCAACAGATTTTCCTATAACTAATCAGATTAATATTTTAACAAATTTAACGGATAGGTTGCCACGTTACTATTCTGCCAGTTTTAATTCTAGAGAAGATGAAAAACACGGAAGCAGACTAGTAGCTGCCTGAGATGACCAAAAAGAGAAAACAGGAGACTTTTTAGGGAAATGAAGCTGCTACGTGTCTTAACGTAAGGATTTGTCCAACTGTCACTTCAAACTGTCAGCTTTTATTGCTTGTAAAGTATGCTTTGATAACACCCTCTTTAAGGGTTTTGCACGCTAGAGCAGGAGAGCTCAAGAATGTCAGTGGGAATGCTGCTGCTACAGAGGCAGAAGTAGCCCGGTCTGCCAAAAGAGCTCGGTAACAGAGCACTTCATCAGAGCATGTCAACATTTCTCAGAATAAATCACCCTCTGTCGACGGCCTGAGGTGGAGCTGTGTAATATTTAACATGCCCAGAGCATGTGTTTCCACACACATCCCTGCAGGAGCCTTGGTTAACCCATTAGAAGTTAAAGGCGCTTAGGTGGGCATGCCAGGACAGTCCAGAAGACAAAAACAAAGCAAGAATTAACTCTCCGTAGACCAAATCATGGTATCATCAGAGCTTTTCTTTCCTCCTAGTAAATAAAAAACTGGAGAGACCAATGCAACCATAGACACACAGAGCCCCACCTGCCACCACACCATGTAGTACAAAAGGAGGAGGATGTCCATAGATCTACCTGTCGCCATGCCACACAGGTGGACTGTAGACATGTAGAGGCCTTCTTGCCACCATACCACACTGTATAGACAGAGGAGGACACCCAGAGGCCCACCAGTTGGATGGCCTGCCTCCAGCAAAAGCCATAACAATGAGCAAGTATGTGATAGACAGATGAGAGAGAGAGAGAGAAGGGGAACAGTTTGAGCATTATGAAGAGAGATGGAACTGAAGACATGATGATGGAGAGGAGTAGCCTGTTTTGAATAGCAAGTCCCACCACCTGAGGCCGTGGTGAAGTCTCAGCTGGAGCTGCTGCTGAAGGACGTGTCTGGGTTTGTGGCTATGCAGCCACAGGGGTCAAGGTTGATGTTCGAAGCTCATATCACCAGTAGATAACATGAAGACATCCCTGATCTGGGCAGCTGCCTGGGACCACATGGCTGTCCAGAGGCCGTTCAGAACTGGCCCTCACTGACTGCAGCACTCTGGAGAGCTGGCCCCATCTCTCACCATCAGTAGCACTCAGGAGAGCAGCCCTGCACCTCACAGTGGAGCTGGCCCCCAGGGGGAAGGAGGCTGGCTAATGGTGTGAATGTGGGAGAGCTGACCCCACTCATCTGCTGTGGTGTGATGTGGGAACAGGGGTGATGCCCTCCAACCCCTCCCCACCTGAGGCAGTCGGGAGAGCCGAGGTGAAGAGTCATGAGAGCTGGTGAGCTGACCCTGCTCCTCACTTGCTGCAGCACTAAGGAAAGCCGGCCCTGCACCTTGCCTGGCCAGCACAATAGAGCTGGCCCCGGTGGAAGGGGCAAGGTGAGCCAGCCCCCTAGAGCAAGAGTGAGGGAGAACGCCCCCCCCACTCACAGGCTGCAGCATTTGGGAGTGGGCCCTGAGCCTCAACTGGGCAGCACAGTAGAGCTGGCTTTAGAGACACAGATATCAGTGAGCGGGGCCCAGGGGGCATGAGAGCTGGCCCTACCTCCTTCCTTCGGCAGCTTTGGGTGGGCTCCCCAGAGCTGTGCTGGAGAGCTCACCCTGGGAGTGTAGATGCAGGAGAGCCCTGACAGCTCAGCTATGGCCCAGGCCTACCACCCAGGGCTCTGAGTTGGCCCACCCAAAAGTTACATCATCTGTGAACTGTTGGGGCGTGAGAAAGGACTCATCCTGCTGATCCAAACCAGCAGGATCTCCATGACACAAGGCAACACAGCATAACAAGAAGGAGTCCAGGTGGGGATCCAATATTGATGGTGTCACAAATGCCAGAGACCTCAGACCAGACCAATGACTCATCCCAATAAACATTTGCAAGAGAAAATGTGTGAACAGAGGGGTACGCTGTGGAACACATGTGACACACTTGCGTCCGTGGCAAGATGTCTTCTCTGCTTTGTTTGGTTTTGTTTGTTTACGTGTGTGTGTGAGAGAGAGAGAGAGAGTTTATTTGGGGACAAGGTTGCAAGAGTAGAGTGCAGATACAAGGGGACAGTAAGATGAGTGGGCCTGGAGTGCATGATGTGACACTTTTTAAAAGTTAAAAACCAAAAAATGGGGACAAGTTGGAGCTGGGAGATGTGTACAAATCCCTGAGTTATACCATAGCACCATGTAAACTTGGCACAATAGCACACATTTGTAATTCCATCACTTGGGAAGTGGAGGCAGAAAAACTGGAAGTTCAAGGCCATCCCTAACTAAAGCAAGTTCAGTCAGCTCAGGCTACATGAAACTCTTTCTCAAAAAGCAACGATAATAATGAATGAAAGTAAAAACCTGAGGCCCAAGTGCTTCTGTCTTACACTCCTTTGATTGACAACTGGATAGAGGACAAAATTCTCCTAAGGATCCCTAAGAAATTTTCTAGATCTAGTATCCCTGGGGGATGGAGCAACTAGGGCTACATAGATAAATGTACTCTTCCACTCCCCTTGAAGATGTGCTGTGGGCTTCCTTCTCCCATCGACGCAGAAGTGGTAGGAGAGAGGAGGTCTGTGTGTCCAGTCACACTGTGAGATACTACCTATCAGACCCAGAGAAGAAGATATGAGAGACAAGAGTTCCAGAAAAGCTCAGTCTGAAAATAGAGGCAACCCAGAGCCATGTTGCCCAAAGTACCGGATTTCCACCTGTCCCCTGGCCAGCACCCCCTGACTACTCATAAGGAATCCTCAACCTTACACTCAACCACATCATTGGTCCCAGCTGGACCCCTAAATCAAAGAACTACACCCTGACCATAAGCAACTCACTCAAGTCCCAACCCCTGTGGACAAGAAGTCCTTGCCTCAACCACCATCATGTTGAGCTGGTCACTAGAGTCCACCAATTCTACCTCATGGGCAGCTCTTCAACCTGCCCACTCCACTCTCCGGGCTGCACTTCACCCCTTGCTGGCAGACTCCTCTTTGCTCCTTTTCTGGCAGGCTGACCTTCTGACTTCCATTCTATAGCTAGTACCCTTGGGTCCCCAGTGCTATTGGCTAACTGTAGAATCACCCTTCCAGATGATGCAGGTTGCAGCTGTGAGTGGCTTGTGTCTATATCATTTCCCAGGAGACGGTCGGTCGTGACTGGTGGAGCAGCCTAACCTGAGAATTCCTGGGATGCCATCTAAGCCTGTAGTAAGACTGACATTCCAATGATCTCTGCAGCCCCAAGCTGAGGCTGATCTTCTCTTTGCACCATATCTGCTCAAAACTCCTTCCTCTGTACCACCTCCCTCAGAACATTTCCTGCTTGGAGCTGGAGAAATGGTTCAGCAGAGTACTTGCCTGTCTTCCAGAGGACCTGAGTTCGGTTCTCAGCACTCAACTGAACAGCTCACAACTACCTGTCACTCCAGCTCCAAGGAATCCAACACTCTCTTTCTGGACTCTGCTGGTACCCACAGTTGAATTCACACACACACACACACACACACACACACAGACACACCACATGCACACACAAATAAAAACAAACATTTAAAATACTTCTCCTTAGCCAGGCATGGTGGTGCACATCTTTAACCCCAGCACTCAGGGAGGCAGAGGCAGGTGTATTGCTGTGAGTTCGAGGCCAGCCTGGTCTAAAAAGCAAGTTCAGGACAGCCAAGGCTACACAAAGAAATCCTGCCTCAAAAAATATTTCTCCTTGATAGCATTTCTTCAGTGACTTAAACAAAAATATAACCCATCTAAAGCTCTACTTCTGGGTGATCCACCCTAAGGTATCCTTCCGGTCCATACAAAATAATTTGCTTTTAAAGGAATCATTGATCATGCAATTCCTTGACATACAGCTTTTAAATTAATGCACCACCATGTACATAAACTCCAGATGGTAGTGTATCACACATACTTGCCTTGATCTACTTCCATTCCCCGCTCCAAGACCCAACTCCAACAAGGTCTCTGTCTAAGTTACATGACTTCTCCCAGAACCATGTTTCTTCATACTTCTGGGTTATCTTCCATTCTTGTTCTGGCCAAAAATTAATTTCTCCATTTTAGCTGTTCTGTTTGTTCTCTGTGGGGGTGAGAGATGTAATCGGAGGCCAGAGGTCAACTTCAGGTGTCATTCCTCAAGTTTATTACTATGTTTTATTTTTTCATTTTTTCATTTTTTATTATTATCATTTACTACAATTTATTCAGTTTGTATCCCAGATGTGGCCCCTCCTTTGTATCCTTCCAATCCCACCCTCCCTCCCTCTTCTCCCCCTATGACCCTCCCCTAGTCCACTGATAGGGGAGGTCCTCCCCTTTTATTTGACCCTAGCCTATCAAGTCTTATCAACACTGGTTGCATTGTCTAAGATCAAAAGCTCAAGTGACAACACATGCTGGAGAGGATGTGGAGAAAGGGGAACCCTCCTCCATTGCTGGTGGGAATGTAAGCTTGTACAACCACTTTGGAAATCAATCTGGTGCTTTCTCAGAAAATTAGGAATAGTGCTACCTGAAGATCCAGCTATACCCCTCCTAGGCATATACCCAAAAGATGCTCAAGTATACAACAAGGACATTTACTCAACCATGTTTATAGCAGCTCTATTCGTAATATCCAGAAGCTGGAAACAACGTAGATATCCCTCAACAGAGGAATGAGTACAGAAATTGTGGTACATATACACAATGGAATACTACTCAGCTATTAAAAACAAGGAAATCATAGAATTTGCAGGCAAATGGTGAGAACTAGAAAAGATCATCTTGACTGTGGTAACCTAGAAGCAGGAAATCACACATGCTATATACTCACTCATAAGTGGATATTAGCCATATAATATAGGATAAACATACTAAAATCTATACTCCTAAAGAAGCTAAACAACAAGGAAGACCCTAAGGAATATACTCAATCCTCATTCAGGACAAATGAGATAGACATTGGAAGCAGGAGAAGACAGGGAACAGGACCTAGCACAGAGGCCTAGCACAGAGGGCCTCTGAAAGACTCTATTGATTGAGGTATTGAAGCAGAGGCTGAGACTCAGCCAAATTTTGGGCAGAGTGCTGGTAATCTTATGAAATAAAGGGGAGATAGAAAGACCTAGAGGGGACAGGACCTCCAAAAGGAGGCCAACAGAGCCATAAAAACTGAGCGCTGGGGGCCCTGAAAAAGAATGATAACCCAACCAAGGACAATGCATGGAGAGGACCTAAAACCCCAACTCAGATGTAGCCTATAGACTCAGTCTCCAAGTGGGGTCTCTTGTAAGGGGAGCAGGGACTTTCTCAGGCATGAACTCAGTGGCAGGCTCTCTGATCACCTCCCCCTCCCCCTGGTGGGTACATCTTTGCCAGGCCACAGAAGAAGACAATGCAGCCAGTCCTGATGAGACCTGATAGGCTAGGATTTTTTATTTGTTTGTTTGTTTGGTTGGTTGGTTGGTTAGAGGTTTTGTTTATTTGTTTGTTTTTGTTTTGTGTTTGGGGGGTTTTGTTTTGTTTTGTTTTGTTTTGTTTTTTGAGACAGTCTCTCACTGGCCTAAGATTCACTAAATAGGCCGAGATAGCTACCCAGTGTGTGACCCCAGAAATTCCTATGCCTCTGCTTCCCTAGCTCTGAAATTACAAATATGCTCCACCACGTTCAGCTTTTTTAATGTGGGCTCTGGGGATCAGCTCAAGTCCTAATGCTTGCAAGGTAAAGTTTTTTACCAATGGAGCCATCTCTCCAGCCCTCCCGTGGTCATTCTTTAAAACTCAGCTTGAGTATTGCCTGCTCCTAGGACTGTTTCTGGTCCTTCCTCACCTTCTGAGATAGGCTCAGACACCCGATCCTTCACACACAAGTGATGTCGTGAATACACCGCTGCCCCTTGTCATGTGCTCCAGGATGCCACTGGAGCACTCCATCACATGATTCTGTGACCCTCACTGGGGTAGATAACAGCTCTGTATCTCCAAGCTCAGCACTGCACCAGGCACACAGCAGGTCCTCATAAATACCCCTGTGTCTGTAGACCACCAGTAGCCTTCAGTTCCATAACCAGGGACTGCCCTTTGCTCTACAATCTAAGAAGCCGTGCTGTGTCAGTTTCAGTTTATTCCACTCCCTGACAAATCTCGTCTTTGACCACGTTGCCCTCCCCAGGTACCCCAAGAGCACCTAAGGGGTGTATTTGTAACCAGGGGGGTCAACATGGCTGCCACTTGTCCAGATCTGGATCACCTCTCTGGGCTTTTCTGCAGGTTGGTGCTTGGCTAAACCACCTAATGCCTCCCACCTGAGTATTTAAGTGGAGATGAATCTTTTATTTCCCAACATACTGACAACACAGTGAGAGACCACTGCCCATTTTCCCAAAGAGATGGTCTCCAGAAAGCCGGGTGGTCCACTTGAATGCTTGGCTTCTAGCATATGAATGAAGCGATCAGTTTTCTAATTGAAGAAATATTTCAGACCAAGCACAGTGGTATATGCCTGTAATCCCAGCACTCAGAAGACAGATTCAGGAGGTTCTCTGTTAGTCATAGGCCAGCCAGGGATAGACAGTAAGATGCTGTCTCAAGCAAACAGCAACAAAAGCAATACCATTTTATTCCATATGCATACATGTTTAAATTGGCCACTGTCTGTGGCCAGACCACCCTGAACATGCTGATTTTCTTTAAATTACACTTGCAGAATTTAGTTAGGAATTCTTTTTTTCTATTAAAAAAAAGTATACAGTATATTTTGATTATGTTTTCTTCCTCTTATCCAGCTCAAGATAAGTGAAGTAAGCAAATGCATCACAAATACGCTTAACAGAGCCTAGAGGGGGTCTTTCTGTCTGTGTCTCCGCATTAGTTAGGCTTGCTATTGCTGAGATGAAACACCATGACCAAAAGCAACTTGAGGAGGAAAGGGTGTAACTTGGCTTATGCTTCCACATCCATCACTGAAGGAAGCCAGGACAGGAACTCAAACAGCACATGAACCCAGAGGCAGCAGCTGATACAGAGACCATGGAGGATGCTGCTTACTGTCTTGCCCCCCTGGCTTGTTCAGCCTGTTTCTTACAGAGCCCAGGACAGCCAGCCCAGGCATGGCACCACCCACAATGGGCTCAGCTCTCCCCCATCAATCGTTAATTAAGAAAATGCCCTACAGGCTTGCCTACAGCCCAGTCTCACAGAAGCATTTTCTCGAGGTTCCCTCTCTCCGATGACTTCAGCTTGTGTCAAGTTGACATAAAACTTATCCAGCACAGCCTCTTCAATCCATCTATAATTTTGCTATGACTCATTTATTGAAAGCCACAAGATCAATAAGTGGACGTTCAGATTTTTATTTTGTTTTATTTTTACTTTCTATTACATTTTTAAAGCACATTCGCGTATGTGCACATGCGCACGTGTGTGTGTGTATGTGTGTGTGTCAGAGTACAACTTTCAGGAGTTAGTTCTTTCCTTCCATGAGGGTCCCAGAGATGAAGCTCAAGTCATCACAGCTAGTGGCAAGTACCCTTACCCACTGGGTCATCACATCAACCCAAAGAATTAGATTTTAATGCAGCACCTACCTTCAAACATATTCCTTAAAGGCGCAATGTTGCTATGTTAACTATAGATGACCAGTGTCTAGAGTAAAAGCAAAAACCATCATCGCCTGTGAGTTAGATTTATTAGAACACAGCCAGGCCCTTCATGCAGTCATTATCTGTGGCTGCTTTGATTGACTTAGCCAGAGCTGAACAGACATGTAACACAAGACCCTTGGCTTAGAAAGTCTGAAATAGCCGTTATCTGCCAAATGGCTATCGTCTTCCCGAAAAATAAAAGTCAGCTGACCACTGCCCATCACACAGTAGGGAGGCAAAAACCATTTTTGATGACATGGCTAGAATATAGAGCCCTGTTTTCTGAAGGAGGATCTAAAGAGCAGAACTAACCCTGAGTCCTGCAGCAGCTGTTAAATGTAGCCTCCTCAAGCGCCCCTTACCGGCCCTTCTAGTGACTCTCTCAAGCACTAAGTGGCCTAAGAGACATTCTCATTCTTAAGGGAGCTTTTCCTGAGGCAGCGCACCTTCCCTCCATGCCACCAACAACTCAAAAGACATTGCTTCTCTCTTCTGTCCCTCCGTTTCCCACAACTTAAACGCCATGTTTGCGGAGCTTGCAGGTCAAGTGCTCTCTCTCTCTCTCTCTCTCTCTCTCTCTCTCTCTCTCTCTCTCTCTCTCTCTCTCTCTCTCTCTCTCTCCCCTCTCTCCTCCCCCCCCCATAAAAGGTACTGTGGTGGGGAGTGTGTGGCTTCCGTCACTGGATAAAGGGAGGGCAAGAGTGTGGAAGGGCAGAAGGGCCATGGATGTGAGGCAGACTACGCCTTTAAAGGGGACTTCTACCTCGATAGCTTTGAGACACGCTCACCAGAGCAGTTGTGAAGGGCGCCTGAAGCTGTGCTCCTTTCCGCATTCAAACGGGCCTGACAATTTTTTTTTTAATCTTGGTATATGATACAGGTTCCTTCAGAAAAGGGTTCTGCCAGTGTCCTGGGGAGGTATTTTGTAAAGGTTTACAGGTAGCTCGGCCCAGCTAAGCCTCTGTCGACAGCTGCTCTGCTGGATATAAAATCTCCTGAAAAGTCCACACTAGGAAACTTGACAGGAGCATGATTGTTTATTCCTTCTTGTAGAGCAAACTGGAAATTACTTCCCTCTGTGAAGAGAGTCTAGTATCAGAAGAGTCAGAGCCCCTGAGCTTTTGAGTTTGTTTTCTTTTTTCAGTTTTTTTGTTTTGTTTTGTCATTGTAAAGGCTCATCGCTGTTCTCTCTCTCTTTTGCTCTCTCTCTCTCTCTTTTGCTCTCTCTCTCTCTTGCTCTCCCACTGTTCTCTCGATGCCTCTTCTTTCATCTCTATTTTTTCTCTCCCTCACTCTCCTTTCATCTTCTGACACCTTGAGAAAGAGCTCTAAGCAGGGTGAGCTGAACCCCTTTAAATTATTTCAAAAGCAATTTGGGAAGGAGGAGGATCCTCTGACAGTTCCGCCCTAGTCTGGAACATTCTCCAAGGCACCAATGGAAGGCTACTGTGAGGGCTTTGGTATCTGAGCCTGAAGATTTAAGGGCATGGCTCTGCCCTGAAGCAAGCACTCACACGAGTGCACACACAGAGACTGCATGGTGAGAGAAGGGGCAGTTTCCTGTAGAAGCCACACGTGGGTCTGAGTGTAGAATACCTGTGGTACAGACATGGCTTATTCCCTGAGAGAGCAGTATGGTGGAGGTAGGAGCCTCACTGCAGTGATGTTAAGATGTGGTGGAACCTTCCAGAGATGGAGCAACTAGGTGACTGGGGACATCGCCATCAGAAAGGACTAGTTCTCATGAGCCTACTTAGTGCACATGAACGTGTATAAAAAATAAAAAATTGTAAACTTGTACAATCCACTTCGGAAGTCAATCTGGCGCTTTCTCAGAAAATTAGGAATAGTGCTACCTCAAGATCCAGCTATACCACTCCTAGGCATATATCCAAAAGATGCTCAAGTACACAACAAGGACATTTGCTCAACCATGTTCATAGCAGCTTTATTTGTAATAGCCAGAATCTGGAAACAACCCAGATGTCCCTCAACAGAGGAATGGATACAGAAATTGTAGTACATTTACACAATGGAATACTACTCAGCAATTAAAAACAAGGTAATCATGAAATTTTCGGGCAAATGGTGGGATCTAGAAAAGATCATCCTGAGTGAGGTATCCCAGAAGCAGAAAGGCACACATGGTATATACTCACTTATAAGTAGACATTAGATATATAATATAGCATAAACATACTGAAAAATATACACCTAAAGAAGCTAAGCAAGAAGGAGGGCCCTGAGAAAGATGATCAATCGTCATTCAGAAAGGCAAATGGGATGGACATTGGAAGAGGGAGAAAACAGGAAACAGGACAGGAGCCTATGACAGAGAGCCTCTGGAAGACTCTACCCAGCAGGGTAGTAAAGCAGATAGTGAAAGTCATAGCCAAACTTTGGACAGAGTGCAGGGAATCTTATGAAAAAGGGGGGTGATGGAAGACTTGGAGGGGACAAGAGCTCCAGAAGGAGAGCAACAGAACCAAAAAATCTGGGCACAAGGGTCTTTTCTGAGACTGATATCCAACCAAGGACCATGCAGGGAAATAACCTAGAACCTCTGCATAGATGTAGCCCATGGCAGCCCAGCGTTCAAGTGGGTTCCATAGTAAGGGGAATAGGGTCTGTCTCTGATATGAACTCAGTGGCTGGCTGAGTT
The DNA here is from genome assembly GCA_028658305.1 of Pachyuromys duprasi. Classification (NCBI taxonomy): domain Eukaryota; kingdom Metazoa; phylum Chordata; class Mammalia; order Rodentia; family Muridae; genus Pachyuromys; species Pachyuromys duprasi. The sequence continues at coordinate 41,929,850 of CM053749.1, read as the reverse complement.
CACCTCCCCCTGAAGGAGGGGCAGTCTTGCCAGGCCACAGAGAAAGACAATGCAGCCAGTCTTGATGAGACCTGATAAGCTAGGGT
>CM053749.1:41908751-41929264 GCA_028658305.1 Pachyuromys duprasi | reverse complement strand
CCCCGAGGGAGGAGCAGCCTTGCTAGGCCACAGAAGAGGACATTGCAGCCATTCCCGAAAAGACCTGATAAGCTAGAGTTAGATGGAAGGGGAGGAGGTCCTCCCCTATCAGTGGACCTGGAAAGGGGCAGGGAGGAGATGAGGGAGGGAAAGGCAGGATAGGGAGGGGGTGGGGGAGGAGGCTACGGCTGGGATACAAAGTATATAGCCTGTGATTAATATAAAATAAAAATGTTAAAATTTTTTAAAAATTAAAAAATAAATAAATGTGATTTACAGAAATATGAAAAAAAAAGAAGAAGAAGAAGAAGCTTCCTCCTGCAGGACATTGGGTACTAATACAAAGACCCATGACTGACAAGTGACAAAACCCAGTATTTTGATTTGCTTAAAAATATCCTGAGGATGCAGCTATCTAGAAACAAATTCACAGGGAAGTGGATGGACCTAGAAAAAAGTTATGGACAGTATGCAGAGATGAGAGACACTCTGAGACAGCTTTGTTTAGGCTTTTTGTTTTCTTTAATTGTCTTTTGATTATCTATTATGGTTTTCAATTTTGTGTTTTTATGGTGTGTGTGTGCATGTTTCTCATGCTTTTTCTTTTTTCTCTTTGTTTGCTTTGTTTTATTATGGTTTGTTTGATTTTTATTGCACTGTTTGTTTTCTAGAGATAGAAAAAAGGATGTATTGGGTGATGGGAAAGATCTGGGAGGAGATGAGAGAGAGGAAACCATGATCAGAATATACTATATGAAAAAAAGTTTAACTTTCCATTTAAAAAAATACTCTGAGAATGCTATGCTATTTTTTTACTTTCAGAAAATGTATTTAATAACTAACTAACAATAAGATAATAATAATAGGATAATAAGATTTTTCTAAGTTGGAGTTCATATTAATATTCATGTACTGGAGTTTCCAGTTATCAAACAGTAATCTAGCTAGATCATTATACTTGGGGGTAAAAAGAAATGCAAATGCTTTGATGTTGTGACCTCCCTAACCGAGTTTTTCTTCTTTTCTTTTTTTTATTAATTACAGTTTATTTGTACCCCAACTGTAGCCCCCTCCCCATCCTTTCCCAATCCCACCCCCTACCCTCTTCTTCTCCTATGCCCCTCCCCCAGTCCAATGATAGGAGAGGTCCTCTTCCCCTTCCCTCTGACCCTAGTCTATCAGGTCTCATCAGGACTGGCTGCATTGTCTTCCTCTGTGGACTGGTAAGGCTGCTCCCCCCTCAGGTGGAGGCAATCAAAGAGCCAGCCACTGAGCACATGTCAGAGACAGCCCCTGTTCCCATTATTAGGGAACCCTCTTGGACACTGAGCTGCCACAGGCTACTTCTGTGCAGGGGTTCTAAGTTATCTCCATGCATGGTCCTTGGCTAGATTATCAGTCTCAGAAAAGACTCCTGTGCCCAGATTTTTTGGTTCTGTTGCTCTCCTTGTGAAACTCCTGTTCCCTTCAGGTCTTTCTATCTCCCCCTTCTTTCATAAGATTTCCTGTACTCTGCAAAAAGTTTGGCTATGAGTTTCACTATCTGCTTACTACCCTGCTGGGTAGAGTCTTTCAGAGGCCCCCTGTGATAGGCTCCTGTCCTATTCCCTGTTTTCTCCCTCTTCTGATGTCCATCTCGTTTGCCTTGCTGAATGAAGATTGAGCATCTTACCAGGGTCCTCCTTCTTGATTAGGTGTACAAATTTTAGAAAAATAAGCTATTCCAGGAAAATTGGAGGTTGATAAAAGAAATTATTGGCAAACATTGTCAACTATTAAAGTTAATGGATACATGGGAGAGTAATTAATCATTATCCTAACTTTGTGCATTTTGGAAAATATCCATTTCAAAGATATTTCATAGAAACAGTATACTAAATCAGACAGATACTAAGCCACGGCTAGTCAGGATAAAAGTACAGTATCTCCATGTTCTAGCTGAGTTTCTCTGGGAAGGGCAACTTGCCCTGGACCACTGATCCTACCCATAATCTTCTCAGGGAAGATGCAAGATGAGGCAAACTGCACATCTGCTTTGTGTTTTATACACCACATTATATGTCTGAGCTTTACCTCCACATTGCCTGCTCCTTCTCTGTTGCCAGTGAAATGAAACGATTTTCAGTAAGTGGCCCAAATCCAAATGTTCTGTGAAAACTTTAAAAATACAATTTTAATCCATATTCATTTCATGCCAGATATCCAACCATCATCCTGTTCATTCAGACATAGCATTTTGGATCATCAGAGATCATCAGTCCATGGGCTGGAGAGATGGATCAGTGGACAGACAGTTGGCACACAAGCATGGTAGAACTGGAGTTCCGATCTCCAGGAGCCTTATAAAAGTTGGGTGGGCATGGCAAATCACCTGTAATTCCACTGCCCAAAACACATGGCAAAGGATCCCCAAGCAGGCTGGCTAGTGAGACTAGCTGTACTGACAAGCTCTGAGTTCAGAGACCCTACCTCAATGAATAGCATCAAGATCAGTTGAAGAGGATTCCCATCATCAGCCTCAGGCCTTTAGGCATACACATACATACATGCACACACATACACAATAGATATATATATAGACAGACAGACAGACAGCTAGGTAAATAATAGAGAAGAATACATACACACAGGCACACACACCTACACATGTACCCACATACTCATATGCAAATATGAATACACACACTACACACTTATACATACGCAAGCAAAAGCAACGCTGTTGGCTGTACAGGGGCTCGGCTTGTCTACACCTTCACCAGAGAAAAAGAGCTGCTACTGGATCCAAGTAGAAGCATGCCTGCAGCTGCGTTCACACTGTGGCTTGGCTTCCTGTGCCTCTTCCCAGGTAAACTCTCTCAAGGGACTTGAGGAGGTTTAGTTTTCATAATTAAAGAAGTGACATCTCTGTGGGAACATGTGAAATAACCTTAGATTCGAATCTGTTCGCTTTTGCAATCTTGATCTAATAGCCTATAGCAGAGACTGTGAGGGCAGTCACAGGTCTCTACTCAATGACGTGATGAAATGGATTACAGACAGTGAAGGGGATGGGGGTGGGGGGAAGGGGCCGTATGACCTTGGGGGACTGTATTTAAATGATTAGGGCAACATAGATCTTTATCAATACCAAAAGTTTGCCTCTGCCCTACCCCACTTTCTCCTTCCTAACTATATCCTTTTTTGTAGGCAGGACACTGAGCTGCCAATCTCACTGTGACCAATGTCACTATACCAGAAGCAGGAAGAGAAGCATCCTCTCTGTGCCAGGGTTTAGACTCCCAAGCACAGGCATGGAGCTGTAAAGTCAAATTCTGGAGTCGAAACTCCTAGCACTGTTTGCAATTTGGAGTCAGGTTTGCAAGGGAACACACCTGCAGGCTCTAGCTTCCTGATGCAAACCCTGATGCAGCCCTGATGCAGGGGCTGATGCATGGGCACCAGCGTCACCTCATTTTTTCTCTCTCCCACAATGCTCTGCGCTTCACAAGAGATCCACAAGCAACTGATAGATTGAAGTGGAATGTTGTTTGCAGCAATCTAGTGCCAGTCACAGATACTCAGGCCTCTCCACTGCCGTCCCTGTGGGAGTTCACCCCTTTCAAAACTATATCAAAAGGCAATGGATGTGCAGCCTCAAAGTTTCAAATGTGTCGATACTTCTAATCTGATGGGGGATGCTGTTTTAATCTCATTGCACCTTTCAGTTTAAGATATCATATTGGACTGAAGTGGAGATTATAACTTTACTCAAGAGATATCTCTTCCAGTCCCATTCCATTAGTCACAACAAGGCGCCATCATTAAAGACATTTCTCTCTCGCTGGGGAGAGAGAACTGGTGATGAGTGACTGACTTCCACAATTGGCTTAGGGAATCAGAGTCGTTCATTAAATCAAAGAAAAAGGACATCAAGAAAAGAATATATTGGTATGAAATAACTCTCTGAGCTCTTTTTTGTTGTTGTTGTTCCTTTTCCTTGAGTCAGATTTATATCACCCTTTTTGAAAATAAGTTAAGTCACATGACAGGCCTGGATGCTCCAGATGAACCCGTAAGATTCATTATGCGCTAACTAACTGCATACAAGTCATTGATGGAGAAGCTGTTCATGAAAAGACTGTCCACACAGACCTTATCTTAGTTGTTGTCTCATTGAGACTAAGGCAGAGAGAGGTGCTTTTCAAAGTAAAGCAATATCGAACTAATGGAAAACAAGAACAGTGTGGATGAAGTAACTGGGGCTGAAGAGATGACTCAGCAGTAGTGGTGTCCGCCTCTCTTGCAGAGGACCCTCGTTCAGTTGCCACATCAGGAGGCTCACCACGACCCGCAGCTCCAGCTCCGTGGGGCCTGACTTCAGCAAGCATTAAAACGCACATATGAATACACACACAACACAAATTAAAAAAACACAAACAACTCTGATCCCAGCACTAAGAAGGCAGAAGCAGACAGATCTCTGTGTGTTTGAGGCCAGATAGATAGATAGATAGATAGATAGATAGATAGATAGATAGATAGATAGATAGATAGATAGATAGATAATACAAATGTTTTTAAATTGTTAAAATAACCAAGGGCCTGGGAGCACTGGATTAAGGTCATAACTAAAGCAGCAAAGGCACTAACAGCCCCTTCCTTCTATTTGTATCACACTCCTCAGTGTTCCCAATCCTGTCACTCATCACCTCCTCTAATTTTCAAACAACCTTGAATGAGGTGCGTGCTCTCTGTGGAAAGCAAGCCTGGTATAAGTAACATGATGGGAGCGGCAGGGCTGAGCAGAGCACCCCAGGCTCTCTCCTCTTGCCTTTAGGGCACTGTTGTTTCTGCCTCACACGTCATGTGTGTGTGTGTGTGTGCAGAGCTTTGTTTGAGCAGCAGCGGTTCCTGGGCTGGGGAGCCAATTCAGCCAGTGAAAGGCTGAGCAAACATGAGGACCTCAGATAGATCCCCAGCACCCATGTAAAAGTAGGGCGTGGCTCTATAGCCCAGAGCTGGGGAGGCAGATCACTGGAGCTCACTGTCTGCCAACCAAGTCTAAGAAATTCAGAGAGAAAAAGCCTGTCTCCGGAAAACAAGGTCCTGAAAAATGGCAGTCCAGCCCATAGGTACACACATGTATGTTTTCCTACACACACACACACACATTCAAACACATTTTTTTTTAGTGGAAGTTGACATTTCCACAGGAAAACTTACTAGGAACTTGGTGAATTGTTCCCCCAAGTCACCAAACCCAAGCTGACTGCCAGCACAGTGACATCTCTTCACACCAACTAGGACTGCTCAGCCAGAGGGGACAGGAGAAAGGACAAGTGCAAAAGACAGGAGGGCACTTGTGTTTCTTCCTGGGTCGGTACTGTGAGCAAAGCCCAAACCCCGAGACTTGAAGGGGAGGGAGGCTGAGATGCCTGTTCTATTCTCTCTGTGGCTTCCCTGCAGAAGCATCAGACCTGGCATGGGTTCCTGGCATCACTCCACACACCAAATCACCCTGAGTCCTTTTATGTGCATCAAGGCACCGAGAAGAGGGCATTCAAGCCAGGCTCTCAGCTAGCACGATAACCTGACTGGCCTCCCAGGAGAGGTGCACAACACACGTGCTCCGCATGCCGTCTGTGAAGAACAGACAAAGATAACCCCAGGGTGAGCGGGAGAACCACTTTGGGGAAAGTATTCCCGCAGCGCTGGACTTAGGCTAGCTAATTGGTTCCAGAAGCAGCGCAGGCAGCACGCGCAGGTAGGACTGAGCCTCCTGTATCGACTGATGTAGTCACTCGTTGGGAACCTGGGTTCATTATCTGTGTGTAAAGTGATACTAGTGGAGAGACGCCAGGCCCCGTGTGTGGAATGACTGAGCTCCGCACCTGACTGGAGGGAGGTGGGTTATGTAAATGCGCTGCCCAGGGTAATCGAGTTACTGAAGTGGATGGATCTGAGCAGGTGCCACCAGAGAATGAGAGATCAGAGGGCGCTGACATGTGAAAGACAGCTAGAATGAGGCCCTCGGCTTCCTGAGACCTGATTTCCACATCTCACTCTAATTACCAAGAACTAAAGGGTTTTTCACATCCGCCGCACACCAAGCCATGTTGGCTGGGGTGGAGGTGAGCAGTGAGGTACACGTAGAGAAGAAAGGACAAGAAGCCAGCTCCTTCTACAAATGTGCCTTGGTTTGTTCTGTGACTGGTGTTGCTCATTGGCTAATAATCCATCAGCTTTAAAAGATTCAAAACCGGTTTTTAAAAATAAGATGCTAGCTCGGTGGGTGCTTCCTGGGAGGTGGACGAGCATAAATAGCAAAGGGGTTCTGTAATTCCATAATAGAACACTTGCCTGGAGTACGCAAGTGCCCGAGGTCCATCACAGCCCTGCAAAGCAAAACATGCAAAACAGAAGAAACAAAAATCTCTGATTACAATCCCAACATCACAGGAAGCACAGAAGAAAGCCTGGATAGTCCCTACCTTACATGTAAGCCAAACAAGTAGGCTCTGTCCACCACATCCCTGCCAGGGGGAGTCACCTGCTCCGCATCCCAGCACAGTCTTGGAGAATTACCCAGGCTTCACCCCATTCCTATCACATGAACCCACAGAGATTTAGTGACCAGTTCCTCCTGGGGCTGTTAGATTTCTGAGCCAGCTTAAAGAGACAGGATCCAGGAAAGAGAGAAGTCTGACTTGGGCAGACTGGGACTGTTTATTTCAAAACGCCTAGGAGCAGACACAGTGAGAACGGGGAGTCTGCCCCAAGGGGAAGGAGACACGTAGGGCTTATATATGGAGTTTAGGGAATGCAGCTGCTGGGACTCCATGCAAGCCTGCAGTTTCTCTCTCCTGGAGTTGTTTGTCCAGATAAGGCCTTAGAAACTCCCTTGTCCAGGACATCAGGATGTGGGTCATACTGGGCGACTGAGTTTGGTGATGGCAGTCAGGGGGAAGGGGCTGGAGTTTCAATATAGGTCGGGTGTGGCAGCATTTATTCAAGGTTTATTCTAACACCCACTACCCTGGATCACGGCTAGGAAGATCTTCCCATCTTCTCCCTCCAGTGAGGCAATGACATTTACACAGAAGCGCTTCTCTGTTCCCACTCCCTCTCCCTACCCACTCTCTGCCACCCACAGACTGCTCCCACATGATTCCAAGAATCCAAGGACATTCCTGGGTGCTCCAACACCAGCTCATAAGGTACTTCCTTGAGTCTGCCAATTCCCTGTCTCCTCTCAATCTTGTTATAATCAATGAGGTCTCTTCTATCTGTGCTAGTCCTATGTAACCACCTGAAATTTGGAGTGCTGGATCCCAGACAGAAATAGACTATGGGGTTGGATCTATGCCCTCCAAATATACTAAATTCTAGGATAACATAATTTCAGATTTCCCCGGAATCCAGCTTACCTTCAATGGAGCCCAGCCACTCATATTCTTGAACAAGCCACTCAAGACCCCAGTCACTCTAGCACATCTCCTCCCAATGTCACCCTCACAGCCAGCTCATCAACTCACTCACCATACTGACTTTTTCTTGTTGTTAAACACACAGGTTATGCCCTGGACTTCACCCAACAGGTTCTCTGCAACCAATACACTCTCCCTTCTGTCCATGGGTGCTTTTCATCCAGCAGACATCAGCTTCACAAGGTTCCAACCTCCCCTCACAGAGCTAGCCTGTATCACTGGCGGTGATGCGCAATCCTCCGTAGAGAGTGCTCACCCTGAGGGTCTCTGTTGTGTTTATCTATATCCCTGTGCAGACAAGATTAGAACCAGGTAGTAGAACAGCTCGTGGGGTGCACAGAGTAAAGTCCTTACCACCAGTGGGAACCAGGAGGGAGAGAAGACAGTCAAAACAAAAGGACAATCCCCAGCTGAGGGCTGAACCCCATCCCCACTCCCAGCCTCAGCACCAAGAGTGTGGGCTCACTGACAGCCTCCAACCTCTTTCATCTTTCATTCACTGAGCTCAGAGAATTCGGGATTATCGAATGTTACGGACTGTACAGGCTAGCCCTTCATTCCACAGACACAGAGGTCCAGAGAGGTGGAATGGCTTTTCCAAGGACACAGAGTGACAAGGTCAGATCTGAAACTCAGATCTCCGAGTCGCTCATGTTATAGTCTCTTCTCCCCATCTCTTTTATATGAGAATGACATCAAAGGATGAGGAAGAAGAATGACTCTGAGAAAGGGGAACAACAAAAGAATCTTTATTCATATACCTTCCTGTTTTTTAACGATCTCCCAGCAGAGGCGTCTGTAAATACCTTTGTTTACAAGGGGGGAGAACATGTGGTAATGTATCCAGATAAAGAATGCCGGGATCATCCTACCACAGAATGGCCCCCTTTTCCTCCTCACTGGGATCTGGCAGGCTGATCCAGATGTACAGGAGGCTACACCGCTGCTGTTAGCACTACTCTCAGTGCTCCCGGCCTTCCCCTCAGGTTCATCATCCAAAGCTCAGCGCTACAAATTATAACCAGACAACTAAGGGATGCAGAGTGCAGGAGAAATACCCTTCCACCAAGGAAGAGCTCCCCCAATTGGTTATCCAGTTCCGTATGGTTAGCCCTGAAATCATATACATACAAATATCATTATACAAAGTGAGCAGGTTGTATTTATATATTTAGGAATATAAATTAACACACATATAGTATAAAGCAAAAAATAAGAGGCCATGAATTTGAAAGACAGCAAGGGCAGATGCATGGAAGGGGTTGAAAAGAGAGAACAGGGAAGGGGGAAATGATGTGATTGTATTTTAATTTTAAAAAATTTAAAAAACAAAACAATATACAAATGAAACCGCAGCATTTAAGAGCGTGTTTCCTAGCTCTAGGCCACAGGGCCTTAAGCTGCCCACGACTTCCTCTAGCCCTGAGTTACACCTTTGTACCCTGCAAAACCAGGCTGACAACCATGTGATCTGACAGCTGTGGACAGGTGATGCCCACAGCCACACGTGAATGTGCAATGATCACTTTCAACATGAAGCACACTGTTTACAGCAAGGGATATAGCCTCAGACCTTTCTTGTTTAGCTTAAAAGAATGCTTTGCTGAGATTCGGTGGACTTCTGGAGGTTATTTATTTTTAATTATGGGGGGGTATGTCTGTGCATCCATGTATGGGTATGTACAAGTAAACGCAGATACCTGAAAATATCAGAGACTTCAGATCCTCCCGAGCTCTACTCAGAGGTAGTTATATGAGCCACTCGACTTTGTGCTGGGGGCTAAACTCGGGTCCTCTGCAAGAACAGTGTGTGCTCCTAACCACTAAGCCATTGCTTCAGCCCATGACATATTCGCAAATTCTCCAGATTCTCATACATGATCTAGAAAAGATCTGGTGGCTTTCTCTCCAATGTCACTAATGTAAATCAGTTAAAGAGATGAGAAGGGGCTGGGGCAATAGCCCAGCCTGTAAAATGCTTGCCTCGTAAGCATAAGGAGCTGAGTTCAAGCCCCAGCACCATATAAAAAGCCAGGCATGATAGCACATTGTAACAAGGACTGGGAGGATTGGAAGAGGAAGAACCTTGAGCTTGGTAGCCAGCCGGCCCAGCTTGTGAGTGAGCTCTAGGTCACAGTGAGAGGCCTGTCTCAAAACTAAAGTGGACAGTGCCTAAAGAATAACCCTGAATGTTGACCTCTGGCTTCTACATGCATGGACATATGTGTGCATGCATACACGCATACACGCATACTCTGACAGGTCAGGTGTTAGCATGTGTCTATTCCTTCAAATACCGAGCTTTGAACAGCTAAGTTGGAACCATCAGCTGACTCTCAAGACCCCAAAGCCTTGCACCAGTTAACAGTGGGCCACTCCTGCTAGGGTCCATGAGAAGCTCACAGCACCACCTGTCTGGCATTCCTGCCAGAAGATGAGGATGAGCTAAACTAAGCTCAGAATGAGTACAGAAATTGAGTGCGGCTGAACTGAAATTCACATGAATGCAAGCAAGCAAGCAAGCCGCATTGCAGCACCTTTGATAGACACGTGATTAGTTTCCCTCAACAGGTAAGTGTTTCTGCAGTGAAATGTGAAGTTGCTATAGCTTCCAAGACATTAAAACACAAACCCAATGCAGACTAGAATGTGCTGATGTTGTTTGGATCCAGCTAGAAACAAAATAGCTTTAAAGGACATCTTGGAAATAATCTAAACAGTGGGAATGTATTGGGCACTGGATAATTAATATTAGGAAATCACTATTACTCTTTTTTAAATGTTCATGTAAGTGTATATCATACATCTAACATATTCCACCCACATCTCCTACAATTCTCCTCTCCATGCATGGCTCTTGGTTGTAGTATCGGTCTCTGCAGGCCCAGGTTTTTGGCTCTGTTGGTATCCTTGTGGAGCTCCTGTCCCCTCCACGTCTTTCTCTCTTTCTTTCTTTTTTAAACTTTGAGATGGGGTCTCATCATGCATCCCTGGCTGTCCTGGAACTCGCTGTATAGAACAGGCTGACCTCAAGCTTACAGAGGTCCACCTGCTTCTGTCTCCCAAGTGCTGTGATCAATGCTGTGAGTCTCTGGTTTCTCTTTAATTCGATGAGTGACAATGGCATTATAACAGGTAGAAAAACATTTGTCTTCTGGCAGAGATGTGTTTTAAGTAAACATGCATGACTGAGTTTTGCTTTATGTTACTATGTTATAAAAGGCAGACGATATTAATTTTTTATGTTATGCTTTAAGTTCTCTATAGGAAAATATTTAAGAAAAGGGAAAACTACCACTCTAGGTGACTTGTGTGCACCTTCAAGTCTGGCTCTCTGGGGAGAGCTCTGACATGGGGGTGACGAGGAAGCAGAGACAGCACAGCAGTTACATGTGTGACCCCAAGAGTGCTCAGGAGGAGGTCACAGAGGAAGCAGGCTCACAGTGACTGTCTGCCCCAGCAGGTAGACAGTGGTGCCCATTGCCAACGGGATGCCTTCTCCATGCCAGTCTTGACTCTTCTGCCCCTCTCATGGTTATGGCTCCCGGGAGGGGACTATAGCTCCCGGGGTTACAGCATCAAGTCCTCTGCAGAGGGCTGGGTTAAGAATCCAGGGTTTCTTTGCAGGGACTCACTACCCACAGTTTGTGCCAAGCAAAAGCAGTGGCTGACCACCTGGGCTCCCCAGCAGGCAACTTGAAATATTTGGCAGGCCACTCACTCACTAAGGGCAAGAAACTATTTATTAGGAAAACATAGAAAAAGATATCAGTTTAACTCTCCGTGTTATGTGTATTTCTCCCCAGAGGGAAAGGAGAGGTCTATTCTTTTAAATCATTCTGGGATGGGAGAAATATAGTCTATTGTTTTAGAATTAAGTGGCTGTGAATCCCACCAATGCATTTTGTGCTAATTATCTTGCTTCCTCCCTTCCTAATGGAAAACCTCTAGGAACTGTGAGAGATCCCAAATAACAAAGAAAACCAAGGGCCATCCATCCATCAACAGTGCTGATGCTAGACACAGGTTAATGAACTTGGCTTGCAAAACGCCATTTTTGCTTCTCTCTTAAAGCTACCTGGAGAATTTTATTTTCCTTCATATTCTTTTCCCTTTGAAAGTTTCTAACACATTAGGTTTTTTTTTTTTTAATCTCTTCTTGCAAGTACATTATGGAGCATAGACTCGTGCTCTATGCTCCACGTCAGGAGCCAATGTACATGATAACTCAGTGACATCTCCAATCTGCCTTGTCCGTGGTAGCTGCATGGCAGAGGGTGCCACCCACCTTTATTTTTCTTCAGCAGATTAATGGCGCTCCGTATCTCAGCTGAAATGAGTGTGTTTGACTGTTCTACTGAAGTATATTATCGTAAATGGGTTGTCAGTCAGACTGTCCTCATTAGGAATTCAAAACTCCAAGTTCATCAGGGAATAGATTTAGAATGGCTAATGATGTCAGGAGGCTGCCAACCCTCATTTATAGGAAAAATTATCTCCATGATGTCTCAAGATTCCACGTCTCCTGCTCTTACCCAGGCCCTTTCCTTCTGTCCTATTCAGTAGCCTTCCCTCTTCTGTCTCCACACTCTTTTCCAAGACTCCATACAACACACTCGCATGCATATGCACACACAGATACACATATGTGAACACACACTATTCGTTCTTCAGTTTGACCTCCCAGTCACCAAGCTGTCTCCTCATGCCTACAAGCTCATGTCCACCACCTGCCTGTCAGTCAACCCATGCCCACTTTGCCACAATCATCACGCCTCCAACAGATTGGCCTTACATCCGTTTCCACTCCTTCCCCAGCTGGTACCTTCAACCCATGTCATGCCTTGTTCAAATCTTCCCCTTCCAAAAGGAGAAGTTTCTACCACTTCAGAGAGAACTAACCTCTCCCTCGGATACTCATTTCTTGACTCTTCTCGTAGCTTCCCTGGGGAAGATACACAGACTATCCTTGTGCACACGAGACCCTGCTGGATCCATCTTCATTTCCCATGCAGCACCTACCATGAGGCACTTGCTCCATATGTTTTAGAGCTTCAACAAAACACAGTTCGGCCACTCAAAATCAAGAAACTGTAAAACTACGGACGAGATCTAACACTGAGCAAAATGCAGTGGCAGAATAAAATATAAACTACGCTCCCATTTACATGAAATAAAATCAGATATGGATAGAGCTATATAGAGATATAAATGGGCAGGGGGAGTCCTGATAAATCTCTCAGAGGCTCACAATAAAACTCTGACCACACTGGCTGCCACTGAGGAGGGTGTAGGCACGAGGGTCAGTGGTGGGATGGAGACTCACTATTTGAATTTTATTACCTCGTGCATATATTACCCACATTACCCATTCAAAGATAACAATTCAATCGAAAGTAATAAAATAAATGTTTGATTTTAATTGAAGCTGAGCTGAACAACCCTGAAATTAATAATGGAGCTAGTGGAGTCATCAGCTTGCCCAGGAGTTCAGCATTCAAAGAATTTTATTTCTCTAATTATATGGAGATCCAGTGCCAAGTCTAATTCATTAGTTTTAATAATGGTGATAACAATTAATATGCTTATAACATTAATAAATCAGAAACAACTTCTTATATTGGGAAATGTTATCCAACTATGTTAAGATTCTACCAGAAATTTTATCCAACTATGTAAAAAATCTATCCGTTTGGAAAATCAGTTCCAAACTATGCTGGCTCTTAAGGGTTTTGTTTTTGGTTTGCTGTGCTTTGTGGCTGTTTGTGTTGGGTGACTTATTGTTAAAGATTGGTAGTTTTAATGAGCACGCCCCTCATATCTCTCTCAGTCCATGGCTAGTGAAGCTATTTGGGGAGGCTTAGGAAGTACAGCCTTGCAGGGGGAAGTGTGTTGCCAAGGGAAGACTTTGAGTGTTTGTAGTTTTACATTGACAGTTCACTTTCTCTGCTTTGTGCTTTCACTTCAAGGTGTAAGCTCTTAGCTTCCTATGCCACACCTGCCACTGGCTTCCTTGCCTACCTATCACTGAGGGCTCATATCCCTCTGGAACAGTGAGAGCAAATAAACTCTTCTATAATTAGCTTGCTTTTTGTGTTTCATCATAGCAAAAGAAAAGTGACCAATACAGATAGTGTTTCCAAACAGCAAAAGTTGGAGCATTGCAATACATTTTATTCAACCTTAACAGATACCCACTGTTAAGGGAATCCTTGCTGAAAGTGTGTGCCTAGAGGGAACAAAAACTGTCCTTAGAGGTTATGATATAGCCTGGGAAGCCCCTCCCATGAAGAACTGGAGCATGATGCTTCCCAATAAGAGGGTCCCATTAGGGTTCTCTATCTACATAAGTCCCAATCTATGTTCACCCTTCATGTGCTTTCTACTATTTGAGTTAAAGAATCAATCCATCCCACAGACATAGGGTATTATAGTGTCCTCTCCAACTACCTCTGTATCCTTCCTGTCCCTTCTTTGTCTCTTAGGAAGCACAGTCCATGAACTTCAAAGAAAGATTAGGGGAGAAGGAAAAGAACCTCCTTCCCTATGTGCTATGTATGTAGTGTCCGATGGCTTCTTCCCCATTAGATGAGGGGACTTTGCCCTCGGCACCGAGATCTCATCACTCCAATCATTAGCTCAGCCTCTGGACCTGCAGATGTTACCCATGGCCGTTAAATGATCCTGCTTTCTGTAAGATCTCTTTTTAAAGAGCCACCTATGATATCTGAGCAGCTCTCGAACTCCACCTCTGTGGAACACTGGGGGCAGAATGGGAGACTCATGAGGTGGAGCAGATCCTGGGGGACACTAATGAGGGGCAAGGAGTGCAGAAGGAGCACTACTTATTATTAACATATTAGCCCAGCAGGGCAGTGTGCCAGAGCTCAGGAACCATGGTCTAGCACACCAGCTGAGCTATGAAAGATCTGCTCATGGGTAAAAGCACAACTGTACTCCAATACATGCATCCCAGCTGTGCCCCCCAAAAAAGCACTACTTCCTAACAAACTCTCATGCATTGCTAGCTACAACAATAACCTCAGGTATCACTGCAAACCATGGATACAATTTTTGTAATGCTCTATAACTACTGTTGAACTGATGTTATAACTTCTATAATGTTAACTGTGTTGTTGTAACTCTCTATAACAAATGTTATAGTGTATGGTAAACAGGCTGCTGCAGGGCCCATGATGAGGCAAAGGGCTATTGTACCTCCAGGGATTCTCCCAGGATATGGCAAATGGCTGATAGTCATTAGACTTGGTGACCTGTTAAATATAATATGTAATATATTATAAATATATTTTATTTATTTATAAATATAAACATCTATCTTATCTCCAGCATGTGAGAGGAAAAAGACCATTTTCTGTTACTAGAAATGTGTCATCCAGATTTTCTGTTACAGATGAAACTGTACATAATATAAATATGTATTTATATTACATATTATTCTATATTATAAATACATAGTTATAATTTATATAAATTTTTATATAAATTTCTATAATTTACATAATCGCTTATGTAATATATGATTACATACTTATATATTAATATATTTATATTTTATATAATAAAAAGATAAGCCAGGCACTTATGGCACATGCCTTTAATCCCAGCACTTGGGAGGCAGAGGCAGATGGTTCTCTGAGTTCAAGACCAGGATGGTCTACACAGTGATTTTCAGGACAGCCAGGGCTACACAGAGAAAACCTGGCTCATATATATAAGATTATCCCCAAAGGAAGGAAGGATTCCATTTCTTTAAAGTGAAGTCTTAGGACTGGTGGTGTGGCTCAGAAGGCAGAGGGCTTGCTTAGCCTTCACCAAGCTCTAGGTTTGATTCACGACACTATAAACTGGGGGGGGGGGGTGCCTGTAATACTAAAACTTGGGAAACAGAGGCAGATAATCAGAAGTCCAAAGTCACAGAGAGCTCCTGCCACTGTGTCTCAGGAGCCAGGTGGAGGGGTCTTACCCGCAGAAAGCAAGTATGAGTTTTTGCTCAGAAAAGTCAGAGATCAGCTATGCTGATGGGAAAGAAGGGGATTCCTGTGCAGCCAGCTCTGATCAGTCCTGGGTGCTTGGTCCCTCCTTTCTCAGTCAGGTGCCTGGGAGGAGTAGAGGGGAACAGATGTGTTCACTAGAGGCTTTGCACTGTTTCAGATCCCGCCCATTCTCTTGAGCCAGCTCCCTCTGTGTGTCCTCACCTGTGCACCAAATGGCTTCCGGGAAACATTCGGACCCATTCTCTGGAGAATTCAAAAATACATATCCGTGATGTCCTTCCAGCCCCCGGTTGCAATTGTGCACTGCCGGTTGGCAAGACTATTGGAACAGCCTTGCCAACAGCCTGGCAGCCGCCACAGCCAGAGCTCAGGAACTGTTCTTCAAGCCAACTCAAGGAAAGCATCTAAAATGTGTAAAAGGCTTTCTAATCCAACACGCTCAGAGTTTCATTTGTAACAGGAAAAAATCTCGATGACACCTACATTTCCAGTAGCAGCTGACAGTCTTTTTCCTCCCGCATGCTGTAGTATTACACAGCCATTAAAATGTTTATGAAGAGCATGTAGCAAAGTAGACTACTTAGGTTTGAATTATAAATCAAAAGAATGTGTTCACTTTAAAAATGGTTAATTTAACTATAAAAATATATGTATAAAACCATGACATAAATTTCACTGGGAGAACTACAAATAAAAATTATAATGAGATGAGCTGGAGAGATGGCTCAGTGGTTAAGAACACTGGCTGCTCTTCCAGGGGTCCTGAGTTCAATTCCCAGCAACCACATGGTGGCTCACAACGATCTATAATATGATCTGATGCCCTCTTTTGGCATTCAGGTGTACATTCAGGTAAAAGCACTCATACATGAAATAAATAAATAGGTCTTTAAAAATGTTTTAAAAATTATAATGAGAGATAAGTTTATACCATCAGAAGAACAGTATTTGATGTCTGAAAAATATCATGTGTCTGTAAATCTTTGGTCTGGTGGGGCTTAGAGTCATAATTTAGCAATATCTGGTAATATTGAAGAATTTTTCTTAATAGGTTCCCAAAGAAACCTTTTATAAATATATAAAGAGACAACCACGGAAGTTTTTAGTTTCTAATACTGAACCACAGAATGTATTGATGTACTCAGGTAATGATTAATTGTTATTAATAAAAAAGAAGACTAAATTAGTAAGAAAAAAGAAGACATAGTCTTCAAAGGAAGACTATGCAGCAAATGACAAAGTAGAGTCATAGCAACGTGGCTAAATCTCACTAACATAACACTTAACATCAAGTGTACATTGCAGAAGATGGGGATATAAACCATTGAAATAAGCAAAGAAATACCTTGCAATACTTGGAAATCAGAGTGCTGTACTTAATAAAAGAAGTAGGAATGAAAGCACTGCTTACAGGTCTCTCTTTGAGGGAGTTTAGGAGACGGAGCAAGAATACTCAGTTTCAGAAGCACACACAAGCATTATCCTTAAGCAGAACACTGGGTACCTGGATGCTGGCTCTTCTTACTCCTTACACCTCTTGGTGTATCTTCAGTATTCCATCCTGACTCAAAACACACAGCAAATGCATGGAAAATAATTAACTGTGTCTAACAACATGGTGTCTGCCTCTCGATAGTGATAAAGATGAGATTTCGCTCTTTCCACATTTCAGCAGTTGCTAAGCTTGAAACATGGATAATTCTTTTTATTCCTATTTACAGATAAGGAATAGCTCAACAGAACTATGAGTTACAGAGGTCATGACCAAAGTGAAGACTAAAGGACTTCCCTTCTTTTTTTTTTATTTTTCTCTCACTTTTGAGATTATAATTACATCATTTTCCCTTCTGTTTCCTCCCTCCAAACCCTTCCATATACCCCTCCTTTCTATCTTTCAAAATCACAGCCTCCATAAGTTTTTTGTTGTTGTTGTTACAGGCATATATGCATCATCCTTATTTCTATTTTTCCCACTGTTTCTCCCACTCTCTTCATTCCCTAATTGCCTGAAGATCTTTTGTAGGGTTGAGACCTCATTGTCTTTCCCCAGCGAACTTCGGCACACCAGTTGGTATTGTCCTTATATGTGGGCAACAGTGTTGATGAGACTCTATTAATCCTGACCAAAGAATTGCTGTTCTCCTGTGGGTTTTGAGCCCCTTGGGGGAATCTCTGGAAGTTTCTGAGCGTGCACTTCTTTCACCCAATCATGACAAAGGTCTGCAGTGTATAAGTCATCCCAAGGTCCATCACACCTGTGTCCTCCCCAGCACCAACTACAAATCCAGTCTGGTTTGTACCCATCTGTGTCCAGTCCTTCCAAAACACTTCAGTCTGGCCCTGCCCTGAGATAGAGACCAATGAAACAGTGCACACCAGATTCTCACTCAGAGTGCCCTGCCGTGGGTGCTGGGAACGAAGGCACAGGCAGTTCCAGCCCACATCACGTTCCTCCTCAGAGTTAGCTGTCTTCCTCAGTCACTCTCCACCTTTTTTTTTTCCTGTGACAAGGTCGAGGGCAGTGGTTCTCAACCTTCCTCATGCTGTAAGCCTTTAATACAGTTCCTTATGGCTCAGTAACTCCCAAGCATAAAATTACTTTCTTTGATACTTCCTTAACTGTAATTTTGCTGCTGTTGTGAGTTGTGGTGTAAATATCTGTGTTTTCCTTTGGTCCTATGGGAACTACTGGTCTAGGTGAACTTGGAGCTTAACCATTGGCGGACTCTTTCTGGAATAAGCACTCTGACACCAGTGAGAGTGAAGAAGAGCAGATGTCGCCAGTGGACCAAAGCCAAGACAGCTTTTGAAAGGCCTTGGTCCTGGGTCCAGTTGGCATTCTCATACTCTAAAACCACAAGGTGGGGCAGGTAAGTAAATGGTATTTTACAGAAATGTACAAGGCAGCCAACACATTGTTAAGGGTAATGACTCATCGTGTTTGCTCTTTCTCCAGGTTGTTCTGTTCTAGGGAACAAGTCAAGTCATGCTTGGCAAGTAGGCAGTCCAAGCAGTGCCATAAGTCATTAAATAAGTCAATAAATCAGCATCTAATAATCTGTCTTTTCTACTTTGCTAAATACCCTTTCAGCTAAAATGACCCACCAGCCAGCTCCGTGGATCCTCTCTCTTTACCTCTCCAGCACTGAGATTACAGGTATATGCCCTAGAACCTGGCTTTTTGCCCATTGGGTTCTGGGTTTCTGAACTCAGGTTCTCATGGTTACACAGAAAGTGTATTACTGGATGAGTGAAACTAGGTAGATGGGCCAACAAGATGGCTTAACACTTAGGGGCACTTACTACCAAGCCCAGTAGTATTTACTACTGAGGCTGGCCTCAAACTTATAGAAATCCACCTACCTCTGCCTCCCAAGTGCTGGGATTAAAGGCGTGTGCCACCACCAACTGGCTTTAGACAGGTAAATTTCAAGTAGACAAAAACAGATGCTGACATTCATTTTGTCTGCTGACTTTCTAAAGTTTTCTTAGAATAAGAATCATAGGCTCAGCCAGGTGTGGTGGCACATGCCTTTAATCCCAGCACTCTAGAGGCAAGTAGAAATCTGAGTTTGAGGCCAGCTTGGGATACAGAGAGAGTTCCAGGACATTCATGACTACAAAAGAAAAAAAAACCCTGTCTCAAAAAACAAAAAAATATATAATAATCATAGGCCTTTATACACAATTCCTAAATCACTCAGTTTCTCTAGACCTGGGAAAATGAGAAACATTCTTGAGATAGTGGAATTTTGGTGTTAAACCAGGACAATCTCAAGAAAAATGGTTCAAGTCAGTCACCCTAAAACAATGGGTGAGAAATGATAGGTGACAGATAATATATTGATAGATAATGATATAGAAATGATCTAAAGTAATTGATAAATGATAGGTGTATTAAATAGATAATTGGCATATGATAGATGATAAATAGATGATAGATAGATAATATATAAATAATATATAAACAGAGATAAATAGGTAATTGATAGAAAGATAGATCTAGTATATAGATACAAATAGATAGCAGATAGATATATAACAAAGCAGTAGATAGATGATAGAAGCAGATACATGCCTGATAAATGGATGAGATAGAGAGAGAGATAACAGACAGACTTCACAATCTAGTACATATGTAGTAAGCACTGAAGAATAAAATTAGGATTGTTAATGGCTTCTAATATTTTTAATGAAAGCAACACAAATTCAACTTGGTCACTAATTACACTATTTCCACATTCCATCGTTTGAATCAAAACAGCATATTCTCTGGGTAATGGAGAACTACATGCCAGCCAGGATAATTTCAGCTGAGTCAATATAAGATCAAGTCTGTAGAGGAATTTTAATCCAGCAACATGGCTGCTCTAATCACATCCAAAGACCTAGGTCTGTGTGATCTGGCTGGAATGCAGAATTGCCCTTAGTCTGCACATTTAATCCCAAACAATAAAGGTAAAGTTAGTTTTTAAAGAAAGCACCCATGTTTGAAAGAGATGTCTAAATAGGGAGCAAAGTGACAAATCAGAAAAAAGATTTAACACAATGAGGCAAAGAGAGGACAAGCCCAACTCTCAGTAGAAGAAGGAAAGAGAGGTGACTTAAAAGAAAGCAGCTCAGAGGGAAAGAAAGAGGAGGCAGTTTTACCAGGAGAGTTTTACAGAAACAGGTTGAGGAGAGAGCTAGACACTGGTGAAGACAGAATGAGCCAGAGAATGAGAAGGATCCAGAAGATTAGAACTGATTTCTACAGTTAGTTTGAAGCCAAGCAGAGCAATCCAGTCAGAAACTGAAAGAAGCCAGATTGAATCAGTCAGCTGGGAGAGGAGTTTGAGCCAGAACAGATGAGTTGAACCAGCCAGCCAGAGTTCATAAAGAGCTAGAAAGTGTGAGCTTATTCAGCAGTAAGGCTCAGAGACTGAAATCATTCTAGGCCTAGAATACATTGTATGGAGGCTAGAAACTTCCAGGAGTATGCCTAAGGTAGCAGATGGAGGCAGTAAGCCTCCCAGAGGACAATTAC
>CM053749.1:41892438-41908251 GCA_028658305.1 Pachyuromys duprasi | reverse complement strand
CACACCTTTCTATTTCTTCTCCTTTCCCACAGCCTCACCTTACCATCCACCTGGTCACTTAAGGCAAATGTGTCATCTGTATCTTCTGAACTTTACTTCCACCTTGATCCCAACCATCTTCCTTCTTCTAAAACTGCAGAGCTCCTTAACAGCTCCCCACCAGGTCCACCCTTGATTCCCTACCCCAACACACACACACACACTATGTGATGACCAGGAAGAAGCCAGAGGAATCTTTTAAAACACCAATTATGAGCTGGTGAGATTGCTCGTGGGGTTAAGGCACTTGTCAAGCCTGAGATCAAGTCCCAGGGATCTTCATGGCAGAGGAAGAGAGCTGACTCCTGGAACTTGTCCTCTGACTGCTGCTCCTGCACAGTGCTCTCTCTCTACACACACACACACACACACACACACACACACACACACACACACACACACAAATAAGATCTTATGTAGGCCAGACTGGCGAACTGGCTACATAACTAAGAATGGCCTTGAACTTCTGATCTTCCTGCTTTCATCTTCCTGTGCTAAGATCAGAGATAAGCACTGCACACTGATTTCTGCAGTGCTGGAATAAAATCCAAGGTGTCACACATGCTAGGCAAACACTCTACCAACTGAGCTACATCCCCACGCAGCTTCTCGGCTTTCAACAAAGGGAGCACATGTGTCTCCAAGAGCCTGAACTTTAATTTTATTTTAAAGTGCATCAGTGTAAAGGTGTCAGATCCGTTGGAACTGGAGTTACAGACAGTTGTGAGCTGCCACGTGGATGCTGGGAATTGAGCCCAGGTCCTTCGGAAGAGCAGACAGTGCTCTTAGCCACTGAGCCATCTCTCCAGACCCCGCTGAGCCCTTTCTTAACTCTCCCTTTCTGTCTGTGCCTCTGCAGTCTCAACTCCTGGGCTTTAAGTAACAAACTAGTCCATCTTAGCAGACGCACGCATTGATTTTGAACAAACTCTGTTGAGGCCAGCAGAAGGCACACCACCAGTCACCTCTTTATTCACAGCTGTTATTTCTAGTTCCATATCTGTTCCTCATAGTGAAAGTACAAAACAAGTGGGCAGTGGCTTCGTCCTTCTTTGACAACTGAAATGCATAAAGTAATTGTGGTAAGTGGGACAGCTATAGCTACGTCACCTTAAATTCAACATCAATGGAGCCCCAAGCTGTAATTCATCCTACAGAGCAATATTAAGTCAGCATCAAAATGTATGGCTTGTTTTGCAGAAGTCTTAAGAACTAAAACGTATTGCATTTGTTTCTATTAAATTTTTAATTGTTTTAAATGTCCGTATCATCTGATATCTCTGAAAAATTGCAATATTGTTCCAAGTCAAGATTATATCCATGGGGGGAAATTGGATTTGTATTGTCATTATGGTAAAGACGCTTTTGAAATACATTAGCCATTCACATCACAAAGGGGGCTATCATTAATTTTCTAATGTCAAATACCTAGTTAGGGATCTTTGACATTTCAAATAAAACTAAGAACTCAGAAAAACAAATGAACTATTTCTACCAATATGGTTCAAATTATATTTCTGCTTGAATGCTAAAGATAATTTTGTGAGTAGAAAGAAAGACAAAGTCTCATGTAGCTCAGGCTGGTCTTCAACTCAAGATGGGTTCATAGCTGAGGATGACCTTGAACTCTTGACCCTCGTGCCTTTGCTACCCAAGTGCAGGGATTACTGTCGTGAGCCACCATGCCATGCTAGAGACTGAACCACAGAGTTTTACACATGCTAGGCAAGCACTCTACCAACATCCTCAGCACAAAATGTAACTTTTTAAAAAGATTTTGTTTTCTTCCTTGCATTTTGTTCACTAGTTAGGAATCACAACTTTTCCAAAATAATAACAATAACAACAGAGACTTAGATTACATATAGGTGCTAAAGATACTAACTGATTATGCATGCTTCAATTCAACAGAAAGCCACTGCACAGTGACTCCTATGGCTTCCGGAAAAGAGTTCTCTATCAAGACTAACTAATACTCCAAACATGTATTAGCAGGGATGAACTCAGTGCTCTCCCTGCCAAACCCCTTCCTCACCCCAGATCTCCTGAGAATCTAAGTTTCCAGAAGTCATGCTTCCCTATCAGCAGAAGTCTCTGGAGTTTTACTCTTATTTTATTTTGGATTTTTAATAATTTGTTTAATTTTCTTTTGTGTGCATTGGTGTGAGGGTGTCAGACTACCTGGAACTGGAGTTACAGACAGTTGTGAGGTGCCATGTGGGGGTTGGGAGTTGAACCTAGGTCCTTTGGAAGAGCAGACGAGGTTCTTAACCATCTCTCCAGCCCTGGATTGAAAAATGACACAATTCTATGACACAAATTTAAGCATCAACGTGTGATACATTTTGGGTTCTAACTTAAATTACCAGAGACCTACCTCTAATCATGTTGTTCATCTCTTTATATGAGTCATTCTGCTCTTTTTCTATTTCTGGACTGTAATTCCAGCTGGAGTTTTGAGTTTCTAGAACACAAAGAGAAAGAAACACGTATTTCAAGGGATAAAGCCGGTGTTTTCACGTAATTCAATACTTTTATTTTAGCAGCAAAACTTCATTTTAAATCAAGACAGGCCACGAGATGCTGTCGATGCAAAGTGCGACAGGCGCCACTCAGTGCAAGTCAGCAATGATGGCCAAGTGCTCTGGAACAGAAATAGAAGCAAGAGGAAGAGATGCATGAACACATTTTTCTGCATGTTTAGGGATTTTACTGCGTATATCAATAAACCTGAAATGAAAAGCGTTAATCATGACAAAGAGAAAAATGACGTTATATGTTTCAAGAGAGACAAGAATAAGTGAACCAAACTCAAGCTCAAGAAAAAGTCCTACTGCTATGCCTTTTGGACAAGGTCATTCGGATGACCTTTTCACTGACCTGGTCCCATTCTTTTAGTGGATGCTTGCATCTCTATCACTTTAAACCTCCCCTGGGTGCAGGCCTGCCTCGGATAGCAGCTCAACAGCCTGGATAAACAGATCTTTTGCTATGGGTTTGAAATGAAGACAACACAATCTGGCCCAACCCTCTCCCTTAATAAACGTCTTCATTGTCTCCTTTACTATCATGAAGAAAACTTAATTGATAGTGTGACTGGTGGGGGCATGTATCTCGCATGACTCCGAAAGGGATGGGCAAAACAGATCAGCGTCTTATTTACAAGTATGGACTCCTTGACGCAAATGCTCAGGCAGGACGTCACTAAAGACCCACTGGAGTATTTGGAAACTCACAAAGATCAATAGTAAATTTTTAAAAACATGAGAAAATCCAAAATTATTTCTAATGAGAAACCAATTGAGGGAAAAGTGAAACAGAATGAAAATTTAGAGTCTTCCATATTGGCAACCAACAGATTCTGGCGAGAGGGAGACAATATTCAACTGTCTGCGCGCTGCTGAGCACACCAGGCTCCAATAGATAGCTTCAAACCCATGGTCACACAGACACCATGGCTAAACTCAGTGGGACACACACGCACACACACACAAACCCTTGAATATTGGAAAGAGCTTTACAGCTCTACAGAGGTGGGCAGAGGTGTGAGGAGGATAAAATTATTAACCAGGATGCACCATATAAATATGTGAAGCCATCAAAGGACAAAATTAGAGTTCATATGAGTAGTAAGAAATCATATATTCCTGTGTGTGATAAAATAAAAGAGGGAACTAACCAACATGCCATGTGTATTTGTCTCACTGCTGCCAAAAGCAACTTAAGAAAAAGGAAGTTCGTCTCAGCTCATAATTCAATTCACATTCGGTCATGGTGGCAGCAAGCCTGAGTTAGCCGTTCAGGAAGCAGAGAGAGACAAGTGCTGGTACTCAGCGCACTTTCTCTGTGTTTAGTCCAGGACCTCAGTTCATTGGATATACACCCACAGCTAGGGTGGGTTTCCCCACCTCGGTTAACCTAGTCTGGAAGCCTCCTCACAGGCATGCCCTGAGACTGGCCTCCTAGGTGACTTTAATTCTGTTAAGTTGATGATCAACTTAATTGTAGTGGATCAAAGTGAAGAAAACAAGAACCTATGTAGTGGCTTCTTAAATATATTTTATTGTGGTTTCTTATGCCTCTACCTCCCTTCCAACTACCAACACTAGGTAGGAGAGAAAAAAGGTTAGAAGGGAGAGGAGATGTAGACCTCTTTAGAGCTAGTTCCTTCAGGCAATTCCAATCTTTGTAGTCAGTACATCCAGCTGACCAGCAAACAGCAAATGCAGCAGCAGGACTAACCAGCAGCAAGCCTTCCCCCTCCTCGGACCCCTTTCCTCTCAGTGCTCTGGCATTTATACCCTCTCAGAGTCTTCAGAATTAAACTACCTGCAGCTGGCAAAGGTCACACCCCTCTCCCAGCCCGCACAAGGCAATCGTAGTTGACACTGTGGACAAACTAAAAGCAGCCCCGTGTCCCACACTTCAGATTGAAGCAAAAACATACTTACATAAGATAACTGAGTTTTTAAAGAAACCAAAATTACCACCACAGCCCTTTGATCAGATGATCTGAAATGCCAATACCCCCCCCCCCCACACACACACACACCACCCGCGCACCACAAGGGTGGCCGGATTTGGAATGTACTTCAAATCCTGCACTTGTGGGTTCACTGGGAAGTACACATCCCCAGCCCTCTTCAAGGCTCTTGGAGACACACTGTGTTCCACTGGGATACAGCCAGCTCACACTGCCAGCACAAGGTTGTCCACACTAAACACATAAAAGCTCAGTGAAGAGTAAGAACAAGAACCAGTGGATCTCTGTGAGCTCAAAGCCACCCTGTCCAGTTAATGAGTTTCAGGCCAGCCAGGGCCATCGTGAAACTCTGTCTCAATAATAATAATAAACAGAATTATCCTGTTTAACCAAATTTAATACTATCATTTTTCTGTGGTCAGCTTTTTCAAAATGGAGACTGAGAGGCTGTAAACAGAGCTCAATGGTTAAAAGCACACGTTACTCTTGCAAAAGACCTCCACATGTTCCCAGAACCCACACGGAGGTTCACAATTGTCTGTAACTCTAATTCCAGGGAATCTAACACCATTTTCTGGGCTCCCTGGGCACTGCACACATATGGTACACATACATACATGAAGATAAACATGGTTAACATAAAATAAGTGTTTTTTTAATGGAGATTCTGAAAATCCCATTATTGGATTAAAGTTTTATATATTAAAAAGTGTGAATATGGCCAGGGATATAACTTAGTATAGTGGAGTGATTGCTCTAGCATGCATAAGGCCCTGTGTTAGATCTCCCGTCTTATATAGAACAGGGTTTAGCAGCACAGAGCTATAATCCTAGCCATCTGAAGGTGCAACAGGAAACTCAGAGTTCAAGATCATCTTTGACTACATAGCAAATCTAAACAGGCCTAGGCTACCAGGGGCTCCACCTTTAAAGGGAATAAATAGAGGAGAATCTGCTGTCTAAGCCTAAACTCTGCCATCTTCAGCTCACATCTCCTGTTCACTCTCTACGCCAGCCAGCCTTTAATTCCTTTCTCTCTGAGACTTTCCTGTTAAAGCCAAAGAACACAAAAAGAGAAATATGACTTGCCCCCAAAATCAGAAGCATGTGGTTTTACAGGGACATTTACTCCAGCTGAACAAATGTCTGTTATGTCGGCACTAATGCATATATTACGATTGCAAATGCTTTTTTTGTGCTAACAGAAAGAATAATTCTGGGCTGCTACTTTGCAAGTCCAATAAATCAATTTTCTTTTGTATCAAATTCTTTGAGAGACTCTCTGTATGGAATGGTTTCCCGGTGTTTTGGACACTCCTATTCTGAGGTTTTCTTTTTTCTTTTTCTTTTTTCTTTATTTTTCCCGCCTTAGGTCAGGAGTGACATCTCCAGGTTCTTCTGCCAGACTCGGATCATCCAGGGAGTTTCTAGTTTCTTGAGCCCTTCAGTTGTGACCTGATTTCTGCCCCCTAGGAAATACAATACTACTTCTGGAGTCTGCTTAAACCACACAGGGGCTGTTGTATAAGGATATTTCAGGGACTGGAAGCTATTGAATGTCTACATTCTAGTACCTGATTTTTGTGCTGCTGCCTGTCGGTCAATGTTTCTCCCTGCTTCACATCACAGAAACAAAGGACTAATGAGTCAGTCACCATTTGGAACTGTCAAGTGTGCTGGGATGCCCTATAACAACATTTTAGAGGCAGCAAAAGTAGACACTATAAGAGAAAGAAGATCTCGTGAATTTGGGGTAATAATTCACAGGTTAACCCATTGTCTACTACACACCAAGCAATTTATTCTTCCATTCAGTCTTTATCTTTAGCACTGTGACCTAGGCATTAATTATCTATGTTCTTTAAGATTTATTTTCATTTTTTCATGCCTGTGTGAATGTATATCACATGAGGGCAGGTGCTAATGGAGGCCAGAAGAAGGGACTGGGATTCCTTGGGGCTAGAGTTCTAGGTCATTGTGAGTTGTCCAACATGGGTTCTGGGAACCGAACTTGAGTCCTCTGGAAGATCATCAAGCGCTCTTCACCCCTGAGCCACTTTCCAGCCCTAACCACTTCTATTTTAATGGAGAAAACTGAGGCTTTCAGGAAAGTAACTTGCCCAAGAGCCCCAATGCTAGTGAGTTGCCATTGGACCTCAATTTGGATCCTTTGGGGTTCAGATTTCTTCTATTTTGATTTTTTATTATTATACTATTATTTATTACAATTTATTCACTTTGTATCCCTGCTGTTGCCCCCTCCCTCATCTCCTCCCAGTCCCACTTTCCCGCCCTCTTCTCTCCCTATGCCCCTCCCCTAGTCCACTGATAGGGGCGGTCCTCCTCCCCTACTATCTGATGCTAGCCTATCAGGTCTCATCAGGACTGTCTGGATCCTTTTTCTCTGTGGCCTAGTAAGGCCACCTCACCACAGGGAGTTGATCCAAGAGCAGACAACCCAAGTTCATACCTCTGACTGCCCCTGCTACCCTTACTAGGGAACCCCTTATGTAGCTATGGGCTACATTTGAGGAGAGGGTCTAGGTCCTTCCCATGCATGGTCCTTGGTTGATTCATCAGTCTTTGCAGGCCCCCTGGGCCCAGATTTTTGATTCTGTTGGTCTCTTTATGCAGCTCCTGTCCCCGCTAGGTCTTTCTATCTCTCCCTTCTTTCATAAGATTCCCTGCACTCTGCCCAAAGTTTGGCTATGAGTCTCAGCATTTGCTTCAATACCTTGCTGGGTGGAGTCTTACAGGGGCTCTCTGTGGTAGGCTCCTGCCCTGTTCCCTGTTCTTCTTAATACCACTCTCCATTGGAAAGTCTGGCATACTGCGTGCTGGGAAGTTTGCTACACATAGCTTACAAACATGTACAGGGCTTGGTCTTTAAGAAAGAGCACTTGCTGCTCTTGTAGCAGATGAGGGTTCATTCCCAACACCTGCTTGGTGGCTTGCAAACATCTATAAATCCAGTCCCGTGGGATCTGACAACATTCTGGGCACCGTGCTCTTGTATGGTACACATACATACCTGTAGTCAAAAAAAAAAAAAAAAAACTCGCACACACGTGTGTGTGTGTGTGTGTGTGTATGTGTGTGTGTGTGTGTGTGTGACTACATAAATAAAATTTAAAATCATACACTCTTATTCTAGGTCAGCCACAAATGATTCTCTTACTTTGAAAATGGAATGGAAAGATCTACCCAGTCAGTTCTTAGAATAGCCTCATGAGAAAAATTAGACGAGGTAGAATTTGTACAGAGCTGACATTATTCCCAGAACTAAGCCCCTGACTGGTGAAGGATACTTAGCACCTCTCTACTTTGGGGCTAGACAGAGCCTTTTTACTGAGGACGCTGCTAAGGTGGCATCAGGCTATTAATGGGGAAAGCATTTACTTTAGATTACTAAGACTGTAAAGTAGATCAGAGGCCCTCTATGACTGGCTATTAGAGATGTTAATTAAATATTTATAATATCTAAATTAGCATAGTGAAAGCTCAATTCATCAATTTGTTCTGGTCTGTTTGTAAGGGGGGGAAGAAATAACTCCAAATGTCCCTGAAGAAAAATGCTATGTAGGCCAATAGAAAGATGACGGAACACTTGATTATGATTGTGGTAAACTTTTTTATTTTGATTTTATTTAAAGGTACTTGTTGCAGCACCTTACCTTAAATCATTTACCACAGTCAATATACTGGAGTGCCATGCATTATTCATTATTACCTAATGAAAAATTTGCTAAGGTGCTTCCATGCTGAATGCCTGATTGATTAATTGATTACTTGATAGTTACTTCCAAAAAAGTAGGGGCTAGATTTCATGTGGAGAATTGGGCACTAGGGGCTGAAGTCCAAGGCATCTGCTATTGCTAGCCAGGCTGGCGAAAGACCTAGTTATTTCTATATCTTGCAATGGCACCTTGTTAACTGAATGTTTTTGGTTTTGTTTTTTGCTTCATGGCTAATAATTGAGAGAAATAATTGGCTCTTCCACTGAATCTGCTAAGTGACTTCTTCGCCCTAGTCTTGTGTGGAGAAAGGAATTTGAATACCTAAATGCCCATGGCTTCTGGATCCCTAATGTGTTCTATTCTTATGATTCATAGCAATTATATTCCTTATCTCATTTTTTTTTAGTAAATAGAATTTGCTTATTTTTTTCTTTATGTGCCTGTTTGTGTATGTGCATATGAGTGTGGTGCCCAAGGAAGCCAGTAGAGGGCATCAGATTCCCCTGGAGCTGTATGTAGTTAATGGAAGCATGAGTCTTGGGTATTCTGTAAAGAGCTGTTTCTTAAGTGCTGAGCTAGTTCCCCAGCCCCTCTTTATCTCATTTAATTATGAGGAAGACATAATTTTAAGTATAAAGGAGATTGGGTTATTCAGGAGACCCCTTCACCAGAAGATGTCTGCTACCTGAAGCTCATCTCTACTCAGCCATGTATGGGTAAGCACCCTTCTAAAGGAAGTCTTCAATTTTTAGACACACACAGTACACACTACACACTGGTGTGACGGGTCATTTGTTAAATATCTCCCTTTCACCAAAAATAAAACCTCTAAAAAAATTTTTTTAAGTAAGACTTTAGGAAGACCCTTCAGTTGGTCTGCTATAGTGACTGTTATTTCTCTCTTCTAGGTATGTCATTTGTACTTCTTGAGGATTAGTGAGCAGATCTCTTTATAGGACTACATCTGTCTCTCTCCCCCACAATCTGTCCTACCCTAGGGGGAGGGCTGGCGGGAAAGGGTTAAAGGTTCTCTGGTCAAAATAGCCCAACAGAAGGGGCCCCAGCCCAGAGCTGAAATCTAAGTCTAATGACCGCTGCCCTTCACCTCGCTGCTGTCCACAGGCCGGACCTGCGGCCCGGTGGGGGCCGGGACCAGGACAGGACACAATGTTCTTCGTTTAACATTTGAACTTCTCCTATCCGAGGCAGCAGGCCGTTTTGTCCTGGGGTCGCTGACCCTCGCTCCCCCATCAGCTGCCCTGAAACCTTAATTGAATGACAGATGGTCATTTTCGGGGGCGCCAGAAGCTGCGCAGGCCAGTGCAGGGGCTCAGGCCGGGGCAGCCTTGCTTGAGCTCTGCCTGCCTGGGGTGGGCTGCCAAGCCGGCCTGTGGCCTGCAGGGTCTGGGGAGGAGGGGAGCCTTGGGCTAGGTCACAGCGGCTGCACTCGCTGCCCTGCCCTGCTCTAGGAGGAGGCCGCGGCCTGAGGGGTTGGGGGTGCTTCACCGGGTCCTAGCGCCTCTGTCTGCCTGCCAAGTAAAAGGCACCATGCAACTCAGGACTGACTGTATGGGTCCCGGCATTCCATTTCTAGGCCAAAGGCTGGCGTCCACGATTTTCTGTAGACAGGATCTGACACGTGTGCACCCCAGGCTCGGCTCCTGGGGCCAAAAGGCTCAGGTCCCACCTGACTCTGAAGGAACCAGGTCTGTAGAAGGGCTTCGTCCTGAGCTGCCTGCTCTGCTGATCCTACCTCCAGATTTGCCTTTCTCAGAAGGAAGCCATGCAGGCCTGGCCAGTCCCGCGTGGCTCGTGTGCTGCCACCACTGTGGAGAGCTCTCAGGATTCCCTGGTTTTATAGAGACAGGTAGGTAGGTAGATGGAGGGATAGATGGATGGATGGATGGATGGATAGATAGATGATAGAGAGAGATGATAGATATATAGATAAAAGATAGATGATAGAGATGATAGGGATGATAGATATAGATAGAAGATAGGTAGGTAGGTAGGTAGGTAGATAGATAGATAGATAGATAGATAGATAGATAGATAGATAGATAGATAGATAGATAGATAGATGATAGAGCGAGATGACAGAGAGAGAGATAGGCCCAAAGGCTCCTGGAGGCACCACTAAGCAGCCCCGTGGCCTCTGCTGCCCGTCTGCGTCCTACTGTCCTATTTCTTTAAAATAAAAGCTGCGAGTCCTACAATTACTGGGATTACAGTGAGCGAGTATTGATCTGCAGCCTGCCTTGTAGGATAAAGCAGACTGGCGGAGGCAGACATGCAACCAGCCACCGCCAACCCCTCCACCTCCTGCTCTTACAAAGCTCTATAAATACATATTTTTATATTTATATGTGTGTGCATATATATATGTGCTTCTAAATGTTTTATTTCAGACACACCATTAACACCTCCAGGGAAAAAGGAACAAAGGAAGAAAGAAAGAAAAGAAAGGAAGGAAGAGAGAGAGAGAGAGAGAGAGAGAGAGAAGCCCAGCCGTCACACCTCCCTTGAGCCCTTGGGACTTCCAGGACTGAAAAACACCTTCAGTGCCTACCCCACACACACACACACACAGTTTTTTTTAATGCTTTTTTTTAATTACTGGGGGAAATATAAACATAAGCAAAAGAAAAAAATCCTCCCTGCAGGCGAGAGCGGGGGTGGCGAGCAGGCCGGCGAAGGCGGTAACGCCAGCCTAATGCGCGGAGAGCTGACATCAACTTCCGTCAGGCGGCTCCCGGAGATCGAACCTTTCGATTGTAACTGGGACAATTTGCATAGTGATTCCCTTTCAGAGCCTCCCCGGGTCTTTAACGAGCGCAGGCAGCTATTCAAATGCAAGTTGCGTTCCCAAACGCGCAGCCGGCCTGAGCCAAAGCCAGCAGCTCGGCGCCCGGCGAGCCCAGAGCGGCGCTCGGGTTCTGGGGTCACCTCTCTTCTCCGGGCTCCTCGGCTCCCCGGTTCCTGAACGGGCCTTTCGTTTACGGCTACAGACGCGTGTGTGCCAGCGAGCGAGGGAGGCGAGGGAGGGGACTGAGCTTTACCGGGACTCAAAGCTGGAGCCGAAGGAGCGCATGGGGACTTGGGGTTCTGGGGGAGAGCCTGGGGGGCTTCTCTAAACCCCGCGAGCTTGCAGGAATCCCCAGGCCTCAGAGCGGCTGGGAGGCCTTCGCGTCCTGGTCTTTAAAATAAACACAAAACATACATTTATTTATGTATATAGATAGGTACCTGCGACGCGCACTGGTGACTTTTTTTGGTTGTGCACCAGGCGGGCAAGGGGTGACTTGTTCTAGGGCAGAGGGTGAGGCTGGGAACTTAGAAACTGAGCTCTCGGCCTCCTCGGTTGCCGTCTGAAATTACGCAAACTGACTCGGGGTCCCCCTCGCTCCTAGGAGGCGAAGCCACCGCCGAAACCTTGCCGCGTGCCCGCAGCAACCCGCCGCGACATCCGCCAAGGCCAAGGCCAAGGCGCGCAGACCGACTCGCCCTCCGCTGTAGGTAAGCCAGCCTCCCGCGTCCGCGCGTGGGCCGCGGGCCGGGGACGCGGTGGGGGGAGGGGTCGGCGCTCGCGGGCGTGCCCTCCGCGGAGCTCCTGGCACACCCGGGGCCCTGGGAGCCCGGGGTGGGGAGGGCAGAGGGCAGGGCCCGCGTCACACCCGCCCGGGAGAGCGGAGAAGAAGGGGAGCCCCCTCCCCCCCACACCCCGCCTGCCCGCCCACACCGTGGCTCCCGGGTCCTCCCCGCGAGTTTTAAAGCAGCAAATGAGAGCGGAGAACCGGCCTCTCCCGGAGCCCGGGAGTGGCGTGGCGGGCGCGCGAGCGCGCGTCTGGTCCCCCGCGCGCCCCGGGCAGCTCTGCGCGTCCGGTGTCGACGGAGCGGGCGGGACGGGGATCCGCTCTCCGGCGCAGCGCCCAGCTGGGGTCCGCCTGTTCTCCCCTCACCCCTACCGGACGTTTCTTACGTCGCCCGGGTTTTTCCGTTGCCCCCACACACACACCCCGGAATCTCACCCAACCCCTCTAAGGACAGCCCCGGCCGCTGACCTTGAGACTCTCAATGTTGTGGTATATGAACCATCTCGGTTTCTCCAGCGGTTACCGAATTTGTGTTCTGTTTGTTTGTCGTGTTTTTAAGTATTGGGGGCACGCGGGCGGGGAGGGGGTACGTAGGTCGTTTAAACCTTTAGACGTAGCCGAACACGTTTTCAGACCTCCGTCTCCTATCACTTCAGAGCTGAGGGCGCTCGGGGGGCCTGCTTCGTGCGGAACGCACGGAGTCTTTTTTTTTTGTCTCCCCCCTCGGCTTTCTGTTTTAGTGTTCTTTGAAAAACGTAAACTGTTTCCCTGCTCCTTTCAGAACCGATTCCTTAGCAACCAAAGCAGTGAAAGCAAGCGTGTTTGAGATTGAGCGGTGAGAAGAGCAGACAGGTTGAGACAAATAAATTCAACATAAATTGAAGGCAAATTGGACAAAGCAAATGGAAGTATGAGAGATGAGCAAATAATATCTGGGGGAGGCGGAGATTTAAAAACTGAGGTTTCTAGACTTTACTCGAAACACAAAACGAAGCCGAAAGAATTAAATACGTCGCCTTGCCCTTGAGTGTCTACCCGAAGCCCAGAGGCCTGCCCGGAGCCATCTTGGTCAAGTGTGCACTCCGAAGCTGCCAAAAGACAGAGTCACTTTGAAACACTTGCACACATTTTCCGTAAACTACAACCAATTAGGGGGACCTTTAGTTCTGGCGGGAAACTATTTTAATTTTCTCCCTGCCTTTGGGGGAAGAAGAAAGCCCAGGCAGTTAAGTTATCACCGGTTCCTGTGGAGTTAATTTAATGCAAATAGTCTTCTCTCCTGTCAGCACAGAAGAAAGTAGAGGCCCCGGGGGTCAGGAAGGGCTGGTCAAATAGTGAGGAAGCCTGGTGGCTCTGGGGACGGACTTAGACTCTGGGGTAGTAGCGTAGGGCTGGTTGCTTCTCTCCCCTCTCCTAAAACTGTAACTCAAGATGTAAGTAAAAGTGTTTTCATTTTTTTTATTGATCCTACTAACATCTTTCATTATCCAGCATGTAGCCACAGCAAATTATTGCTCATTTGATACCCAGAATTCTATTGACCATGGCTTCCGTCGGAGAGAGAATTCTAACTAGGGGCTCCTCTAGGCTCAAAGCTGAGGCTGGAAACGAGTGAATCCAGCCCTGACCAGCAGGAATGGATGGAAATGTGTTGGTGACACAGAGCCACGTGGGCAGGCACACAACCCTGCTTTTTTACTCTGTCTGCTTTGCCTCCCTCCCCCCCTTTGGAATAGATTTACTCACTTGGAAGGCTGGATATTCTTTGGCATGTTCCTTCCAGCTCTAGCCAGGATGAGGAAGAAAATGAGACAATGGAAGAGAAGATTGCTCCTCGGGCTATTGGGCTATTGGTCAAAGCTAGCCCAAGGTGGGACTGCTTGAAGAAACATTGAACCGTGCCTTCTCAACAAAAGATTCGTGATTTTGCTATATGAATATCATCTCCTAAATTTCCGCCATCTCATTCTTTCAAGACTGTACAGCATTACAGTGGCTAGAGTGGAGTGAGCATTCTGAGATCTGAGTATGGCTGGCAGTGGTCTCCCAGCCTCCATGACAAGAGCCATAGCTATAGCTTCAACGGTGTGGAGAAGGCGCCTCCGAATAGGAGGCTCCACAAAGACCAGAGACTATCTGACCTTTGAGCCTGGAACTCACAGCTCCAGGGTTGCTGGGGAGAGGTTGCTTCTCCCCCAAAATGAGGCTGGAGAAGACTGCCCTGGAGGGCAGTGGGAAAGGCCAGGTGGGTTCCTCAGGAAGCTGGTCTAGGATTTTGCCTTGCAATTCGCCAGGGGTTGATGCTGCACCCACATAGGAGACCCAAAGACTTGCCCTGCCAATGCTCATCTCCTTCCTGGCCTAGTGAGGGACCCACACCTCACCTGCCTCACTCTGGGAGAAAGCCACCTCAACTCAAAAGAGAGCAAGTCCAACTGGATCAGACCACAAAACCTGTCAGATTTCCAAGGAGCCAGCAATTCGTACCCTTCTTCTTCACCCTGACACCTGGGAGTCTATGAAAGAGATGGAGGTTCATTTCTACAAACACTAGGGGCTAAGCCCTCCAGGCTGGCTTCCAGAAAAGCAACAGGAACAACAACAAAAAAAAAGCAACTGAAGATTTTTCTAAATGAGTCCCAGCGTGTGCAGCCTGGCTCCGAACCTGAAGGTGTATTTAAGCTCCAAGGGACCCAGCTGGGGAGCTTTTCAATTTTTTAATTTTTTTTTCTAGAGTTACTGCTAAATTGCCTGTGAAGCCACATTGTTTCAGAACAAGGCAGTGAAAATGTAGGAGTAGGTGCTGTAGACAACATTCACAGCCTGGAGTGGGGGGGAAGTGGAGAAACTGCCGTGGTTTGGGGACACCCAGCTTGAAGATGATGTGTGGAGGGAGATACATTGCGGCCCTTTGTTTTTTCTTTTTCATGTGGATTTTAAAACAAACAAATCGGGGCTGTTGATGTGATCATAGCATGTCCCCGTGCAGAATATTCCTCAAGCACACTCACAGCCACTATGCTTAAAAACAATCTAGCCTAGGCTGGTGTGGAAACAAACATTCCAGCACAAGCTCTGAAAACGAAAACAAACAAACAAACACGCTGACAGGGAAGAGGAGGCTGACTTCAAACACTTCTTCCTATACGGGTAGGTGGCTGAGTTCTGGGTCCAGAGAAGGCAAACTAGATCGCCCTGAACTGAAAGCTACCTTGGCAAACAAGACTTGAGACCTGGGGTTGAGGTCATGTTGGGGTCACCCAGCAGTCTTTGGAGCCCTGGCTGAGCTGAGAACTTCTAAGCTGGACTCAGTTGCTTCC
The DNA here is from genome assembly GCA_028658305.1 of Pachyuromys duprasi. Taxonomy (NCBI): domain Eukaryota; kingdom Metazoa; phylum Chordata; class Mammalia; order Rodentia; family Muridae; genus Pachyuromys; species Pachyuromys duprasi. The sequence goes on along the minus strand of CM053749.1, from coordinate 41,893,079 downwards.
CGCTGCAGATCGGGAGAGCTCTTCCCCTGGCTTGGGTAGCAGCGATCAAGTCCTGAGTTAAGGCGGTCGCCACCTCTCCGGGGGAGTTGGGTGGGAGGCTCCGGGCTGTGACACTGCACTTCCCAGCTGCCTTAAACCCAGCCACCACCCCGTGTCGCCAGGTAAATGAAACACAAAAGAGCTCAATAGTAAATTATTTTGTTCAGCCTTCTGTCTTTTTATGAAAATAAAAGCCAACACTTTGTCATTTTTAATCGCATAAGCAGACAATAAATCTAATTTCGATATTGATTTTTTTTTCTAGAATCAAGTGATTTTTTTTTCTTTTGCAGTCTGTTGTGTTTCCTTTCTGAAAGACTCATTGCTTGTGGACCCTGTGGTGAAGGGGCCCGTGGACCCTGTGTTTGCTTGCGGGAAGGGGGCAGGCGCCTCTGAAATACGAAGTCCCTTAAAAGAGATTTTTTTTTCTCGGTAGCAGGAAGTTTAGCTTTGGTCTAACTCTCCGGAAATCGGTTTCAACTTCACCACCTTCGTTGAGCGAAGGTTCATCTGGGTAGTTAGGTGGTTACAGCTTCTGGGATTCGTTTTTAGTTTTCCCTTTAATTAACAAAATAAAGTAAAATACAAAAAAAAAAGTAAAA
>CM053749.1:41872227-41892338 GCA_028658305.1 Pachyuromys duprasi | reverse complement strand
GTAGCAAAAACCTAGTGGAGAAGCTTCACCGGGCATGGGGGGGGGGGGGGGAGGAAGAGCAAGGAATCACTGAAGCGCAAGTGGGCCCTTGGCTCACCTGTCCCTCCTTCTTCAAAAACAGGACTGGGGGTGGCGGGGGGGGGGTGGGAAGGGAGGAAAGGACAGAGGCGGGCAAGGAAGAAAACTGAAGAGATGGGTGTGGGGGATGAGAAGAATGACTGAGGGGAAACGGAGCGGGAAGGGAGGGAGAGGATCTTAAGAGACCAACTTGACCAGAAATAAATAAATAAAATACAAGATCGCCCCTATTTCTGAAGAAAACTGTGGTCGACCCACACCGGACTTGCTCCAGTCCCTTTCGGCTCCTGTCCCCACTTAAGCCAGGATGCGCCAGAACCGCCGCCAGGCCTGCCTGCCCGCAGCGCCCGGCAGCCGTGGCTGTCAGGGTCACCACGACCTCCGCCCCCCTCCCCGAGGCCTGTCCCCGTACTGGGGGGGGGGGGAAGCCGGGAGGCTGACAGCCTTGCGAAGAGGGGGAGGGGATCACGGGCTCGCCACGGGTCCCTCCTGCCCTGACCTTTCCTGATGCCCCGCAGGGTCAGGATGTGACCTTTCGGGCCCCTGCGCTGCACGCGTCCTCCCTCGCCTGTGGCCTCGGCTAGGGGACAGGGAGAGGGGTCGATGCTGGGGCTGTCAGCCTCAGTGGCCCCCCGAGGACCCGACGTGGGTGAAGACCCGAGCCCGCCCCGCTCTTCGTGCCCAGAAGGCTGAGGCCTGCGTAAACTCGGAGGAGAGTAGAGGGATGGTGGTGTTGGTGCGGATGGGGAATGCGGGGCCTGAGCCTCCTGCGGGGTGTCCAACGGTCTGTCCATCCCTAGGGCCGCGGTGGGGTTTCCAGCGGATCCTGGGCCCCCACGAAGCCCGCAGCGTTTGACCCTCCGCTTCGGGGACTGGTGCCAAGCCAACCCCAGGAAAAGCCCGGGCTAGAAGTCCTGGCCCCAGAGGTGCGGCCCTCCGGTCCCTTCGCGGAGAGTGGGTGTCCGCCTCGCCTGCCGGTCCCATGCCACCCACTTCCAGAGTCTTCGGTCCACGACGCCTCCAGAGGGCTCCTTCAGCGGGGAACCGGGCAGAGGGACCGCACACCTGAGGCTCGGGCCGCTGGAGAGCCCCCCAGCTCTGCACGGCTTGGGGTTTTCGCGGTCTCCCCAGCTGGAGCCAGGGCCGTCAGAAGCCGAGAGCCTAGGTTCAAATGCATCAAGGTTCCGAAGTTATTTATCCGGGTTTCATAAATAATTTTCTCCTTACACTTAAGCCCGATTCCTGCCTGCCCCCTTCCCGTTTTTATTGCGGGGGTTTCAGTGGCTAAAAAGTTTCCATGGCGGTGGGCGGCTGTGCCCCCTTTTTTCCATCATTAATGTCATTACTGCGAACTATCAATAACCTTGTCGTTGGGAGCCGAGTTTTGCGGTATTGATCCACGCGGCTATTCATCTCTGCCATGCAAGACACGGAATAATTTTCGCATTACAGTAGCTTGGATTTGCTTTTAATTCATATTTAAAGCTGCAACCGGCTCAGTGGAGCGCTCTGCGAGAGACTGGAGGCGCCTAATTAATAATAAGTCAGAAACGAAGGAAGGCACCGGCGAATAAATAATTAATACAGACATCTATGTCTCTTTGAATATTACTCCTTTAAAAATTTAGGCTTACCAGGACCGTACTGTAAGTCTGCCATTTATATTGCGGAGATGATTTAAGAAAGCTATTTTTTTCCCTTGAAATACAATAATGAATTATTTATGGTGTTTTGCAAACCTAAGTTCCTTCATTAGCCGGCCCCCTCTATTTTATTTCTTTCGGGCGGAAAACACCAGTTTTTAAAAATAATTATTACAATAAACTCCCAGCAAGAACCACCAGATGACATTAGATTCAGGATAACTAGCATAGGCACACACACACAAAAAAAAAGAAGTGAGAAGATCGAAGTGTGGGGTCCCCTACTCTGGGAAGATGCTGGGATCTGCCACATACAGAGTTTTGTCCAGGAGAGAAAACAAAATCCAGAATATTGTCCGGTGACCTTAGGTATTTGCTGGTGCCCAATGGGGGTCCTGAAAGGGTCCTGAAGTGGCTCGGGTTTAGAAGATCTTCGGTGCCTCTCCACATATATATATATATATATATATATATATATATATATACCCACGATGAGATGGTGGGGGAGAATGGAATTTTAGAGACTCTATTTAAAAGTTGGGGTTGCTTTCACAGTAGTCAGGAGCCACTGCTAGCAGCCTCAGAGAGTGACAAAATTTAAGGCGATAGGAGTGATTGAATATCTGAGAAGGTTTTTGTGTGAGATGGACTAAGATTTGTTTGCAATGTTGTTAGCAATATTGATTTTTTTTGTTACTTGGATTAATGTATGTTAAACAGGAAAATAAGGGCATTAGTCAAGTACATTATAACCATCTATTGTTGGGAGGAAGGTTTCTCAGGTGATGTAGGGGGCCCGGGGTGCCGGTCAGTTCCAGTGAGGTGGGGATACGCTGGAGTATTTGCGGCCCCTGGACCAGCTGGAAGGGACAGATTCGCCTGCAGTTCTACCTCCCACCCACCCTCTTCCGGCAGAGTTACAGCCTAGTATTCAATAAAAGCTCCAGGCGAGTATGTAAGCCCCACTGCCGACCCCCACCCCCTCGTTGAAGGAAGGAAAAGGGTGCAGGTGTTTAGGTACTGCCAAGTTTCTCACCTGCTTTTCCATGTTCCCACAGTCCCACCTCTATGTCTCTTAGCCCCACTGACCGCCCCTTCAATCGTCTGGGACCTCATCTCAGGCGTGGGGACTGCAGTAGTAAAGCATTACTGCATCTACGCAGCTACATACACTTTAACACACACACACACACGCACACACGTGACCTCTGTAAAAAACTCGGAGGCGGAGTGTGAGGGTCTGGAGACCTTGTGCACCAGAGAAGCCTGCATCTGATAGACAGTTCCCTCCACCATGGGTAACCTTCTGGGTTGGCTCTTCTTTAGTCCCGCCGCAGATTGGCACAGCCTTCTCCACAGCCAGGTGATGATGGGATGTGGACCAAAGCTTTTGTACTCTACCTTTTCCTTTTACCGCTGAGAGAGACAGACAGACAGACCCAGACAGAGAGAGAATCCAATTGTTTGCATTTATGGAGCAAGATCCCTAAAGCATGCAAGACCCCACACACACACACACACCCAGACCAAGGTCTTTCCCCCACCTCCATAGAAACTAGAGGTCAAGCACATGACCCTTTGTGTCCTAGGTTATGAAAGGCATATAAAGGCCGAGGTCTGGGGGTCGGGGTGGTTCGAAGACTCTGGTCCACTCCATAATCCTACGACTGGATGGCGCTCAGGCTAAAGGGCCTTCGCGCAGAGTCTCTGGGTCAGAGACCAATGGTGAGGACAGACCAATAAGGTGGCTGGTTTGTGAAAGGCTGGCCAGGACAGACGTGAGGGGGGACGGACGGGGGACTGAGAATGAAGTAAGGAAAGTGAGGGACAAAGAGAGAGATGAGTCTCCCCCTTGGAGAAAGCAAAACCCAAACCTGGCTGGAGCAGGCCGAGGAGGGAAGCGCAGCAACGGGGCAGGCGTTCAGAACACCTGCGTTTTATTTTTAAATCTTCTAGGTGTCTGCGGGTCAAATAAAGACAAGGGCAGTAACGATTATTCTGTTAAATCTATGGTACTTGACTGCGCAAACACTAATTGATTAGACACCAAAATGATTTGTTTAAAGAGTTTTCCTCCTTCCCAAGTGCAGCTGTTCTGGGCCTGCGTCGGCGTTGCCGGGCGACGGTACAGTTCGCCAAGTGGGCGTGAGTAGGCCCGGTAGTAGGTTAGCTGGTCCAAGCCCTGCGCAGCCGGAGGCTCCCGGCTGGGCGGTGGCTGGTGACTTCTGCTTCCTAATTATCACCAAAGTCGGAGAAGAATATTGTACTGGAGAACACTAGTACACTTAGCCTTCTGTCCACCCATCTGAGCTTTTCTTACTTTTGGTCGCATGGAATGGCACCAACTCTCGGGCTCTCACCCCTACCCCTTCCTCTCCAATGTCCAGCGTTGGCACTCTCTACCATCAGAAGGCCACTGCTAATCTATCACAGACCTCCGAAAAAGGAGGGCTGGGAAAGGAATGCTCACGGTTAGCTACCCCAAATCTGGAAAACTCACTGGCTTCCTCAGTCTTTGGCAGGCTTCTTCCTCCGTTAATATAAAATAATTACCAGAGAGAAAGCCCACTGAAGGTCGGAGCACACAAGACCAATTTCCCTGGGAGTCAGGCTAACCTGTGTGCCCCCGCCACCCTAGGAGGCAGAAACCTCCTCTTCAGTCCCATGGCCACTGCGGACACCCCTCAGCGCCTTTGCCAAAGCAGGCGAACCCACCCCGCAGAAAATTTCAGCCCAGAAGAACCCTCTAGTAGTTCATCCAGCGTCCCAGGAGATCAAGCGGTTTTCTTGCTTGCCCAGGAAGTAACCAGAGATGCTCTGCGAGTGGTCAGTTTTCAGACCGCCGCCACTGAGGTGGCTCCAAGCAGTTCCTGGAACTCTATGTTAGTGGGGTTAGAGGGAGCTGAGCGCCCTTCCGCAGGCTTCATCTTTGGGGATGGGGGAGGAGATAAGAGATGAAAGAATGGGTGGTGCAAAACTGCTGGGTTTTAAATCATTTTCACTAGCAAAACAATGGTTAGGAAGGAAAGGGGATAATTGAACAGACGAATTAAAACTACACAGACACAAAATGCAGAAGCAAAGCTTGAAGTGGAGTGTTAGAAGCATTGGTTCTCACTCCCTCCACAGGAATAAGACAGACCACCGACGGCACACTTGACACTTGATGGAACTAGAAACTAATTTGTTATTTTAGTTGTTTTCAACAATACACCATCAGACCACTGTTTCCTAAAAATAATTGCATATTCTAAGCCAACAGCAATTTTCTGAATAAACTTCTCCAGAGAAGTGGAAAGACTCCAGAGGAAGCCGGTAGAGCCCTGCAGGAAGCGTCTAGAATCAGATCTCCCACTTCACTTAACCAGGGTTCTGCGGTAGCCAGATGCCAATGGCATGCCTCTCCCCTGGGGAGTTTCATTCTAGACTCTGCAAGCCTCAAAAGTGCTGATGGGCTTCAAAAGCTGTAGCCAAGTGTCTCTCGCCCCGAAGCCCTACTTAGAAACACTTTCTAAACCCCAGGACTGCCGGACACCAAATAGCAACTGAGCACCTGATGGCCCAAAGAAACTAGAAACATTTTTTTTGAATGGTCCATATGTTACTTCTCTCTTGGTCACAAAGCAAACTAAGCCATTCTAAGAGAGCCTTGTGTGGCCAGCAGCATTTACAATGGCCTTTCCCCCAAGTCTTGCTTTGCAAATTGTAGCCTATCTAGCAGAGGACAGATTTCATCCCCCCCCCCCAACTCCTAGACACTTAAGACATTACAAAAATAAACATCAATGGTTGAGCCTTTGCCTAGCTCAAGGCCCTAGGTTCAATCCCCAGTAGCACCAAAGTTGGTTTCCAATGTGAAACTACTGCATCCAGCATCTATTTGAGCCTTTAGCCCCTGTTTTTAAACATGTACTTTCATATTTTGACATTAATTTTTTTTCTTTAACTCTCCTTCAGTTGCTTAGAACTGAGGTGGTTAAGTATAACCCCTTCTTTCCTCTGCTTCACACACTTACCTTCCCAGTGTCAAGGAATTCTTCCAGAGACTCTAATGCTCTCTCCTTGTGGGAGATCTAAGAGGGCCAAGCTTTTTTGCTGGGCACTCTGAGAAGAGAAGACAAAGTGACAACAAGGAAAATCAGTCCCCTAGCATCTGATGGTCCCTTAGAGGCCAGAGAAAAATGTCCTTTCTACCCACCATACAGGAAATGCTTCTGAGAAGTCAAAACACACCTTGCTCCTGACTCATCAACTACAGAAAAGCAGTGCTTCAATGAAAGGTGTAAAATAGAGGGGGGTGGGGGGAATGAGGAGAAGGAGGGAGAGGAGGAGGAAGATTTGCAAACCAAGTCCTGCCACACAAGACTGCAATTTTAAGGAGTGGGGATACCAAGCACTGAGGTAGGTGAGCTAGGAAGGCCAAAAGGTCCTTCCAGGATTTCCCTTCTCCTTTGGGAACCAAAGCTGAAACAAGCCACCTTTCTGACAAAGTCCCCTGCTGGCATGGAGATTTGATCCCACCCTCTTCAGGTCGGCTCCAGGCTCAGGGGCTCAGCCAAGAGGACTTTCCAAGATCCAGTCTCTACTGGAAGAGGGTAACACATGAACAATTTGTGCACTAATTTCTTTCTTTCTTTCTTTCTTTCTTTCTTTCTTTCTTTCTTTCTTTCTTTCTTTCTTTCTTTCTTTTGGAACTGTCTTTCAAGAAGAGATGGCCACAAGGGCAGGTCAATCATTTCAATGGGACTAAAATATGAGGACCGGGCTGAGATTGCTTCAACCCATCCTTTGGTCCTAGAAGAGAGGCAAATTCTCTATAGGAAAGGAAATTAATTAGAAAAAATTTTTTAAAAATACAGAAACGTGCATTTGGCTTCTGAAGCTGATTCACTAGATAGAAAATGTTTTATGCTTGAATGTGTCTGAAGAGGTGATAAAGAAATAAATTAGTTAATTTTTATTTGGGCCAATATATTTTCCCCTTAATGACCTTTTCCTAAGGCGCGCACGGGGGCGGGGGAGAGGGGTGGTACTCCAGAGTCCTAAAAGATCATGACCGAGTGGACAAGAAGTAGGATCCACAAGAATTATTTGGGTAAGATGGAGATGTTTCTGACCGTAAGAACCAGCAAAATTAGTCTTCTAGGAATTCTTAGTGTATCCACTGACCTTGACTGACCTGGAGTGACTTTGTGCTGTTGCTGGCAGGGACCTGGGCTAAGACATGAGCTCGTCTGTGCCCTAGCTGATGGGATTTTGACCCCAGAATTGACCGTACCAAAATTTCCTCTTAGACCCTACCACCACGACTCAGTCGTAGGCTCTCTGAAAACCGTTATAGGGAAACACAGACGGTGGACTCTGTTTGGCGCAGAGCAGGCCTCACAGACTTTGTTCAGTAGCTGAGCCCTGAAAACCCGGCTCTGAGGCTCTCCTTATTGTGAACACCGCTAGCCCCGGGCTGAGGCTCTGGCGCTGACCCGGCCTAACTGCCAAGGGCCTGACAATGGGCACATCTGTCCTTTCTCCGAGGGATAAAAGCACCTAAGCAGACAAGGCTCTGCCTTTTGTTAAGGACTTTTTTTCTTTCTTTCTTTTGTAAATAAAAGAAAGCCGCGGCATGTGGCGGCCGGGTGTGTGTCCCACACAGGGGGCCTCCCCACGCGTCCCCACCAAGCTGAAGGCCCGGGTTCAATTCCGGATTGGAGCGTGACTGTGACAGGGGCGCAATTATGCCCAAAGCTGAATTGATTTTCAAATCTGGAGGCTTCTTGCAGGGACGCTTAGGAAGAGGAAAGCACCCCTGCGGGCCAAGCCGAGGCCTGCGCTGCCGCGCGCACCCTGCCCGCGTGTGCGTATGTCCAAGCAGCAGCAGCCTCCTGGTGCTTTTCCAGGAAGGCTGCGGAGAGTGACTAAAAGACCAGCCCCAGTGTCTACCATCCAGGCACTCTCTCCCATCTCCTTCACCGAAACCCAAGCAGAGTTAACCCAAGCAGAGCGGGAGCACAGCGGAAGGTCTCTGAGGTCTGGGACAGCGAAGGTGCGGCTTCCATCCCGACTCAGGGCACTGAGTGCTCCTCATTCCCACGATGGGGGAAGGTGGGCTTGAGCAGCTCCTGGAAAGGCCGTGTGTGGGGGTTCAACAGCGGCCACGCTGACCCAGGTCTTCAAGGATTACATCCCCCCCCCCGAGTCCCGTAGGCCAAGCGTTTAAGGATGAGGAATGAGCCGGCCCCCAGCGACCCTCCAGGGAATGAAGCCCAATGGGGCAAGTGGCGAAGGCCCCGGCAGAGTCCCCAGCTCCCCGCGGGGAACCTGCACCGGGGAAACAGCAACTCAGACCCGGGCCCTCCCCCCACCCCATCCCCGGCTCTCCAATCTGGCCGGCCCTCGGGGCCAGAAACCGGGCAGAAAACCTCGCTGGGAAGACAGAGGAAGGAAGTGAGGAAGACCGGGATGGGGGCGGGGGGTGCGGGGGATAAGCACATCTTCGGATGACCCCGGCGGCGGCTCTGGGTGGCGCTCCGGGCGCGTCCCGGGCACGTGCGCACGGCTCCCGGGCCCTCCGGCGCCGCCGAGAGAGCCCTGGGCGCCCCCCGCCCCCTCCCACGACCCTCCCCCCCGGCCCCCAGATGCATCTGTACTGGGACGTCACGGAGCCCGGGCGCCGGGGCCGAGGGGGCGGGGCCTGCGGGCGCGCATGCGCGCTGCGCCGCGCCCGGCGGGCGTGAGGGCGGGCGGCGGGCGGCGGCAGCGGCGGCGGCGGCCAGGGAATCGCGGCCACAGTCTGCCACAGTAACCGAGCCATGGCTCGAGCTGGCGGGCGGCGCGGGCAGGCAGCAGGCGCGGCAGGCGCGCGGGCCGCGTCAGGGGAGCCGGGGGCAGCAGGATTCTAGGAAGGAGAGGGGCGAGAGGGGGCCGGGCCAGGCGCGCGAAGGGGCACCCGCGCTCTCCCAACAGCGCGGAGCCTTTTTGGAAATTAATATTTAAAAAAAAAAAAAAAGGGGGTAGAAGGAAAAAAAAACCGGAGGGAAGGTGGGAGCAGGAGAGAAGGCGAGGCACGCAGACACACACACACAGAGCGAGCGAGCGAGAGACGCGGATCCCGACGGCGAGAGGAAGAAAAGGCCCCGCTCGCCGGCGGCGGCCGCCGCGAAGCCTGGACCCCGCGCGCCCCTCGCCGCCTCTGCCCGGCCACATCGATGTGGCAGCCCGCTCGCCCGCAGCACGATGAACGCGCAGCTGAGCATGGAGGCGATCGGCGAGCTGCACGGGGTGAGCCATGAGCCGGTGCCCGCCCCCGCCGACCTGCTGGGCGGCAGCCCGCACTCGCGCGGCTCCGTGGGGCACCGCGGCGGCGGCCACCTGCCCCCCGCGCACCCGCGCTCCATGGGCATGGCGTCCCTGCTGGACGGCGGCGGCGGAGGCGGCGACTACCACCACCACCACCACCGCGCCCCCGAGCACAGCCTGGCCGGCCCCCTGCACCCCACCATGACCATGGCCTGTGAGACTCCCCCAGGTATGAGCATGCCCACCACCTACACCACCTTGACCCCCCTGCAGCCGCTGCCGCCCATCTCCACGGTGTCCGACAAGTTCCCCCACCACCATCACCACCACCACCACCACCACCACCCACACCACCACCAGCGCCTGGCGGGCAATGTGAGCGGGAGTTTCACGCTCATGAGGGACGAGCGCGGGCTGGCGTCCATGAATAACCTCTACACCCCCTACCACAAGGACGTGGCTGGCATGGGCCAGAGTCTCTCGCCCCTCTCTGGCTCCGGGCTGGGCAGCATCCACAACTCCCAGCAAGGGCTGCCCCACTATGCCCATCCCGGCGCGGCTATGCCCACCGACAAGATGCTCACCCCCAACGGCTTTGAAGCCCACCACCCTGCCATCCTCGGTCGCCACGGGGAGCAGCACCTCACACCCACCTCCGCCGGCATGGTGCCCATCAACGGCCTTCCTCCTCACCATCCCCATGCCCACCTGAACGCCCAGGGCCACGGACAGCTCCTGGGCACGGCCCGGGAGCCCAACCCTTCGGTGACCGGCGCGCAGGTCAGCAATGGAAGTAATTCAGGGCAGATGGAGGAGATCAATACCAAAGAGGTGGCGCAGCGCATCACCACCGAGCTCAAGCGCTACAGCATCCCGCAGGCCATCTTCGCGCAGAGGGTGCTCTGCCGTTCCCAGGGGACCCTCTCGGACCTGCTGCGAAACCCCAAGCCCTGGAGCAAACTCAAGTCCGGCCGGGAGACCTTCCGGAGGATGTGGAAGTGGCTGCAGGAGCCGGAGTTCCAGCGCATGTCCGCGCTCCGCTTGGCAGGTGAGCCCGGATGGGCGACGGGGCGCGTGGGCGAGATGAGGGACCGAGGGTGGGAGGGAGCGAGGAAAGGCCCCGCTCCGCCTCCCCTTCCTTCAAGAGAAGTGTCCCTAGACCTGGGGAGCCGGCCTCCTTCTCCTTCTCGGGACGGGGGCTCGGTGCTTCGGGAGGAGACTGTGGGAGGCTTCGCAGACCTCTGCGACTCCGGGTGGCGTCCGTGCTCGGGGACTGAGCCGCGAGGTTTCCAGCCACAGGCCGAGGGATTCTAGGAACCTGGCGGAACACGGCGGGGTCTTAGAAAAGGGACGGATCCCGCCAGGTATCCGGCGCGCGCGGATGGGTCGCTGCTCAGGCTGCCAGGCAGTATCTGGCCGAGCTGGCGGCTTTATTGGCACCGCGCGCTGGGGGGACCGCTCTTCAGTTACGGTGTGTACACAGATGCCAAAACCTGCCGGCGGTGGGCGGCTTCGGAAGGGTCAGCACACAGGGGCTGAGCGTGTAGCCGGCTGTGGAAAGGAGGGAGGCAGAGGCGGACAGGGATCGCGTCCCCCCATGAAGCTCCCGGTTGAGCCTAGGGACGGCAGATGACAACTCGCATTTTCGTCCTAGTGATTTTTTGTTTGTATCATCTAAGTCTCTGTGTTCCTGGGCGGGGATGTGTAGATGCCCTTCACATCAGCAAGCCTGTCTTCTGAGTTCGAACCCCCTAGCAGGCTGTTTGAGCCCCGAAAGTCTCAGCTGCCAAGTGCAGGCGCCAGGCCTGGCTCCCTGATGCGGGCCGGGAGACCTAGCGGACGGCTGAGGCCAGCTGGGACTGCACGGGGGCGGGGGTGGGGTTCAGGCACACTCGGCGACCCTTGAAGACGCGAGAAGAGGGCAGCCTAGGGGCAGACTGTGTTCGTGAGCCCCGGAAGGAGGTGACCGCCTTGATTGACTCCAGCGTCCGCGTCCCCCCAACACACACACACACAACCCCCACCCCTGCCCGAGCCACACACAGCCTCGTCGGAGCCCTGCGCCCAGGTCTCCGTCTCGGCGAAGGGAAAGGTAAACGCTGGAATGAGGGTTTGTTAATTAACTGATCGTTCTCCATTAATTCGTCCCCAGAGGACGAGAGACAGTCAATCCGCCCTGAGCCGAGGGCACTGAGCCGTTTCACAGACTGAAATCAAAGCTTGAGGCCGAACCATCCTCCCTCCCCCCACCCGGTGCCTGCCAATGAGAAGCTGGGAGGAGGCAGGTGCGGACTAGCCTCGGACCCTAGCCCGCTAGCCTACCCGAGTGTTCCCCGCCTCTGACACCCAGAGGCCTTCGGTCATGGGTGCCCCCGCTGCCTCAGCCTCTTTCCGGCGTAGCTAAGACCTTTGCTAGGAAGTTCTCACGGCAGGCTCGGGTTGGTGCGCCCCGGAGTCCGGTGAGGCAACGGGGCAGGATACCTGGGCTGCCTGCGGTTCTTCTGGGTAGCACTCTCTGTAGTGTCAGAGCCCTTGGTGGGCCCCTAGCTCCCCCTCCCCTGTGGGCAGCTGATCTTGCTGCTGGTCCATTTTCAGAACCTTCCAATGCACCCTCGCTTGAAGCCGGTGCTCAGGACCTTCCGGGCAGGTAGGGTTAGCCAGTTTGGGGCTCGGAAGCGTGGATAAAAAGTGTCCTCTCTCACCAACGTCACACCCCACTACTCCAGACATCAGGGACCCCATACGTGATCTTTTGTCACACCCTGGAAGGACAAACTGATAGGTCCTGTACCGAGATGATTCTCTAGTCCTGGAAATCTAACCTCTCCATCCTGTGCGAGGCCCTCTGACTTCCAGATAAGAAAACCGAGCTTCCTGGATGAGGGCATGCATGGTGCTGAGCTCTGTGAATGAAGACTAGGTTCTAGAACCTGCAACGGAAGGCATGAGTTGGGTGCTGAGCAGGTGCTCATGGGACCCAAAAGGTCATCAAAGGTGTGTCTGCACACCTAGGCTCTGTTATTCTTGGTTCTAGGCATGTGGCCCTTTTTTAGACAAATGTGGAAAAATGGAGGCTCTAGCAGACAGAAAACCCAAGGACGGTGGATGTCCTGATGTCCTGAGACAGAGCAGCCCATGGCCTCTTTCTTTTCCTTCCTCCCTTCCTTTCTTCCTTCCTTCCTTCTTTCTTTTCTTTTCTTTTTCTGTTTGTTTCTTTAACATAAAGGATTGACAAGGATTAGACCTAAGTCTGCAGAGAGGGGATCAGGGTGGCTGAGTCAAGGAACCCAGAACCATCCCGCTCTGCCTCAAAAAGTCACAGCCATTTTCTGAATCACTTACAACAGCCGTCCGCGCTCACTGACATCTTTCTTTCTAAAGATAAGTCGGGCCTCAGTGGTGGCGGCTGAGTCCTGACAGCCTGATGCTGCGGGGGGGCTTAGCACCTGCTCCCCATCACCACTGCAGCTTTGCTAACTGTGGTACTAAAAAGCAAACACCATCTTTTCTCAGCCAGCCCCCTTAGAAGGCCCAGCTGAGTTCCTTCATTCTTTGGTGGAAAGGCAGTTTCTCCACTTCTTCCCCCCACCCCCCTTGTTCCACGTTGCTTCTTCGGAGGGTCAAAATCTTCTGCACGTGGCAGGATGTTTGGGGAGGCGCCTTTCTGGTGTATAAATTACAGGCGCTGGTGAAAGACTGGAGGAGATTCTCAACCAAATTAACTACCTCTTAAAAATCAATGTATGTAGCCTCAACGTAATGCTTGCTTGCTGCTCATTAAAACGCAAGCGTGACCCAGACGCACGCACGGCCGGCTTCTGGTCCCGAGTGGGGTGGGGAAGCTAAGCGGGGTGCCCCGCCTCTGACGTGGGCGTCTATCAAGACAGGAGGAGATTAGCTCCCAATTAAATATTCCAGAAGGCTTCGGGCCCCTCGACCGGGAACTGGCACACGGAAAGAGACCGCAAGAGCCACCTACCAGTGAGTGCAGCTCTGGCACTCTGCACCAGGCGGTGGGGACTCGGGTCCTCAGCCCAGGCAAGGCTGGGTGCTGGCCACGCAGAGCCTGCGGGAGGTGAGGAGCCCTCCAGAGCCCTGCGGGAAGATGGCCCGCCCTGCAGCACACGGCACTTCGCCCCCTTGCGGTCGGGTATCTGCCCCTCCGTGCTAGAGGAAAATGGGGGTGAGTAACGGGGGGGGGGGAGGTCCTAGCTGGAAGTGGCCCTGAGAAAAGTCTTGCCCAACCCAACCTGGGCCCGTGTTTGCAGTGAGTGGCCTTGCGGCTTGGTTGATTGATAACTGGCTTTGCACACGTCCATTTGCTTTCGTGTTAATGTTTATCCCGACCGGTGACATTTCAAGTGTCCCGTGTTAGCCAGGCGGCGAGAGCCAGGCTTGGCGAACCGCATTTGTTCGACACCCCCCTCACCGCCCGAAGGATTCTGGGTGGAGAGAGAGGCCAGAAGTGGGCCTAAGAGATGCCGGGTATGGAAGGGCTCCTGGGCTTCAGAGTGGGGGAGAAGGTAGAGCCGCCGCCCTGGTTCCCTGGCGCCCCGTGCCGTGGCTTTTTCGTGGTGCAGCTGCTCCTGGCCCGCTGCAGCTCGAACAAAGGGCCGGCAGGGCGCGACCGACCGTGTCCGCCTGGGAGGCTGGGGTCAAGGCCTGGGATGGCTTTCTCCCAGCGTGGCCAGGGGATAACCCGTTATCAGGAGGCAACCAAGGGTCCCGGGGCCTTCAGGGATGAATGGTGGGGGTCAACTGGGGTAGTCGGAACACGCGCGCGCGCGCACACACACACACACACACACAGGCCGAATGTGAAGTCAAAAAGACTTGGGGGCAGTCACCAAAGGGCTCCTGAGAGGCATCTTTCTCACAGACAGTTGTCTCTGTGTATTTTTCGTTGCGGAACCCACATCCCACGAGGGTAGGGTAGGTGCTGAGGTTTAAGAGTGTGCCCGTGGCGACAATCAGCAAGTGTGGTTTCTGTAGCGGCCTAAGCCTACCTAATTAGACCTGGTGTCTGTGATGTGGCGACCTCGTGGACGACGCAGAGAGAACAACCATCAGAAACAAAAGCCACGGCACCTTTAGGAGGCGCCTACCTGTCCCCGCCCCCCCCCAAATAAAGTAAAATAAAAACATAGCCTGGAGATCTTTGGATAATCCCGAGTGTCAACGCGGGGTCTAGGGCACCATTATCACAACCGAGCCTATTGCAAGCGACAGGGAGGACAGGTGTGCCATAGCGGTAAAGCCACCCAAAGCCCACAACCTAGCTGCCTTCGAAGCCTTCTGCCCTCCGCGAGTCCGGCAAAGGCAGCGACGAGCTGGCCTCGCTCCCTGAGTTGGGAACCCTGGCTCGCCTCGCTCCGGCCGCGGAGGCTGCGTGGAGGGGGCCGCGTGCTCCCCCTAGTGGCCGCCTGGGAGCCGGGAGACCTTAACGCCGGCCGAGCCTTTGTTTTTAGAGCCTCCTTGTCCTAAAGATGTTCTTCTGAGCAGTGAGTGTTTTGATAGGAAGAAGATGTGGAGGAGAAAGAGTTTGCATAAGAAAGGCCCCCTCGAGGGAGACGTGATTTCCTTTCTTGCCGATTCCATCCCGAATTCCAAACTACCCAGAAAAGGTGAACGCTTCGACTCCCTGCCCGGATTGTGCTCTCTGACTTTATTTTTTATTTATTTATCTATTTTTTTTTTACCTGAGACGAGCGATAAGTTGCAGGGGTGACCCTGGCGGTCTGAAGTCGGAGGCTGGGACCGGAAGAGTCCGCACAGATTAACAGTTCCTTTGTTTTGCTTGCTTCCCAGCAAACTGGCCTGAGTGAGTGAGAAGGCAGCCTCCGGGCCTTAAGCTTGGAAGCCTTTGTTTTCCCCTCCCGTGAGGTGAGAGAAAGAGCTCTGGAAGCCTGCAGGCTTAAAACCCTGGCTCAGAGTCAGGACCCTGGACAGAGCCCCACCGCCTCCCGCGATCTCTGGAAAAAGGCAGCTTAGGATGCTACAGGATCCCAGTCCTTAGCAAAGAAACATTAAGAGCTAAGCGTTCCGAAGTTTGTGAGAGCAGGAGTCCTCTCCCGGAACAAACACTGGCCCTGCCGGGTCGTCGGAAACATCAAAACCGTCGTCAAAGATCAGGTGTTGATTGGTTTGTTCCTACGTGGCACGGCACGTGCACACCAGCATATAAAATCGGAATTTGCGTCCCCGTGGGTGTGACAGGAGTTGGATCATTAAGCTAAAACGTTCAATTCAGCCCCTTTGATCCGTGCTGGGGAAAATCTATAGTCATCTCTAATCTACGAGGTCTTTAAGGAGATTGTTACACTAGCTGTTTGATGCCATCATCCTCCACATCCGTGGCAAATTCAGCTAATCAAACACTCTGGTCCCCAAAGTTTTCCCAAGCAACAGCTCTTACAGAGCAGACCTGTAAAATCCGTTCTTGGTTTGTTTGTTTGTTTGTTTGTTTGTTTGTTTTTGTTGCAAAGAAAAGGAAATATTCAACTCTAATGGCTGTGGTAATTTAGAAGGAGGTTCCCAGGTGTCTCACGGCTCAGCTTCCATAGTTGGTGGTGGCCATGTCCCTGAAGCCATAATGTTCAGCATTCTCAGTAAACTGCTTGTAAACACATATTCATTTTTGTAATTCAACCCTAGAGGCTTAACAGTGAAAAAAAAAAACTAGCTTCATTTCAGACCCTATTTAAATACTAAGATTTCCACTCCTTGACAAAATTGAATGGCCCCCAACCTATCGTAGCTACAGAAAAAAAAAAATCTCAGTAAGCTATGCTTGTTATGGAATCTGTTCCTTAAAAAAAAAAAATTCAGCCCGTATGCATTACAGACCATGTTCTTCCTGTCGACATTTAAATGAGACAAGTTCACACCTTCATAAGACAACCATATTATTTCTACATGGAAAATATCACCCTCACAGTCTATTAAGAAAGAAAATATTATTTTTAATGTAAGTGAGTTTGGTACACAATCATACATTCCTATCACATCCATTTTATAGGTTTTTTTTTTTTTAAACAGACATATTCACTCTGACAACGATTTCTTTCTTGCTAAGGTGACAGGTGACTAGGCCAGCCATGTGACAATATGATCATTTGATACAAGCATACTACTGTGTACAGGGGTCGTGCTGTTTCTCCCCAAAGATGTTACAGTGGAACAAATAGCTCCTAGAACATTTCTGTTTCTTTAATGTGTTGATTTAATAAGAGAGCCGCTGAGCAGAGCTCAGCCGTGGAGAACGATTGGTCAGGTTTGTCATACCAGTGAATGAGGAGAGAATGCAAGTTGGTTGTGCACATGGTATTGACTGCATGCTGTGGTGGACATGCCCTTTTCATTCTCCCCGTCTGTGCCACTGGCTCATAAGTCTTACTTCATGTAGAAATCACTTAACGACTTAAACAACTAATGTCTGGCTGCAGCCCCAGATATTCTGATCTAATTGAAGGGGTCCCAGGTGAGGGGTGTGTGGAGGTCTGGGAGCCTATGTAGGGTGTGGTAGTTACCGTGGCTTTCTCTGATGCTCTCTGTAGTGGGGTTGATTGGTCTCAAACCACTCAACTAGAATGTACTGATGCCCTGGACTCAGTTTCCCCAATTGAAAGGCCCTGGCCAAGCACATCCTCCACAAATGGCTTCTGTTGCCATTTCCAGATCCCGATCAATGAGCCCAGCATATGGGCTGCTGCCTTTAGCACTTAAGAAGGTCTGTGCATCATAAAGCTCTTGAAATTATAGAGCAAATATTTTCTGCCAGGCTCTCAAGGAAAGTTTTTGAAACAATTCTCTCTTCTCATGTGTATAAGCAGGATTTATCTTAATGGCTCCAAAGACCCAGCCAGAGTGGCAACAGACGTGAGACTCACTTCTCTCTATCCACTCTTTCACTTAAACAGCTATCGATGGGCAAGGCCCATCTCATTTAGATGTGCTCTGTGGGTAAGCCTGGCCCTCTGGGACCCACGCCTGGAGGAAGGCTCCAAGGCCCAAGGCCACCCGCGCTTCCACGACTGATGTTCTCATATGTCTTTGGCTCTGTTCTTCCAAAACTTGCTTGGTACCCATATTTTAGGACTCTGTGCACGTGCATGCACACAGAGAAAGGGGGGAGGAGAGAGAGAGATCAAGTTGACAAAAGCACTACCAGTATGTTGGTGATGGTCCGAAAGCCAACTCTGTTTCTGTCAGGCACCCTTCCTTCTTCGCATACATCACGGGGTAAAGAGAATGGAGAGTTTCTGCAACCAGTCCCTAACTTTTAACATTTGATGATGATTTCATGGTCCCAATGAGAGGGTTGTCTGAAGAACACAACAAACTATGTGCTTTTCGGTTTTGGGTTTTGTTTTGTTTTTTTGTGTGTTTGTTTGTTTTGTTCCTCTTGCCTTCTTAAACAGGGATTGGAGGGGGTGGTTAACTATACAAATCGTGTGAAGCGTGCCACCTAGTGGCCGTGCTGCTCACCACAGGCGCCTTGATGAGTGGGTGAGGAGCCGCTGCCGTGATTCCAGTATTGATGGAGGCACAAAAATCGTTCATTAAGGCAATTTAATCTTTGCTATTAAATGTCCTTTCAATTCATTTGGGGTAATTAAGATGCAGTTAAAGTGATTAAATTCTAATTACTTATGCTAGAGAAAGACATATTTGTCACGCTAATGCTGTTAGACGAAGGACCCAGAAAGAAAGTTAACGTTTACTTCAAATGATGCAGCTGGAAAAATCAGTTCCTCTTTTCATCATTAATCTGGTGAGCTGGGCGATTATGTAATGGCACTACAAGCTCATTAAATAGGAGAAGTGCTGATTAAAATGACTGCCAGGAGGAAAACTTGAACAAGAAGTAACTCAGCACAGCATAGTCAGCATTCTTGGGCAAAAATCACTAGGTGTTCTTGCCCTCCAAGCCCTCACCCCAAAGTAATAAAGACCTGGTAAGCTTTATCCTCAAGCTGAACTAGGGATGGTACATAGATTGCTTTTATTATTAAACCACAGACACTGTTCAACGTAAACATTAAAAATAAAAGGTTAAAGATAGGGTCTTATATCTTCCAGGCTAGTCTTGAACTTGCAGTGTAACCGGAGATGGCCAAAGATGAGCTTCTGATTCTCCTGCCTCCTCCACCTCCTGAGTTCTGGGGTGCCATGCCATGTTTCTGTATGTAGCGCTGGAAATCAAATCCAGGACGTTCAAGCATCTGAGGACCAACTAAGTATCTCTGCTACCAACTGATCTCCTTTCAATGAGTTTTCCATGTCCCAGGGTAAAATAGTCTTACATTGTAAAGTTCACTGACAGTTTCCTACCATAATCTCATGGCCCCCAGCCTCTTAGTATAGCTTAATTATGACTGTTCATAAAGGAGAGTCAAATAGAAACGTAATGAATTTGAAGTTGGCTTTACAAACACACACACTTTTTATATTTTGGGTTGTAAGCCTAGCCTTCAATGCTGAGCCATTTCTCCAGACACACACACACACTTTTTAAGATGGTGCCTCACATTTTTCCGGCAACGTGATCCAGAGTAAGCATCATCAATGAGATAATTGGAAGCTGTCTTCCTCGAGACACCTATGTCTTTTTAGTATAGTTAAATTTGTACACTGAAACCATAATTGAGGAGGCTGTCTCTGTCTCCTATTCATCCCGATGGCTATATCTCCTGTGCACACCGTAAGCAAAGAAGTGGACATTATCAAATTCTTTGCCAGTTAAGTTAAACAATTACCTTTAAAAATAAATCGATTATTTGGATATGTAAGGTCATTATGAATCACGTCATGCTGTCTTTTTAATATAATATTTTTATTAATTCTATAAGAAATTCATACATGACATCATGCTGTCTTAAATTACTAGGAGTAAGGAACTGTGGATTAAGCATCAAGTGCCCTAGAGAAAGGTTCGTGCTGTAATTAGCTCTTAGACCTTGTCAAGTGATTTCACCTTTCTGAGCCTCCATCTCCTTAAATGTAAAATGAAAGGTTTGGCCTTCAGATCCCTTCCAGGTCTCATTCTGTCATTGATTGCCTCCTATCTTGACTGGGTAACCATGGCAAAGCCCAGTGGGCACCTTCAACTCCTATATCCATTTAGTGTCCTGTCCACCTATATTAGGATTAGACAAGATGTGAAGCACTGGGCTCAGGCTGGATGGCAGTGTCTCTGGCTCACCTCTGCAGTCAGGTGCTCAGGAGGTAACAGCCCATGCAGCCAGGAGCGTTGCCTCCTGGCACAGAAGTGCTGTCATGTAAAATTCCACTGCCTGTGTTCCAGCAGCCAGTGACACAAGTGGACAGGAATAGTACGGGTTGTCACAGACACATATACACTACCTCTGTACTACTGTGGGAGTGTATATCAGCATCTTCACTTTAACAAATGTCATCATCACATAACCAGGAGTCCACATGTGTCTGGAAATTCCACTAAATAATTATGAAGTCACAGTATTCCTGGAAATGTGGAAAGACTGCTCCTGGAATTTGTTCCAAAAGGAAAAAAAAAAAGATATAAAGAAATAGCCCAAATGTAGACACATGAAGCAGAAAGTTCTCATGAGAGGCAAAACTCAAAAGCAAGCAAGGCTGATCAGCTGGGTTTAGAGATGGATGCATACATGATACAGAGATGTATGCATACATGATACAGAGATGTATGCATACGTGATACAAATCATTTTCTTAAAACACTGATGGGGCCAGGCAGTGGTGACAAACACCTTCAGTCCCAGCACTCAGGAGGCAGAGGCAGGTGGATGTCTTAATTTGAGGCCAGCCTGGTCCACAGAGCATGTTCCAGGACAGCCAGGACCGCACAGAAAAACCCTGATTCAAAAACAGAAACAATCCCCTCCCGCTCAAAAGGTGGGTAGAATATGAGAGGCTGAGGCAGGAAAATCATGAGTTCAAGTCCAGCTGGGATTACATAGAGTGGCCTTGTGTCAAAAAGTAACTAGAACAAATAGATGATAGACAGTTAGCTTAGATAGGAGATAAATAGAAGGATGGGTCGGTGCATAGATAAGTAGGCACAAGGTAGAAGATGGTAGGTGAACGGATAGACAG
>CM053749.1:41849335-41872127 GCA_028658305.1 Pachyuromys duprasi | reverse complement strand
ACACACACACACGGGGGGGGGGGGATTGAGAGAGCATAAATTCCCCTGGGTCTTTATAGGTTAGCTGTGTTCAAATTCTCCTTTTGGGTGGAGGGTAAGTTTAAGAGTTCATTTTGGGAAGGGGAGGAGGTCCTCCCCTGTTGGTGGACTTGGAAGGGGCGGGAGGAGGGAGATGAGGGAGGGAGTGGGAGGGTGGGAGGGAATGAGGGAGGAGGCTATGCCTGGGATGCAAAGTACCTAACCTGTGATTGATATAAAAATAAATAAATTAATAAAAAAAATTTGAATGTTAACAAAAAAAAAAAAGAGTTCATTTTGTAACCGTTTCAGATCTTATATACATGATACTTAGTGCACCACCGCCAGCGATACATAGTCTTTTTGAAAACACTAAATATTAAATAGTTTAAACATTGGGGAGGAAGATGGTGGTTTAGGGGAGTTGTTTGTTTGTTTGGGGTTATTTTTTGAGGTGGGGGTCTTATTCCCTAACCCACTTTTATTCAAATAAGCCCTGAGCATTCTGTATTGTCATTTTAGCATGATTTGGTCCTTACTAGATACCATCTTTTTCAGGGACCCGTAGTCAGTTGTGGACAGAGTGTGAGGAGAGACAGAAGATCTAGTGCAGTCTGAAAGATCCTGCACACCAGTCAGGAAATCTGACTAGTAGAGGGAGATACCACTGTTCATTTGCTTCTTCAGGGAGCGCGGGGGAGGGAGGGTGGGTAGGGGGTATTCGGCTCAATTTGTGTTGCAGGAAGAAGTCCAGGTGTAGTGAAAGAACGATTCTAAAGGCCTGGAGAATGAGATGGGCTTAAGTCTGAAGTCAGGGCAGCAAGAACAAAAAATGCATGGAGCCCAGGCTAAAATCCCTCAATGACTCACTCTTCAGTCAAGGCCGACCTTGAACCTCCGATCTTCCTGTCTTTACCTCCCCAATGCTGGGACTACAGGCAGGAGCTGCCCGTACCTTTGTTCTCTGAAGATTTCTTGGATCTGAACTACTGTAAAGCTGGTGGCTTCTCTCTTCCCCCAGAGCAGCAACACCTTCCCACCAGCAGCAAAAGCATCTGATTTTTGTGGTGAAGAGCAAAGCACCATGCATTTCACATTCCCCCCAGGGAGAAAATCAGATTGGTGGAGAAGGGGGGAGGAGAGGATATGCTTTGAGAGAGATTCCCAGATGAAGCCTGGTGCACACCTGTAACCCCTGTAGTCTAGGGCTGAGGCAAGAGGGTCAGGAGGGAGTTCAAGGCCAGCCAAGCCACACAAGTCTCTGATTTTTCGAAAGTTGGTGCTGGGAACTCAATAGTGACTGGCCTGTATCTACTTCTCTCATTTCTGGAATAGCCCATAGCCTTGCTCAGTGTGCAATGGGATATGTGCATGAAAACTCTAACTTCTTTTTTATCTCTTCCAATTATAAAGTTCACTCAAGATTCCAAGGTCCCTGTAGGCATAGCTAATTCAGGATACACACGCTTCTGACTTGAAAGCTATCTCGAGTCCATGCATCCCTCCTCCTCTGAGTGAGGCTCCAAGACCAGCAGCAGCAGCACCTGGGAACTCTGGGTTCAGCTCTGACTTCCTGCATCTAAACCTGTACTTTCACAGGGTTCCCAAAAGGTTCCTAGAGATGTAAGGACTGAGAAGGACTGTAGCAAATCCTTCAGCAAGTTCCTATTCCTTTGTTTGCCCAAACACTGACTGGCTGGAGACTCTCATACACCAGGAACTGGCCTAAGTACGTGGACACATACGTGGAACCTTAAAAGTACTGGTGGAGAGCTTGTGCATCTGAACAGGCCGAGGGCTTCCTGCGGCAGGGGCTAAAGGCAGCTGTGGCCAGTTGTGAAATAATGATGGGTCTTGTGCTTTTGAAAGCATGCTGGGATGGGAGTGGGCAGATGAATAGTAGCTAACAGCGATGGTCTGCAAATGTGTGGGTGGGCATGGGGACTTGAATAAATAAAATAAAATGCATTTCACCATGTGAAACGCTTGGTGCTTTGCTCCCCATCACTGAAATCCAAGCCTGGCAGATGCTTTTTGTTGCTGGTGGGAAGGTGGTGTTTCACTGGAGAAGAGAGAACCACATCCTGGGAGTGGGTCTGGTGCAGACTAATCCCTGTGACCTTGCCTTGGGAAGCTGGGCGCTTGGATTGGATATACCTTTACCCACAGAATAGTGTGGTAGTCGGCCAACTGACACCTCTGAGGACATAGGAGCCCTATAGAACTAATGTGAGGGGTCAAGCATACCCATCCCTATTGTCAGAGAAACAAAAGTAACCCCAAGAACAGGGCACCAATTAGTCAGCAAAGACTGAGGGAAGACACTAAGCACAGGCCTGTGTGCATGGCAGGAAAGTGTTGTGCGTCTCCATTGGGCTGTGGGTCAGCCTGTACTGGGAACAGCACTTCAGACACACGGGTTATTTCATCGGAGAGAGAATCCTGCTCTTCTTTAGTCCGGTTGTCTTAGTTTGCTCTCTGTTGCTGTGGCAAAACACTGACCAAAACCGAATTGGGAACCAAGCACCAAGACCCGCCCACCTCTGCCTGCCTGAGTGCTGGGATCTCAGGCGCACGCCCCTGCACCCGACTAACTTTTAAAAGGTTAAACAACAAGTAGGCATGCAAAGTTTTTTCCCAAGCCATTCTCCTGCTATTAAGTTTGTCAATGGACTTTTGTGTGTTTTCGAGTACTCTAATACTACATTTAATAACGTAGAGTTTTACATTTCAGTATTATTATCACATTAGTAATAGGTTGGAAGGGTATTCACATACAAAAGGATTGGTTCTCTGTAAGGAGGTGGGGGAGGGGATTCTTAAACCTGCGCTGGGGAGCTTCTAGAACCCCATTCTTCTCTGCTTTCCAAGATTACCTATGGCTTTTAAAGTATGTGAACATGTGTGTGTGTGTGTGTGTGTGAGAGAGAGAGAGACAGACAGACAGACAGACAAAGTAGGGTGGATGGTCTTCTTTGTAAATAATTAAAGGCTTTCTCATCCCCCAAACTGTAAATTTCTATGGAAAATGGAGACTGCTTCTTGTTTTAATTCTTGTGGCTGGCAGTTGCCACTCTAAAAATGCTTATTTCCACACTGGGCAGTGTGCCAGCGTGGTGGGCTGAGTGACAAAGGAGAAGTGCAGAAGAGAGTGACCGTGCGCTAAGAAGTCTAAGAAAGGAGTCCCAGCTTCAACAAGGTTCCTTTGTTCCAAGGTTTTTTTGTTTAAGGTTTTGGTTTTTTGTTGTTTTTTTTTAAGTGACTCAGGGGCTGGAGAGAGGGCTCACAGCTTAAGAGAGCCTACTGCCCTTTTAGAGGACTTGAACTTCCAGCACCCACGTCAACTGACTCACAATCACCTGTAACTCTAGCTCCAGGGAATCTAATGCCCTCATACTGACCTCCATAGACACTGCACTCACCTGCACATATACGCACAGAGGCACACATGGAGTCCACACGGTTCTGTTATTACATTTATGTCGGAGTATTTGAAAACACACAAAAAAAATTACATAGGCCGTAATAACCCCCAGGAACTCCACCATTACTCTTTCCCAAACTATTATGAGCAGCATTCATTCATTCATTCATTCATTTATTCAGTATCTATGTAGAGATAGGATGCTCACAATCTTCAAGACAGCAGACGAAGCACGCACCGTGCCTTTGCACTTGGAGCACTTAATGCCAGAAAACATTTATGAATCTTCTATTTTATAGTTGTGCTATAATTTATTTAATCAATCTCCTATTTTTGGACACTTACATTGGTCTATAAACTGCTTGGGGAAATAAAGTTTTATGGTTTTATATTTTAGATGTATCATAACTCACAAGTCCTCTCCACCAACCGTGCTTATCCTTGAGTAGTTCACTGTATTTGCTTGATCTTGCTATTATCGAGTGACACACCGGCCTGCAACATTATACAGCCAGCTTTACCAAGGGCTTTGGTTTCTCTTTCAAAGATTTTTTTTTTTTAATCTAAGCATTAGATGCCCACATAGAAACTTTCGAAAATATGAAATTGTAACAAGGAAACTAAACAAAATTGTTCATTATTCTATAACCAAATACTAAATAACTAAATACTGGTTTATTTCCTTCTTCCCTATAATATTGTTAATTCTTCAACAATTTCATACACTGTATTTTGATCATACTCACCCCATACACATTTCCCCAAAACTTCTCCTGGATTTTCCCTCCACCACCCTACCCTCCCAACTTCATGACCTCTATTTAAAAAAATAACCCACCTAGTCCAATTTATGCTACTCATATACTCACAGGTGTGAAGCCATTCACTGGAACATAGTGAACCAACCAAGGACCCCACAATTAAAGAAAACTTTCTCTCCCTCCCCTGAAACCATCAACAGTTAATGGCTCCTCAGTTAGGGATGGGGGCTCAGGAACCCCTTCTACTACATGCTGGCGTGTTGACGGGTTGAGCTTGTGCAGGTCTTGCCTTGGTAACCACAGCTACCATGAGTTCATGAGTGCAGAGGTCCTGTCACGTACAAAAGACACTGTATTGCTCAAGTTCTTCCTGACCTCTGGGTCCCATGATTGTGCCTTATAGTCTTTTAAGGGCATATATGCCACAAGCCTGAGTTCAATCTCCTGGACACTCATGATGAAAGAAGAAAACCAGCTTCCCCAAGTTGTCCTCTGACCTCCACCTGCACACACACACACACACACACACACACACACGCAATAAATAATAAGCAAATAAATGCAATAAAAATTAAAGTGCATATATAAGGTATAGCTAAAGTTTTTATTTTACTACAAAATCAAGTTGATAGAGTGTATACAATCAAACATGCCTCTATGTCGTTAAATACCATTCAGAAGCACAGAAAGAATTTCAGTGTTCATTTGGAACTCATTTCAAATTATGAAAACCTGCAAAGGCAAATAGAACAAAGGCCATCAGGGTACCCTTCCTCAGCTGTGAACACTGGCCAGTGCCTAGCATCCTGTTTCCTTTGCTTCCTGTTTGCTCGTTTCCCATGTAGGTCTATTTTCCTTGAAGACAGGCTGCATTCACCATGGTTCCTTACCTCAAAATGTTTGAGTGTTTCCCGAAGCGCATGGATATTCTCTCGCAAGGTCAATGGTCAGCTTTGTCAGGTGACTCAGCAATGTCCGCAGAGCACGGTTCTCAGTGCAGGATTCTGTCCCAGCTCTTTTGCTTCTCTTACTGTGAAATGTTCCTTTTCCATCTCCCTCTGCCTTTTACAAAGCTGGCATGTTTGAAGAATGCAACTCTCTTTTAAACTTTTATTTATTTTATTACATTCACTCATCCGTTTGTTTGTAGGGGTGTGGGTGTCTGTGTGTATGTGTGTGTGTGCCAGCATGCCAGAGCACCTATGTGGAGGTCAGAGGACAATATACAGAAGACGGGTCTCTCCTTCCACCGTGCGGGTGCCAGAAATTGAACTCTGGTCAGGTTACCTTGGTTTTCAGTCCCCTACGCGCTTGTCCGTTCTCCTATTGTGCTTCTGTTGTTTCCTCGTGTTTCCATTGAGCTTCTGCTCTCTTACCCAGAAAGCGGCATGGGTGGCAGTGTGCCTTCTCTGAGGATCACATCTGGAGGCCCCCAACTGTCTGTTCCTCACTTACCTGGTGAGTGTGTTTTGTTTACCCAAAGTGTTGTCTAATTGCTGCACTGTGTAATCACTGGACGTTCCCCTGCCCCTTCCTTCCAACCAAGACGCTGCCAAGACAGTGCAAATATTCTACTTCTCAAAATTCCCTATCTATTTAGCACCTGGTGATTCTTTGCTTGGTCTGACTTTCCACCCTCAGCATTTTGCACGTTGCACAGGCAGCCCTTCCCCACTCCCTCACCCATTTACTATTGGTGTATGCTCACGCATTTCTTTTTTTTTTTAATCAACAATTTGCAACATGTTACTTGCTTTTAAATATCTCTGGTGCTCAAGTTGTCCCAAACTTGGCAGATGGGAGCCCCTTCTAGGTCCTGTGACTATTAAAAAAGAAAAAAACAAAACTCTCCAACATAAAAAGGTATTCCAAATTCATCTGGTACCCTCCCCAAGCCTTGGGTTTTCCCCATCTTTGCTGAGCCATGGCTTATGCTGGTGGATCAGGTATCAGAGACTGAGAAGAGCTGGGAGCTATGTGTGCATGCGCTATTAGCATGGCTTTCTTTCTCCGCTCAGATAAAGCTGGGAAGTAGATCTTTCAGTCCATAGTCAGAAGACTGACACCCAATAATCAATTATTATTCTCCCCCACCCTCCTCTCACGTACCCACACTTGCTCAGTCCTCTAGCACATCTGGAAGCAAACCTCCTTCACCATTTTTGGTAGGAATAGCTTCCTGCTCTTCTTCAAAACACACGTGACCGCATCACTTGGGAGCTTCTTAGAAATCCCGCTGAATCCAAAGCATGGAGACAGATCCTCACCGCCCATATTTTAACAAGTGATTGTAACATGTGCTAAACTTTGAGATACAGCTCACTACTGTAATGTTCATCTGGTGCCAGCCTGGTCAATGATGGACATCCCTCTGGTCCTGAAATATGTCTCCCTAAAATAAAGCTGCTTTCCAGGCTTCCTGCTCTCTCTCCTCTTAGGTGATTGGCATGATAGAAGAGGCTCCATTAGTTAGTGCTGGAAAGCCTCCCAGCCAAGGACCAGACTGTTGGTCAGAGGAACAGGGTATTGTCAGCATGGTGACCCCTGGGTTCAATTCCTAGCACCAAAAGCCAGCACAGCTCCCAGCCATGGATCTGGGCATCCCAACTTCCACTTTCATCAGAAGTGCCTGATCCAGGGTAACGTTCATAACCTCTGGTCCCATCATTGTCCTCTCAGGCAGAATCTTCCCATGACTCAAGTCTAAGCTAAACACCGGCCTACAGCGCCTCAGCCTTAGCTAGGAGACTGAACCACCTGGGGCCTCCATGGACATTTCACATCCAGAGGCAGGTCCCAGGTACCAGCTTTTAATGCTTCTCAGTTGGTTCCAATGCCCAGCCACCACTAAGGACTCCTGAAGGTTCTTCTAGCCTTTCTCACTGCAGAGTGCAGGCTAGCCCTGAAGCTAAGGAGAAAAGCATGATACCATCACCTATGGAGGTGAGAAACCAGTAGCCAGAGGAACTCAAATGGCACAATGTTCAGTGACAAGCAGTTGCCAGAAAAGAAGCAAAATGACATCTTCTCATGTTTCCAGCACATTAACCCCAGAGACTGAATTTCCCTCAAGACTCCTTGTTGGGAACCATCTCGTGAATTTATTGTTATGGTTTCCACTATAAAGGAGATAGATATATGCTGCCCACATCCGTAAATCCAACTCTTGGGCTAAAGATATGGCCCAGTTGGTAGAGTACTAGGTTTGTCTTCTAGCATGTATAAACTGGGCACAGTAACTCCACTACTTGGGGGCTTGGGGAGGGGGGCAAGGCAGAAGGATCAGAAGTTGAGGTCATTCTCAGATACACAGCAAGTTTGAGGTCAGACTGAGGTAACACAAGACCTTGACTTAGGGAGAAAAAAAAACATCCAGTTACTTTCTTCTGTACCCTTAACCGGGGATGTATTGATCAGTCACATTCCAGACTTGGGAAGGGAGGTAACAGTGTACAGAGCCTTCACTGGCACACCAATTGTCTGTGAGAGGTGTGGTTACTCTGCTCACAACCCAGTTCAGGGTCCCTGTCCAACTTAACTCCCCTGCACCTTCTGCTTCTGCCAGCTACACCCTTCCAACTTGTTCCCTGCCTGGCCCCACCCCACCCTCCGGGCATTCACGGCTCCCTTCCCCAAGGACTCGGCTGACTCTCTTTTTTCCCCCTTTCTTTTTAGGCGTATTTACTTTATTATTTTATGTGTCTGGGTGTCCTGCCTGCATGTGTGTAAATGCACCATGCGTGTGCCTGCTGCTTGCAGAGGCCAGAAGAGAGTGTCCAATCCACAGGGGAGTCACAGACAGTTGTAAAGTTTTCACGAGAGCTCTGCAATTCAAACTTAGGTCCCCTGCAAGAGCAACAAGCACTCTTGACCACCGGGCCAACTCTCCAGCCCTCCGCTGATTTTTAATGTCATTGTAGAAATATCTCCTCAGGACTGTTTATCTGTTTCAAAAGCATTTTTGAAATTCGCTGTCAAATTTTATCTTTAGTGTTGCTACTTTCTACAGGCTCACATCTAGCTTACTTATAGAACACGAATGCTAGTTTTGCTGGGAGGAAAAAAAATCTGTATTCTAGCCCCTCTCCCTTTTTTTTTTTTTAATACCAAGCAAGAGACTGTCTCTATGCTAGTGGAGAAATTAATGGGGAACTAACTAAATTGGGAAGGTGTTCTGTCATTGCAGGAACCAACAAAATTCCCTAGGACAGAGAAGGCATGAAGAGAGGGAACTGCTAGAACTTGGCCTTAGCTGTGTAAGGAATTCTTTGTATGGAAAGAAGGAAGAAATGGCATCCTGGATAGAGGGAATAGCTTAGGTAAAGACGTTGAAGCATGAATGAGCTTGGTGTATTTAGGCACAACTTCTGAGCCATGCAGTGGCACTGGAGAGCAGTGGAGAAAAAGATACAGATTGGCTGAGGTCACAGTATCAAGATCTTCGGGTAATGAGGTAGACGCTGAGCTTTCATCTGGGCTTCAGGAGGCCCCCTTGAAGTTTATTCTTAGCGCATGTTATTGGCATATTGTAGAGTTTTACAGTCCGGTTATACAGACATCTTTATAGAAATCCAAACAGAGCAAACGTCACTCATCCGAAATTAACTATGGGAGATTATTTTAACGTGTATTTTTTTGTGTGTGTATGCATATGGGTACACGACTGTGCACATCACACTAGAAGCCAGAGGAAGACATCAGATGTCCTGCTCTGTCACTCTTTACTTTATTCCCTTGAGACAGTCTCTCACTGAACCTGACGCCAGTCAACCAGCAGTTCCCCTAATTCCACAGCATGGGAGTTCCAGGCCCCTGTGGCCACGCCCATCTTTTGATGTGAATGCTGGGGACCAAACTCAGGTCCCCATCCTGTAGAGCAATAGCTCTTACCTGCTGGGTTATCTCTCTCCCCTGGAAACTGTTTTTTTTTTTTATTAGAACTTTCACTTGTTATGAACACTATAAAATATATAGCTATTAATTATAAAAAGCAGATCAATAAATTTTACAATTCACAATAGACCTACATGAGCTAAAATGCAAACTAAGCACGCAGTTCATCAGGTCAGCCATACATCTTGACAAACATTGTCATTGTAGAACCCTACCTATTATTGGGCTCCAAATGACTGAAGGGCTTTTAAAATATTTTTTAAATTATGTGTAAGTGGGTGGGTATGTGCATTTGAAGCCCTCAGCTCCCCATCTCTTCCATGTAGATGTTAAGGGGAATTCTCTTCCTAGTCTGCTGTACCTCCTGCTCATCTCTGCCTACAGGACTAAGGACCGATACTGAGGTTGAGCTAGGAGAACCGTGAGACAAACAAGGGGATATGGAACAGAAGGGAGCCGCCCAGCTGAAGAGACAGACAATCACAACCACACTTCTTGAAGAGCCCATTTCCATTTTGGGCCAGGGATCAGGTTGAGACAGGACTTTGTAATGTTGCCCAGGCTTGCCTCCCTCAACCATCCCCCATAACCCAGTCTCCTAAGTGCTGGGATCCCAGGCATGTGCCACCAGGCCCAACACAAGCTGTCTATACATTGCACAGAGGCTGGCAGTCCTTGACAGGATCTGTACTACCTGCCACGCCCTGAGGTCATTGTGGTTGCTGGTGTTGTCAAGCCATGGAACTGCTTTTCATTTTACCCCGGAAGAACCTGGCCCAGGCTGCTTAGAAGGATTTGATTAGCTCCACAGCAGAGCCAAAGCTCCTGGCAGAGTGATGCTTTTCCTATGACATGAGCTCCAAGGTCCCTTTTCATTTACAGCCTGTACACACTGGAAAGACCTTCAAATTAGGTTTTGCGTGCATGTCTTTGCGGAGGTGCACAGAGTGTAGTTGCCTGCATCGGCCAGAAGGGGGTGACAGATGGTCTAGAGCTACTGAGCCATCTCTGTAGCCTCTATTTTTAATGACTCAGAGATCTGGGAAGACACACTGTTGAACTGTTTCTGGAGTCTGTGGTGCTTGTCATTGCCTTAAGCTCTTGCTGAGTCGAGCAACTATGAGGAGGAAGACTTTGTCTCACCACCTTCATCTAGATGAGACTGAATCTGGACTAGCTGATTGCAGTGCCAGTCCTGGTTTATTTTGTTTTGCTATTGTTATGGGTTTATTGGACGGAGATGGGAATCTCCTTTTGTAGCCCGGTATGGGCTGGAATAGATTACAATTGTGTACCACACACCTCACGGGCTTTCATGCATAAAAGTAAGTTCAATCCCCAGAACCACATAAACAGGACATGGTGGCCCTTATGCCTGCAATCCCTGCACTTGAGAGGTAGAAGTTCTCAGATCTTCATTCTCAGTCACACGTCGAGTTCCAAGCCAGCCCGAGGAATTAAATCCTGTCCCAAACAAACAAGCAATAATAATAAAGAGTAAAAATCCATAGAGGGCATAGATGGTACAGCGGAAGTCAATGGAGAAGCTGCACACTGAGACAGAGAGACGGATTGCCCTGGGTGTTATTTAATTAAGGTCACAGTAGACTTTGGAAACCAGAGGGGGTTCTTCAGCCCTGAGTGGTAGTTCCAGAGTCCCCAGAGGCCTTGCCATGCTGTCTGCTCAGTTAAAGAGGTCTCCAGGACCTTCATGACAAAAGTTAGAGTCAAAAAGGCCGAACGGCAGTGCCTGACTTGCATACTGACTTGAAGAGGAAGAAAAGTTGGAAAAATAAAACTGTGAAAAAAATGTTTCCAGTGATGGGGACTGAAGTCAGGGCCTTGTGCTTGCCGCAGAGCTGTACCTCCAGACCCTGCTCAGCAGGGTTCTGTGATTCTTCCTAAGGGCTCATGGCCTTAATCACCTCTATGCGTATGATCTTATTCAAAACTTATTACCATCATGGCAAACAAGAAGCGCAATGTAACTGAGGATATTAAGCTTGAAAATGGAAATGACTTTGCACAGAATTATGAATTTTTAGTGCCTCCAGGACTATCCACTGTATCCTCTGAGTCCAGGTTTATCTAACAGGTGTTCCAAGTCCATGAGGCTTTGTAAATGTCCCCAGGCCATGACAGCTACACACACTCATTCCCAGGCAGATTCCTGATAGACGTTCGCACAGCCCCTGTGAACTCTTCAGACTTATTTTCTTTTTAGTGTATGTGTGTGCGTGCGTGTCTTCTGTAGGTATACGCACTTAAGCACAGTGCCTACCAAGGCCATTAGAGGATGTCAGAGCACCTGGAGACTTAGAGGCAACTGTGAGCCACCTGGTATGAATGATGGGTGCAAAATCCCAGCCCCTTCCAGAACAGCAAGAGCTCGTAACCACTGCGCCATCCCCCCAGCCCCATCAATCAACACTTTTGATGGTGGAAAAGGCTTTGGGTCATTAAGGAAGGAAAATGGACAAGGTGACACTGGGCTCAGAGCTGATTTTAGGGTGTCAGTATACACCATGTTTATAAAGTGTGTTCCAAGACAGAGCTTCTTAGAATCCAGGTAGTAGAGCACTACTTGTTTGTTGGCTTGTTTTTAATGTGCATGTGTCTTGGACATGGATTTCTGTAATATGGAAGAAAAATATCCTGGAAGGAATACAGTCACGCTGGAATATTCCAGCAATGTCTATAAACAAACAGTTCTTCCAACTCACTCTCAGTGACCCTGCAGTAGGTCAGTGACAGCTCACAGACCAGCTTGAAGGTAGCCACACATTAAGAAATAATCCCCCAAGGGAAACAAGCCCTAAAATTTGTTGCATTCCCCCGAAGAAAGTGTTTCCTGATATCATGAGCTGGAACCCATTTCCACCTTCCAGACTGGGGGTGGGACAGGGTTGTCTGAACTAAATAACTGCATTTGATCGATTTAGCATCTCCAAACTGACTTGCCATCACAACCCTGTTCACAGAGTATCTTTTAACACCCAGAAGACTCCGTTTTCAAAACACCTTTGGCTCTGCTCTGCATATTGTAGGCAAAGCAAGACCCCCAGACATTATGCTTCTGCCCTTTCCTCACCTTGAGCTCCCAGTCCTTCGGCCTTAACTCCCTGAGTGCTGCAATTACAGATGTGTCCCTCCTGCAGCCGGCTCTTTTCTCTTTCTCCCTTTCCCTCCAGTGTGCACAATCCTTCATGCCTAGTTCTGCCTGCTGCACAGCACTCACTATGAGTGGCCACACCCTTGCAGATTAAAGCTTAGAGGCAGTCCCATCTTCTTAGGCAGTTTGCCACAGATTCCTGAAAGCATGTTGGTTTGCCTTCTTCCTGGAGGGGACTCATACTGGGGCCTCATGTACCTGCAGTATCCCCCAAATCCATTTCTGCCTCCCTCCCATCCCCCATATGTATGTCTTGTGTGTGCCTTTGTGTGTGAGTACTTCCCAGCACTGCAGTGGCCCTGGGCTCCTGTTACTTGTTCATGTGCTCCTCCCCAAGCTCCCACATTCATGTGTAAAGACTCAGACCTCCATCTGGAGCTGTCCTATCCTGGCCTGGGTCATATCCATTCTTTGACGTACCCCACAGACATCCCAAAGCATCTCTCTCATTCATATGGTCTCTCAAGGACTCTAAGGGTTATAACCCTGTATTAAACATCCAGAAGCATGGCTTTATTTTGTAGTTCATTCCTCTTCTCTTCTGGCTACCTCATGGCTCTAAATGAGCTTGTCTGTTCTCTCTTCCATTGATAACATGGCCTTCACAGTCTGCAACCCAGACTTTTGCAGAGTTCTCTGTTGTAACCACACACACTTACAAGTACCATCTCCAATAGCCCCGTAGGCTCTGAGTTCCCCTTATAGACTGCATTTTTTCAGGACATCCTAGGGGAAAGAAAAAAGGAGGAGGCTAGCCAAGCTCCTATTCCAACAGAGTTTCACCTCCCAGCTTTCTGACCCTACAATATCTACAACAGTTGAAACCTTGACCAGCAAAATATACTGACCTATATTTCCCTAGTATGAGTGTTGTATGATTTATAAATAGACATACTCCACCACAAAGGATCTGGGTTGGATGGATTTGAGAAACAGGTGTGAAACATTTATCTTGAAGAAGAGGCTATCTGGTAAGGTTTGTCTAAGTGCCCTTGGCACAGACCACCGTGGGAGAGAGTCTTGCTACACTAACGTCACCTGGAAAACACTGGCTGTGGGTAGCTTCAGTCCACAGAAGAATCCTGCCAAGTCCCCATAACCTGCTAAAAGTCCTTCAAATGTGCTCCCTGGTTAGCTGGAAAATGAACATCTCTTTTCGGAGATTTCCCTTAGCCCTGCCTTTTGAATGATAGATAAGTTGAGGCTTCGCCCAATACTGTTATTTACTTTTCCATAAGTATGCCTTGTATAATTTATCATCTAGAGCCCTAATGACTTCCAAGGCTGTATTTCTAGCTCAGACCTCTCCCCTGAGCTCCAGGCTCCATACATCCTGCTGTCTTCTGGACAACTATCTATCGGAGATCTTTAACAGAATGCCCAGCCAGCACTTCCAATGCACTTTGTCCCATATACGAGTAATTCCACCCTCATAAAATTCCTTTTTGCATGTGCCACCATCTAACCAGAAACCTGGAAGTATTCCAAACTCTCTCTTGGCCCAGGTCCCTAGCCCAGGTCGGTCAGTATATCCTCTGGATTCTACCCGACTCCTCGGTTGCCACTGTCTAACTCTGGGTCTTCCCTACAGCCTGCTAAATGG
Organism: Pachyuromys duprasi; assembly: GCA_028658305.1. Taxonomy (NCBI): domain Eukaryota; kingdom Metazoa; phylum Chordata; class Mammalia; order Rodentia; family Muridae; genus Pachyuromys; species Pachyuromys duprasi. The sequence continues at coordinate 41,858,256 of CM053749.1, read as the reverse complement.
CTCCTGTCTTTGCTCAGGGTTTCTGGGAGGCAGAAACAGTGCCAGAGATTTGCATGCTGGGAGGAAATTGTGAGTGCTCTGGGGAATAGCTAAATACCATGGGGGGAGTGTGAGGTTAGCGCGTGTGATGGAGTCACACACACAGGCCACACACGTACACACAAGTAAAGAAATTATAATTTTAAGAATAAAAAGAAGAACTAAAGTTCAAATTAGGAGCTAGAGAAATGGCTCAGAGGTTGAGAATATTTGCTGGTCTTCCAGAAGACCCAAGTTCAATTTCCAGAGGCCATGTCAAGTGTCTCTCCTGCTCCAAGGGATCTGATGCCCTCTTTTTGTCTCTATTGGCACCTGCATTCATGTGTACACACCCATACACAGACATGTGGGGTTTTTTTTCTTTAAGAATTAAATTCCCAGAGCTGGAGAGATGTCTCAGAGGTTTAGGAGCACTGGCTTTTCTCCCAGAGGTTCTGAGTTCAATTCCCAGCAACCCCATGGTGGCTCCCAACCATCTACAGTGAGATCTGGTGCCCTCTGCTGTCATGCAGGCAGAGCGCTGTATATGTAATCATAAAAATAAAATAAAATCTTAAAAAAAATGATTATACATCCTCCCAGACATCTTGGTGCTTTAGGCAGGAGTCAGCAGACAGAAAGAAGACTGTGAGGAGGGATGGCTGACCAATCCCCCCCAAAAAGGGAATTTGTTCTAAACATCTTCCATATTTCTTTGCAGCCTGCAAAAGGAAAGAGCAAGAACATGGGAAGGATAGAGGCAACACCCCCAAAAAGCCCAGGCTGGTCTTCACAGACGTCCAACGTCGAACTCTACACGCAATATTCAAGGAAAATAAGCGTCCCTCCAAAGAATTACAAATCACCATTTCCCAGCAGCTGGGGTTGGAGCTGAGCACTGTCAGCAATTTCTTCATGAATGCCAGGAGGAGGAGTCTGGACAAGTGGCAGGACGAGGCTAGCTCCAGTTCAGGCAATTCATCATCCTCATCAAGCACTTGTACCAAAGCATGAAGGAAGAACCACGGACTAGAACCTCGGTGGAAAAGCTTTAAATTTAATTTAAAAAATTTTTTCTAAAGACCAGGACCTCAAGATAGCAGGTTTATACTTAGAAATATTTGAAGAAAAAAAAAGTGGTATTTATAGTCCAAAGAAACCAAAGACTGAAGCTCACCTGCATTCTGACTTTGTTCAGAGACACATACGTTAGCGGGGCAAGACTCGGCAATGAAAAATGATGAGGAAAACAGCGGATCTCACGCCTTCAACAGCGGATCTCACGCCTTCAACCCCCACGCCTCACTGTGCTCCGTGGCTCGAAGCACAGTAACGTTTGAGCCATCGAGTGGACATCTTTTAACATCAGACATTCTCATCTGTTCCGCCGCACCAAAGAGGTGTATAGTGTCTCAATGTCTGTCACGTGTGGGTGTGTGTGCATGTACACACACATACACACACACATACATACACACACCACCACCACCAGTGGTTAGGGACTCAGGCAGGGATGGTCTTCAGGAAGGGCTGCACCTTAGGAGTGTAGCCGACACGGTGTGGGGTTTCTAAGTTCATTGGATCGGAGGTGTGATTTCTCTCATCTAGCCTAGCGTTTGAACCTGACAGGCCCACAACCTAAATGCAGATTCAAACCCAGCAAAGAAAATTTGAATGGCGCCTAAACCAGTGCACTCTCTTTGTTTGTTAAGAAATGTTCAGATATTTTTTAAAAAAAAATGAAACAAGAGTCCATCCATTAAAAAAAAATTACCTAGGTACCAAAGAACACACAATATTATAGTGCAGGTATTTTATTGCAATGATTTTAATAACCAAAGCTATTTTTACACAAGATGCTATGTAAAGTTATACGTGTGAACTGATCTAGCCGTACTCCACATGCCACGTAGGTGCAGGACTATTATTTATGACTCTTAAAGCATTTGAAATATGGGTTTTCAGAACTGGCAAGGAAGAATGTAGCTTCAGGGAAGCAGCTACCACCATGGCAAAGAGGTCGGCGCGATACGCGTGGGATCCATAAGTGTCATTTACATGGAGAAGAGACATGTTGCATACTCTACTCATACCCAAGAAGATTCGAGGAGCCTTCCAGGGCAGGTCCCCACATAAACCCTGAAGAGTAAGCTTAACAGGGCAGATAACCAAATTAGAAAAATTGTCCAAAGTGATCATTTTTAGTAACTGATCCTCCCCCCCCCCATAAAAAAAAGACTCAGACTAATTTTGCTCAAATTTATTTTATGCCCTTGGAACCAAATATCTTTTAAAAATTCTTTCCAAACACTAAAGAGGCAAGCAGATTAATATTAACCACAGTTAGTTTTCCCGCATTCTGTAAGCATCCTAAAAAGCAATCGAGCTGACTTGCTGCCAATTTCAAACATTTTACAATGTAGACATTAGGAAAACAGCAGGTGCCTCTGAGAAATGGTAGAACTGCATAGAAAAACCCAGAGTTCCAGGCTCACACAAGACTTTTGGTTCTTTCATAATCTAACGACTCATTTTACTAAGCACAGCCTCTAAAGCATGTTATGTTTGGGAATTTTATCACATGGCTTCTATTCTCTGACAGGGACAGACTAAAACTGAGACCCGAGCTTCCTAATCAAAGCTTTAAATTTTGACTTTCCCCAAACCAATTAACTGGGACTGCACAGACCAAGGCAGGAAAAGAAAACAAAGTTCTAGAAATCATTTGACTCCCAGAAACACTCTGTCTGAACTCAGTTGAACTACAACTGATGTGAACAGTCAAGAGTGGGTACCCTCAGTTGCTATCACACCTAACTAGAAATATAACACCAAAAGCTATCTTGATCCACTGAAATGCCAAATGAACAAAATTTAAAATTTGTAACACAAAATCTCACTCTTTGGGGTTGGGTCTCAGGCCCCTGAGAGGAGCCTAAGCTGATTAAGTGAACCATCTGTCTCCTTCCCGTTTACTGTCGATGGAGTGAAGGAAACCAGCATAGGCCTTGATGTGTTTTGTCTTAGCATTTTCCAAAGTTCACCCAGAATTCCAACTTAAAAAGTTTTCCTTCTAAATATGGCACAATTCTGTTTCAATCAGGAAGAACCAATAGATCAGTACCCTTTGAAATTTGCTCTAGTTTTCAGTATTGTAAACAAAAACGAAAAACAGAAAACTATTTTCTCTCTTCAGAGTGGAGGGAGCTGGGAAGTGCAGGTGCATTTATGCTAGAGGGGGGATAGCCTTATTTACTAAAAGTTCAGGGGAAATCCAGCCATGTCTACAACAATCTTACCAACTTTCAATACTCTAGAAAAGAAAAGGAAAAAAAAATGGATTCAGTCAACTGTCTTGACTTTGCTTTTACCACGTTCCTTCCATGATTAACCCAACTGCATTTTGCATTCTTTCAAGCCAATCATTTTGGTACTGTAAAGACACAATCTTCAAAAAAAAATATGACTACATCTTAAAAATCCCACCATGATGGTTTTCCAAGAAATAACCAGTTACCCTACTTGCTGACACCAAAGATAATTTTGTACCAGCGTTAAATTTGCACCCATTACACAATTTCAGGGCCTAGAAATATATTTTCTCATAAACAGAGGCACAAGTCAGAGCCTGAAAAGCAATTTTCTTACTTGACTGAGCATACTCCAAACTTTTGCTTCTTAGAAATCAGAGCAGGCAGACTCAGCTTTTCATAAGCAATACCTTCTCACACCCTGTAGGAACACTCTCCCCCCCCTCTCCCCCCCTCCCCCGTGGAACCAGCACTCAGAGAACATGCTTCCATTCCTGTTCATGAGGCACTAACCAATGGCTCCCCTCACTCTCTGCAGAGCAGATTGGATGTCATTCTCCATTTCTCAGTCATTTTGCACCATTCACTCCAAGAGTTTATTTCGTATCACTATGCACATTACAAACAAAACCAGAATTAAATACTTTTGTTTCTTTTCTTTCCTGTTTTTCTTTTCTTTTTCTTTCCTTTTCTTTCTTTCTTTCTTTCTTTCTTTCCTAGAGTGGCTTTGGCCATAAGTCAGTCAGGTCTTCAAATAACTGGAAGCTTTTGCTGGAAGCCATCCAGGATGTTTGGAGTCTGGAGACTGTAAAACTCAGATTTCAGTAACTATCCAGATAGAGGAATTCTGGACTCAGTACCCCCATCCCTGGGCACCTTGGTATTGATTCCAAAGACCAAAGAAGACGCATGGAGAGACCCACAAGTTCTGATGGAACTTGACACTCACCATGTCCCTCAGTCCCTCAGAAAAACATAATTATTTTTCCAGAACAACATAAAAGTGCTTGCTATATTTGGACCCATCCAACACCCATTGCTACCCCAGGTGAAGAACCTGTCTTTGCAGGTTAAATGCAACTTTGCTATACCAAAGAGTCTAAGGACATTTTCCCCTATGCTCTGTCGTCCCTCCTTTGTACATACAGGATGAAACTATGCATTCAGCAAACAAAGAGAAAGCACTTCTCCCTTTTCTATCTAGTTGTTTAGGGTGCATTCAAATACCAGAGGCTGCTTGGGGGGGTGCACTTAGCCTTCTGGGCTATAACTGTGGTGTGGGTTTGCTTTACAGTGCATTTGGTAACTACTTCCCAAATAGTGTGGACAAAGAAGCAGAAGGTAAGAAATAGCTACTTCCATGTGTTTAAAAAAAAAAACAAAAACAAAAAACAAAAAAAAACAAAAAAAAGGAAAAAAAAAGAAAAAAAGTGTAAAGATCTACTATTTATAGTGTGAACCAAAGACGCTACCTCACTCAATTTCCATTGGTGATTTTAATCACATTGATATACCAAAGAATACCAAAGATATTTTCATGCACGGCCATGGTCTGCAGAAGGAACTCCACCCTTTCCCTTCCCCACCTTCTCCCTCTTCACTCAGTGTGTAAAGTTGTCTTCATTCTTAATAACAATACGATACCGATAACAAGAACATTAGGAACGCCTACTCTTATTACTGCTACTTCTTATAAATCTCTAGGCAAACACGTTGCAAAGTTTGTAAACTCCTAGGACGAGTGCCTTGCTTGAACCAAAGTGTTAAACCGCTGTTAACCTCTCTCTCCTTATACTCTTTGAATACCTCAGCCTCTTAGAAAGGCCACTAATGAAAAAAAAAAAAAGGAATAATTATTCACCGTGGTGCTTTTTCTGCGCAACCATGCAATGAAACTTTCTTTGATACCAAAGGATGACTTCCCCCACCCCCCAATTCTTGCTGGTAAACCAAAGCTCCTCCTCTTATTCCCTCCTGAGTCCCTTCCCACCCCTTCATGGAGTCCCTTCCCCAGGCAGGCTGTGTGTCACTTTTACCAATTCCTCCAAATACCTCATAGTAATAAAGTTTTAGGGTTACGTTGTATAGAGAGTCTATGTGATAAGGCAGAACTTACTAGTTTGTTAATTGTTAAGGTTACTTTAAAGAAAAAAAATTTATAATTCTTATTTATTTTGTAGCTGTGTGTCTGGGTGTTCTCTTCCCTCCCCCTTTGGTTTGGGGTTTGTTTTATTGGCTGAAATGCTCAGTTGCTCAAGGAAGAGTTAATTTCGGGGAATGTTCCTCATGTGGGTTAAAAGTTAAGGGTTGTGTAAAACTGCAAGGATGAAATAAGAACTGATTTTCATTTTGATGGTTACTTATGAGAGTTTTGTGTTTCGTAGAAAATTTGTTTCTACAGGGTAAAAAAATTATATATATATAATCTTTTTTGTGAAACTGGTTCCTATTTTTCTCTATAATGTGCTGTGATTTGCTTTAATTTAATTACATTTTATATGAACTTATTTAATCACTTTGTTAATTTATGACTGTGTAGTTTTTACAGTGTATATAGTACAATTGAAATGGCCAAAACTTTATGTTACAATCTCTTTCTTTCTTGATGCTAAGCCGAAGGTGAGAGCTTCTCTTGCCTTCAGGATGTAATCTTTAGTTTGTTCTTAGTGGGCACATCTGCACGTGCTATGAACACGGCCAGCTCCCCTCAAAAACTTGTACATGCCAATTGAGTTTCCCAAGGTAGAAAGACAGAAAGCATTACCTGTGGTGTTCCATTATTATTATTATTGTTGTTGTTGTTTTTTAGAAAAAAAACATTACTTTGCTGGTAAGCCCTGAAATTTCCAAGGGTTTGAGACCTTTCCCAATATCTCACAGCACCTGTGTTTGCGGGATACTTTGTTCCACCTCTGCTTTTGTTTGCTTGTTTTAACTATCCAAACATGGGTATAAGAAGTCAAAGTATAAAAACCCAAAGAGGCAAGCTAACTTGAATCTGGAAACCCTCCCAACCACCCTTGTTTCTGCAATTCCAGGTGGAAGGCAGCCTTTCTGAGTTGTCTTTGAGAGAAGGAAAGGAAAGGGCTTGGGGGCCCACCAACTCCCAGCAGCCCAGGCAAGAAGCAAAACAAATTCATTTAGCTCAATGATAAGCTCTCCATCCTGGCCTTCTCCCCTGGACCTTACCCAAATGGGAAGGATTCTAACAGTCCTGCAAAGGGAGAATGCATCCCTAGAGCTATTTGAAATTGCAGCCCTCTCAATCTCCATCTCACAGACAAGAGTCTTGGCCAGGCCCCTTAGCCCTGGCAGGCCTGATCCTTGATCAGCACACACAGAACCCTCAAGGACCAAGGCCACCCTCACCGAAGCCACAACTCCGCTTCACCGACCTGAGCTACATAGACTCAATGGCGATGATGTATGCGCCATCAACACAAGCCTTTGATCTTTTCTTTTGCAGGCGTGTTTGGGGTGGAGAAGGAGATAGGAGGGTGTAGGTTTTGAGTCAAGAGGTACATTTTTATACCGATTGTGTATGTGAATAGGGGGATACATCTGCCCTGAGCCCTGGGGGTTCTTTGCTCTGTGGGCGAGAGTCAGGGAGCTGGGGAAAGGCTCTGAGAAAGAGGAGTTAGGACTGGCAGTGAAGCTCAAAGCAGAATTATCTTTACAAGGTCACATTTTAACTTCTGTGTTAGTGTTGGGTGTTTTTTTTTTATAGTATTTTCTGCATTTATTACATAATCATTGTGGGCTTATTTTAGATTTGCCATCTGAACCAACTGACAATTAAAAAAAAACAATAATAATAAATGTTAAAACACTGCCTTCCATTTGTTTTGCTAGTTGTCGTCATATCCCTGTCCCTCCCTGTTTGCTGTCCAGCCCATCTGTCATTCTGATACCTGTCCCTTCCCCCTTTTCTATTTCCAGCACACTTTTGACCTCAGCTATTCTAAGCGTGTGACTCCGTTTCCCTGTTCAAGTTAGCTTGATGGTTTATTATATAAGGAGGGCGCCTAAGACAATCATCAGGTAAAATTTAAATAAAAGATCAGTAGAATAGAAAATCTTCCAAGGGCAGGGGGGAGTTCTTCCTTAGCAAAGAATAAAAAAAAAAAATCGACAGGAAAGGTAAATACATGATTAATTAGCTACACACCTAACCATGAGGGGCTTAGAAGATTTTTGGTACGAGACAAACGTTACTGTCCTTTTCTTTCTCAGTTAGAAAGTGGTAGTAGTTTCTACACCGCATCAACACGTCAGATGGAATGATTATTGTACCGAGTTACAGTCCTTTGCTGATATGATACCTTGTCTGTCTTTCTCTCTGTTGATGCTTCTATATTTCTCTCGCGTAGCGACAAAATGTGTTAGGCATTCTTCTGGTTTGTACTGCGTTAAGGTTTCTTTCTTTCCTCTTCTTCTCTCTCTTTTTTTAAATTTTTAATTCTTGAGCTTCGATACTGTTCTCACTTTTAAGCCGTGCAATATCATCTGCTGTGTTTGCTAAAGAAAACGAAGAAAAAAAAAAAAAAGAAAAAAAAAAAAGCAAGTGGTGATGTCATCACTCTCCCAGTGTTACAATGTTTCCGCATTTGTGTAGTCACCGAAATGTAGTGAATAAAATGTTGGATTTTCCAGCACTTTAAATTTAGACAGTCCTTGCCTTCTTTCCTTTCTTTCCCCTCGCAGTGCTGAGTGAGCAGTCCATGGATTGTTCTCTGGAGGAAGGAAGAAGGTGAGAGCCCAGCATGCCTGGGGATGCAAGCCAGTGTCTGTGCTTCAAATTTGTGCTGCCCATAACTCACGGGGGTGGGGCCATTCACTGGAGCATGGTCAACCTGCCAAGGGCCAGACCCTTAAAGAAAGCTGACTCCTCCCTGCCCAGCAGCCCTCAACTGCCTGTAGTTCCTCAGCTGGGGACAGTGGCTTGTGAGACCCTCCCCGTCCAGGCTAGAACGGTGATTGGTTTGATCTTGTGCAAGTCTTCAGCAACCATAGCTGCTGTGAATTCGTGAGTGCAGTGTCTCAGTCATGTCCGGAAGACGCTGTGGTACCGTGGTCCTCTCCAACCCCTGGCTCTTACCATTTTTCTGCCCCCTTTCCCTCCATATTCCCTCAGCCCTGGATTGGCGGGGAGGGGGTGGGAGTTGGGGAAGAAAACAAAATCTTTTTGAAACTGATGCTGTTTAATGGAGCAAGAAGATGTCTTTTTGTTTTTTGTTTTGTTTTGTTTTTTGAGATGGGTGACCAGGACCAGGGTGGCCTTGAACTCACAGAGACCTCTGCTTCCTGAGGGCTGGGATTAGAATTTGCCACCACTATTGATTGTGGCAAGAAGGTGTCTTTTTAAATGGAAGTAGGACCTTCTGTTTGTACCAATAAGCCTTTTCTTTCTTTCTTTCCTTCCTTCTTTTTTTTTTTTTTTTGGTTTTTGGTTTTTCAAGGCAGGGTTTCTTTGTCTAGCCTTGGCTATCCTGGAGTCACTTTGTAGACTAGGCTGGCCTCGAACTCACAGAGATCCACCTGCCTCTGGCTTTCTGAGTGCTGGGTTTACAGGATTATGCCACCACACTCAGC
>CM053749.1:41762374-41848835 GCA_028658305.1 Pachyuromys duprasi | reverse complement strand
TTAAAAGCAGATTTGTTTTGTCTTGTCTTTCCCATGAAATCCCTGGTACAGCCACAATGAAAACAACTGATTCTCAAGTCAGGTCTTTCCTTTTTAAAAAATATTATTACAGTTTTAGTAATTTATTTTGTGTGTGCATGTACACATGCTATAGCACATGACTTGAGACCACAGGACAACTTGAGGGAGGGGGTCAACGCTTTCCTTCCTTGGTGTGGGTCCCAGGCATGGAACTTGAAGTCAGGGCTTCGCAGCAGCTGCCTTTGCCCTCTGAGTCATCTCTCAGGCCCAAGCCTCTCACACTGTAAACCTAAGAACAGACTTTCTTGACACAGTTCCTTCGGTAGCGTTGTTCATTGCATTATATTTGCCAAGGCGGCACTGAGGTCCCTCCAGTCACCCAACAGACTGTTCCCAACTGAAAGATTAAGCAGTAGAATACCTGAAAGGGACACACAGCCGTGAATCTGGGTGACATTTTGGAAGCTGAAATGCTCCTGACCTTACATAGAAAGGGCTCCTGAAGGCGGCCCCTGGCCACTCCAGTTTTAAGCTAATTTAGGTAGGTTTGGAAAGGCACACAGCAAAAGCTTGCTGGGGCTAGAAGCACCAAGAAGATGGACTAAAGAAGCCAGGAGATGCCAGGCGTGATGGTTCACGCCTTTAGCCCAGGCACTTGGGCAGCCAGAGACAGGTAGCTCTCTGTGAGTCCAAAGCCTGCCTGATCTACTCAACAAGCTCTAGATCATCCAGAGCTACATAGTGAGACCCTGTCTGAAAAAAAAAAAAAAAGTAAGAAGAAAATTAGAAACCCTCCAGGAATGGCCAAAAAGTCTAACTTTCTTTTATTTTAAAAACATTACACTTGTGTATGCATGTGTGCACATGCATGCCCATGGCACAGTGTACTTGTGAAGGTTAGAAGATTCTGTCCTATGGCTGACTCTTTGACCCTCCCCCATACAAGCCAGGGAGTAACAGCCTGGCTAGATCCCAGTGGAGGACATTGCAGCCAGCCCTGAGGAGACAGGATGAGCTGGGGTTGGATGGAAGGGGAGGAGGTCCTCCCCTGTTGGTGGACTTGGAGGGGGCGGGGAGGAGATGAGGGAGGGAGTGGGAGGGTGGGAGGGAATGAGGGAGGGGGCTACACATGGGATGCAAAGTACCTAACCTGTGATTGATAACAAAAAAATAAAAAAAAAATAATGTAAAAAAAAAAAAAGAAGATTCTGTCCTTCCCTTATGGGGGTCCCTGAATGGAAAAGTATCAGCTCAGGACTCCCAAGGCCAAGTTCTGAGCACAAAGGAGATTTATTTGTCCCAGAGGGACAGAAGGCAGGACATGAAAGACAAAGACAGAGGACAGAAGGGGAAGGGAACAAGGGAGAGGGAGAAAGGGTATTTATCCATAAAAGGGACAAAGGACCGCCTGTGGATGGAGAGGAGGCAGACGTGGCCTGCAGTAAAACAGCAGTCTATGAAGCTACAAGGGGAAACCCCATGAAGGATGAGGTGTTTCATTTTAGTTGAGCATGTCAATCAGGTGAGCCAAACCAGCTTTTGAGTGCTGGTCTTCAAGATTTTGATAGCTGGACCTTGGTGGTCAGCCTCAGGAGGAGAAAGTAGCCAAATAAGGGAACAGACCTTGGTGGCTAGCTAGCTTTAGGAATGTAATCTATGGATTTTTATAAGGCAGAGGGAATCAGGGAGAAGGGCCAGGCCTGCCAGAGCCATGCTCACCTAGCCTGACCTGGCCAGGGTCCCTTCAGTCCTGAATATTAAGCTCGGGTCATCAGGCTTGGTGACAAGCGCCTTTACCCTCTGTGCCATCTCACCACCTGTTTTTTAAAAGCCCTGAAATCAGTGTCAGCTCTGATTGCAGAGAACAGGTAAGGCAGTTCTTCCCTGTTTCGGAGCCATTGACCGTGCGCAGGAAGGGAGGTCTCACCCTTCTGTCTTTGCTCTTCTCTAATACCAGCCCCGTCACTGAGCTCGTGAACACAGTAGTTGCAGGGTCAGCCAGACCCTTACGGAAATCTCAAGCAGCAGAACTTTGCATTTGGCTTCATCTTTGAAGATTTTTGTTAAGGGGAAAGAGTAAGGCCTCAAAAGTTCTCTCTCCAAGACAAGAATTTTAGCCATAGGCATACTTTCTTTCTTTCTCTTTCTCTCTCTCTCTCTTTCTTTCTTTTCTTTTTCTTTCTAGGTACAGTTTATTCACTTTGTACCCCAGCTGTAGCCCCCTTCCCATCCCCTCCCAATCCCACCCTCCCTCCCTCTTCTTCTCCTATGCCCCTCTCCCAGTCCAATGATAGGAAAGGTCCTCCTCCCCTTCCATCTGACCATAGTCAATCATGTCTCATCAGGACTGGTTGGCTTCTTTGTCTTCCTCTGTAGACTGGTAAGGCTGTTCCCCCCTTAGTGGAGGTGATCAAAGAGCCAGCCACTGAGTTCATGTCCTTACTAAGGAACCCTCTTGGATACTGAGCTACCTTGAGCTACTTCTGTGCAAGGGTTCTAAGTTATCTCCATGCATGGTCCTTGGTTGGAATATCAGTCTCACAAAAGACCCCTGTGCCCAGATTTTTTGGTTCTATTGCTCTCCTTGTGGAGCTCCTGTTTCCTCCAGGTCTTTCTATCTCCCCCTTCTTTCATAAGATTCCCTGCACTCTGCTCAGAGTTTGGCTATGAGTCTCAGCATATGCCTTGATACCCTGCTGGGTGGAGTATTTCAGAGGACCTCTGTGATAGGCTTCTGTCCTGTTCCCTGTTTTCTCCCTCTTCTGATGTCCATCTCATTTGCCTTTCTAAATAAAGATTGAGCATCTTATCAGGGTCCTCCTTCTTGATTAGCTTTCTTAGGTTTACAGATTTTAATATGATTATCCTATATTATATGTCTAATGTCCACTTATAAGTGAGTATATACCGTGTATGTCTCTCTGCTTCTGGGACACCTCATTCAGAATGATCTTTTCTAGATCCCACCATTTATCTGCAAATTTCATGATTTCTTTGTTTTTAATTGCTGAGCAGTATTCCACTGTGTCGCGGTATCCTTTCTTAACTAATACTCTGAGGAAAGAACTGTTAAGAACTGGCCACCCTAAGAAAAGGCACAGCGTGGCACACCTGCGGTACCAGATCGGCGCTTCTCAACCTTCCTGCTGCTGAGACCCTTTACTACAGTTCTTCATGTTCCCGACACCAACCATAAAATTATTTTGCTACTGTTATGAATTATAATGTAAACATTTGATATGTAACCGCCCACATATCTGATGTAACTCCCCAAAGGAGTCACAACCCACAGGCTGAGAACGGCTGTCCTAGACTAAGAAGGCTGAAGTAGGATGATTATGAGGTCAGCGTCACCTTAGGTTACACAGAGAAGAAGCCTTGTTTCAAAACAACAACCAACATTATATTATATATGGCTATATATCATACACATGTGTGTATATATACATGTGTATATATATGTGTGTGTGCATATATATGTATACATATGTGTACGTGTATATATGTATATATGTGTGTACATATATGTATACATATATATGCATATGCATATATATATGTGTGTATATACAATATGTTGGTGCTAAGTTGGCAGAAAAACCCACCCTTGACAGTCCAATGCGCTTACGATAAAGTTTGTGTTACTTATGTTTATACTGATTGCCATACTAATCACTGCATCATCTAAGCTCTCCACTGGGTGCATCAAGATATAGTCACAAGGGACACTATAAGAACTGTCCTTTCCTCCTGCCTTCCCCAGCTTGGACCACTCCCCAGGTTTGTTCTCTCTACTTCAGCCTTTGAAGGCTTCTGCCTGGAGTACTATCCACCCTTCAGCTTTCATCGTCTCGTCTGTCTGAAGTTTCCCACTCGCTGGGACTATCCAGCGCAGCCTTCCACCCTTTGTCTCAATACCCGCTTCTGTTTGTCCTCCTATAGCACATGAATGTATGTCCACACGTGCACACGGAGGCAATCTCTGCCTCCCACACACCACAAGGCACTTCAGTGGGTCAGCACACTGTCTGTGTTGCCTGGACAGAGACGTCCAGTGAGGTCACTCTTTACAAGAGACCTACCATCATCTTGCTTGGCTGTGGCTTAGATCTGACACTTAGAACAAAGCTTCATCTAGAACGAACAGACCAGAGAACCTCAGAGTCTCAGTGCTTGGTTAGCTCTCTCCAGACCTCTGAATACAGAGAACTGTGATGTTCTCAAGGCATGAACCCAGGAAAAGGCATATAGAATTCTTTTGCCTACACACCACTGGCTCATACAAGCACATGAAGACCTCTGTGTTCTGTTCCAGCAGCCGGACTCCGCATGAGAAAGGGAGCCAATTGGCAAGTGGCAGAGCTTTGGAAGAACCTCTGTTCTCTGAAGCCGGTCTCCACTGACATGACTCTTGAAAGGGCTTCTGGGTATACCAGGAAAAAGAGAACTACTCTCCAAAGTTTGTCCCCCACAAAGCCAACAAGGACATGGGCAGAAACAATCCAGACAACCTAGTCAGCGAGAGAAATTAGTCATGGGTTTGCCATGATCTGAGTAATGTATCTTTAAGAAAATCAGTGGGCTGGAGAGACACCCAGTCAGCAAAGCCCTTGTCTTGTAAAAACAAGAACCTGAGTTTGGTTCCCAGAGTGATGTCAACATGCTGGGCATGGCTGGGTGTGTTTATCACCCCAGTGCCTGGGAAGCAGGGACAGGGGACCCCTCGGGCTCTCTGGACAGACAATCTAGCCTAATCAGAGAATCCCAAGCCAGTGAAGAGACCCTGCCTCAGAAAAGGGAGATGGCACTGAGGTGTGACACCCAGGGCTGTCTTCTGAAATTCACATGCATTTCTTACACAAGCACATGAACCGGTCATGGACATACAAGAACGTATGAAGAAACTGGCTCAGTAACCAGCTTTTTGATACTTTAACGTGTGCTGGACCACCTAATTGCCCCATCCCAGCTCTCCAGGAGCCTTAAGAACTGATAGTTCCAAAGTCAGTGAAAACCAATTTTCCAGCCACGGCAGAAGGGCAGTAGACATGGATCTCTCCCAAAGTGCCATCTCTGCGAACTTCTGTCTGCCCTCTCTGCAAATTCCCTGGAGATCTCTATTCACAGGAACTGCATTTATTCGGCCCAACCCAGAGCTCACCCTGCTGCTCTGGGGGCATCTGTCAAGAACGGTGGAAAGTAAGAGTTTAATATCATAGCTGCCTGAGGCACTGATCACACCAAGAACCCATAAAGCTGACTTAAAAACTTAAAGGAAAAGGCAGATATGACATTCATAACAGGCTTTGGAAAGTTCCGGGACACTTCTGGGACCTGGACAGTAACATGTACCTATACAGAATAACATCACTTACTGACATTCCCAAATTGTGAACAATAATCGCATTGACAAAACACTTGCTCCCAGACTAATGCTTGACTGGATAACTGGGAAGTGGAGGTGGTCTGGAGAAGTCAGCTTTAGCTAAACACCTTCATTCTGATGACTACTAATGCTGACTGAGAACTTAACAGGATCTAGGACACAAGTCCCAGGGCACATGTGTGAGCACCCACCCCAAATATGAGCTTAGACGAATTTTAATTAAGAATATGGCTGCACTGGCCAGAGATCACATCCAAAGACCTTCTAGGTCTCTGTTATCTGCTAGAATACAGACATACCTTTAATCCCAGGAGACAGAGACAAGCAGATCTCTTGAGTTCAAGGCCAACCTGGTACAGAGCAAGTTTCAGGTAAAGAAAAGCTTAGGTCCAGGCCTGGCAGTACATACCTTTAATTCCAACACTCAGGAGACAGAGGCATTCAGATCACTGAGTTCCAGTCAGTGCTGTTCAGGCAGTTTGGTTGAGTCACTGAGTTGAGAGGCATGGAGTTGAGTTCATGGCAGTTTGGTTCCTGGAATTCAGAGACAGTTTTACTGGGAGAGTTTTCCAAAGAGAAGCAGAGAGAGAACAATCTAGACACAGGTGAAGACAGACAGAGCCAGAGAATGAGAAGGAGCCAGACAATTAGAACAGATTGCTAGAGTTAGTTTGAGACCAGGAAGAACAATTGAGAAACTGAGAGAAGCCAGATTGAATCAGTCAGGTTGGAGAGGAGTTTGAGCCAGAACAGCTGAGTTGAACCATCCAGCCAGCGTTCAGAAAGAGCTAGAAAGAGTGAGCTTATTCAGCAGTAAGTCTCAGAGACTGAAAGCCTTCTAGGCTTAGATAAGATTGTACAAAGGCCAGGAGCTTTCAGGACTAGGCCTAGGTTGGATAACAGTTACAACAGGGATATAAACTTTATTCTAACGTATGAGTGGCACCATTTACTGGGGGAGTCCTAGGATTACATCAAAACAGGAAAGAGAGCAGAGGACTCACCTCTCCGTGCTTTCTGACTGTGACCAGTTACCTCTCTCCTGCTGTCTTGATATCCGCAACACAATGCCTCACTTTCAGTCTGTGTGAATTGAAATAGATGCTTCCTCCTTTCAGTTGCTTTTGCCCAGATAGTATATCACAGCTACAGGAAAAGTAACTTACACAGCACTTTGAAAGGTACCACTGAGACAGTTAGAGACAGCCCGCATGGTAGGAGAGGACATTTGGGAGTTCCATTGCAGAGAACACTTATAGCAGCTCCAACAGCAGAATGTATGTAGAAAACAACTCAGAATTACAAATATTGGTTAATAAATGGCTGGACAACCTGGGTAGATACTTCTCAAAACAAGACTGACAAATGGCCAATAAGGACATAAAATAGGCTTAAGATATTGTCACTAGGGAAATGAAGGGCAGAACTGTAATGAACCATCACTTTCTGCCACCTAGGATAGCATTATTTATTTTTAAACCAAGCCTTGTGGCATAAGCCTGCCATGCAGCCCTGGGGAAGCAGAGGCTTGAGGATCGTCACAAGTTTGAGGCCAGCCTGGTCCACATAGCAAATTCCAGACAAGCCAGAGTTACTTAGCAAAACCCTATTCAAAATAAAGAAGTAAATAAACAATAAATAAATAAACCCTTAAAAGCCATTTTCAGGAATGTAAAAAGGTTCAGTAACCTTAGAAACAAACTTAGCAATTTCCCCCCCAAAAAATCTTCATTGCACTCATAACTAAGAGCACAAAAAAGGCCTCGTCACGGAGAAGCATGCACACAAATAAATGCTTGTAGCACTATTGGTTATGAAAATCAAAAAGAGAAAATAAGCCCAAGATAGCAATGAGTGTAAATTGGAACCATAGTTAAAGCATTATGAGTTCTGTGATTTTTGTTTGTTTGCGTGTGTGTTTGGCTTTATAATTCTCCTGGGCTCTCTGGCTTGAACTTTGTAGATGACCACAAATCCAGGGTCAAACGTCTGGACAAACCCTTAGTCGTTTCCAGGACTCTGCTTTTTAGTTAATGCGCTTTGGCCACTAGATGGCAACACTTGACCACATGCCTGTCAGCATGTGTCAGGCCATGGAAGAACAGGGGATTAAAAAAGGTCTTTAAAAACAATGAGCTATCTGGGCTGACTACTGAGCGCCTAGATATCCATATTGCTTTGAGCATATTTTGTTGTTATTTTACTGGTCTTTTGCTTGTATTTCTGAGTTTTGTTTCTGTTTTTTATGTGTATGTGTTTCTTATGTGTCTCTTTTAAAGTTCTGATTTGGTTTCATTTGTTGTTGGTTTGGCGTTTGTTTGCTCTCTAAAGAAAGCAAGAAAGGACAGTCATGTTGCTGTGGAAAAGATTTCTGAGGAGTTGGGGGAGGGGAAATGGTAATCAGAATATATGCATAAAATATTTTTCAAGGACATCAGAAGAGGGAGAAAACAGGGAACAGGACAGGAGCCTGCCACAGAGGGCCTCTGAAAGGCTCTACCCTGCAAGGTATCAAAGCAGATGCTGAGACTTGTGGCCAACCTTTGGGCAGAGTGTAGGGAATCTGAAAGAGGTGTGAAATAGTAAGACCTGGAAAGGACAGAAGCTCCACAAAGAGAGCAACAGAACCAAAAAAAATCTGGACACAGGGGTCTTTTCTGAGACTAATACTCCAACCAAGGACCATGCATGGAGATAACCTAGAACCACTGCACAGATGTAGCCCATGGCAGTTCAGTGTCCAAGTGGGTTCCATAGTAATTGGAAGAGGGACTGTCTCTGACATGAACTGATTGGCCTGCTCTTTGATCACCTCCACCTGAAGGTGGGGAGCAGCCTTACCAGGCCACAGAGGAAGACAATGCAGCCAGTCCTGATGAGACCTGATAGACTAGGATCAAAAGGAAAGGGAGAAAGACCTCCCCTATTAGTAGACTGGGGGAGGGGCACAGGTGGAGGAGGAGGAGCAAGGGTGGGATTGAAAGGGGAGGAGGGAGGGAGCTACAGGGGGATACAAAGTGAATAAATTGTAATTAATTAAAATTTTAAAAACCTAAAATTCAAAAATATATTTTTTCAATAAAATGAAATGAAAGGTCCCAGACATTAACAATGTGAATTGTTAAATTACATGAAGCTTTATTATTCACACATAAATAAAACAATATAAAAAAAAATAAAACAAAGAGATAGCTCCTGCTCACCCCGGAGCAGATAACGTCATTGGGTAATCACTACAAGGGGAAGCCATTTTTATGGACACTTAGGTGACGAGATACAGAAGAATGAGGCAGTAAACGGTGATGGTAAAGCTCAGAAGCTGAATTATCCGCCCCGCCCACCCTTACTCCTCCTGCAGCATCTGCTGTCCTGAAGGGGCCCCAGGCAGGGCTTGTCCTGCACTCAAAGAGGGCTCCCCAGGTGCTCAGGATCACACTGCTGAAAAGTAGCAAAGGGTATCCCCAAATGTTTAAGTCTGAGAGACTATCCACCGCATTATTTTCTCCTCATCTTTTCCTTAAGTCATTTTAAAAACAAAATTATATTGTAGTCTATATAAATGCCCTACGTGTATATACACACACACTTTTTTTTTCTTTCTATAATTGTACAGCTGGGATGGGTTCATTCAATTTTCTCACAAACCTCAGACCTGCTGGCTTCAGCATGAAGTTGTTCAAGTCAGCACCGAGCCCTGGTGAGCTCAGCTCTAGGTTAGTTGCAGAGCCACGGGAAACCAACAAATTTGTTTAAAGCGCCAAGGCTGTCTGGGTGTGAGGGTGCACACTTGTATCCCAACACTAGAGACTGGGACAGGAAGATCACTGTGAAGCCAAGGCTAGGTTGGGATACACGGCAAAACACTATCTTAATACCCTCTTCCCCACTACACACCACCATGCAGATTACCAAGGTGAAGGACTTAACTTCATCTGTCTAGGACCTTGGATGAATTCACTTCTTGCTCATGAAGCAAGAAAGCCTTGCAGGCTGGCACCCTTTATCAAGGAAGGATGGGCTAAAGGCTACTAGGACCCAGGCTTCCCAGCAATGAGCATCAAGGTGTCCTCCTCAAGCCATGCTTTACCAGCTGAACTGAACCCCCGGGAGGGGCTGATTACAGCTTATAATTCCTGTTGTTTTTGTTTGTGGAGCTCAAGCTGGAACCCAGGGCGAGTGCCCCCACCACTGAGCTACACTCTCATCACTGAAATGCCTTCTAATAGTGTTGCATATGCTGACTTCACTGCACTGATTCTCCCTCGGTTTTTTACCCTGCCCAGCCAGCCTTGTTCTTTCCCTCCTCCGAAACGAAAGGGCGATGGTGGTGAAATGTAACCCCAAAGCCTTCTGCAAAGGCCCAGGCTTCTCCCAGAGTGACCTCCATCACCAAGCCTCAGACCAAACAAACAGAAAAGGAAATCTATTTAAAGACATCCTTTCTGCCACTCCTAATCCACAGCCTGCAGCTAACTGGTGGAGGGGCATCCCTGGCTGCTCAGAAACAGGTCAGCAGGGCTGGAATCCCACCCACTTCCCAGCACCGAGAAACTTACCCAACGCTCCAAGCAAGACCTTGAAGAACAGGCAAGAGGATCTGGTCTGTAAATCAGCAGAACCCAGAGTATCTGTGGCCCAAGGATGGGAGATGTGAGGACAGACTGGGGATTTGTTTTTGCTTTTATTGTTCTGGTCTGAGGCAGAATCTCAGAATGTAGGCTAAACTGGAACTTACAGTGAAGCCCAAATCGGCTTCCGGTTCTAGGTTTTCCTGCCTTGGCCTCACAGTGAGTGCTAGGAGTTCAGGTGTGCTCTACCACAGGCAGAAGAGATACGCTCTTTAGATTAGTTTTAACCAGCTCTTCTTGGTTCATATTAAGAACATCCGAGGGCCACTGTCTAGCTGTGAATCTCAAGGTTTACTTCAAACTGTAGAGCCCAAGAAGCTGGGGACCCTCCTAAAGTATTCCTTCGGGGTCCAAGGTCTGCAGGACATAAAGCTCCTAGAGACTTCATCTGCTTTCCCACCCACGTGTGAGTCCTTCGGTAAGATTAATGCTCTGAAGTGAGTCCCTGAACTTGGCAGGCCCGGAGCCCATGATGCAAACAAGGGTACGCCTGCCTCGCTTGCTGTTTCAGAGTGGCCGGGCCATATCTCCAGTGAGCGGGATAGGATATGGGTAAGAGGGTTCTCCCAACTGTGGCGCAAGAAGCCTGGCTTTATGTAACACAGGTACTGCTTGTGCTTGCTGCCTGAACAGAGCTCACAGCCCACAAAGGCAGCCCGGGAGCAGGGTGGGTGGGTGGATGGGTGTGTGTGTGTGTCCAGTCACAAACATCTCAATTTGCTCTTCTTTCTCTCCACAAATCTGTCCCCACTTGTCAATAACGCCACTTGCTTTCAAGCAGCCAGCCACAGGTAATCTGGTCTGGCAACCTTCCTTTTAAAAGCTGGAGATTCCAGTGAAAGTTGGGGGCGGGGGAGTTGTTTTTTAAACTCAGTGCACCTCTTTTAAAAATAAGAATACTCAGCGGGGCGGTGGTAGTGGAGCACACTTTTAATCCCAGCGTTTCCGAGGCAGAGGCAAGTGGATCTCTTAAGTTCCAGGCCAGCCTGGTCTACAAAGCAAGTTCAGGACAGCCAGGTCTACACAGAGAAACCCTGCCTCAAAAAACCAGCCAACCAATAAACAAATAAATAAAAACACTCTTCTGTAGCCCTCTTTTTTATTTTTATTTGGGGTGTTTAGGCCTCCACTTCCCTTTCACCAACCCCCCAACCTTAAGTAGGAGAGAGGAAAGGTTAGTGGGAAGAGGGAGCCCAGACCCCTTACTTCTCCTTGCTAATTAGGGTCAATCGGTTCTTTCAGGGCTCTGTACCACCCCTCTGTCAATCGCAGACGCAGCTAGCAGTCTCCTCCACGCCGCTGCACCCCAAAGCCTTTCTCTCTGTCTGTCTGCCCCAAACCACCACATCATCTGGTCTCTGGTCTCTCCACATAGCTACACGCCAACACTGACCACTACCACACACACCTCCTCTTCTCTTTCTCAGCTCTCATATTTATAGTCTCAGGGTCCTAGACCACACCCCTCTCTATGCTGCACGTGGAAGGCCATTACCAGCTGGCAAAGATCACACCCCGCATGTGACAATGGACATGTATGGACAAGCTATAGCCCAACTAAAATCCCACACTTGGGATCAAAACAAAAGCATATTTATATAACATACAAAGAAACCAAAACTTCCATTACACTCTTCTGGAATTAAAATAACACCTCTCAGAGTTAGCCAAATTAAATTGTATAATTATATCTTCAATTCTCTATAATTTTCAGTAGATGCTAAAATTTCCTAAGTTGTCCCTAAACAGTGTTCTCTATAAGCGAGTTTGTAAAAACTGGCATCCAAGACGAGACGATACTATGTGGCTGGTTTTTATATACCTGTAAATCTTTGTGTCCCTCCCAAACAGCAGAAGTTCATTTTAGTCAAGTTCTGACTCCTTGAAGGCAGGGTCATCTGACTCAGATGATGCCAGGCCACTTGGCTGTGTCCAGCAGCTTCTCTGATGCTTTCTCCGTAGATTTCCTTCAAGTCGGAAGTTACGTTTACACACCCAGATTAGATGTTTCTGAAGTGCTAGAATTTTAAGCTTTAGACAGGATCTCGTGTATCCTACACTGAAAAAAAAAACCTCACTATAAAGCTAAGGCTGACCTTGAACTTTTGATGCCCCTGTCTCCTCTACCTCCTGAGCCCTAGGATTCGGGTGTGCTATGGATCAAACCCAGGGCTTCGGGCACTCTAGGTAAGCACTGCACTGATGGAGCCACATCCTCAGCCCCTCCAAGAATGTTTTATGAGTGGAAAAAGCACTACACAGGACAGCTGGCTTCTGTAAATGACAGACACCTAAACCACATAGAGTATCCCACATGCGCATTCAGCTTCCTCCTGCTTGTGTATCATACAGAGAGGAGGCTGCTTATAACTATGTTTAGAATACATCAAGTCACAATCATGGTCTGATATTATTTGGAAGAAATCGTATCTGGGACCCAAAAGTTACCAGAGTATATAAAACCATCTACAAGAACCTTTTTCTTGGATTTGGATTTTTTTTTTCCCTTTGCCTCTCTTGTTTTTGTTTTTGTTTTTCCTTAGATTAAGTTTTGGACTCCCTCTCTCTTTCTCTCTCTCTCCGTGTCTGTCTGCTTGTGTCTGTGTGTCTGCTTGTTTGTGTGTGTGTCTATGTGCACATGAACCTTTTTTTTTTCCAGTAGTAGAGATAGAAACACATGCCAGGCACCTGGTGTTTCCCTGAGCTACAGCCCCAGGCATTGGGGTCTACTTTTTGACTCACAGCTGTGACTTTGCTCCTCCTACTACCCCTGAACCAACCCTTCCAGCAGCCACCAACCTCTAAGTGACAGATCCAAACAGGAGAGAGCGCAGGTAAGTGAAGCTGGATATGACATTGTACCCTATTCTCCAGGTTTACAAAAGCTTCTTTCTTCCTTGGCTGGTGCTGGGTATAAAACCCAGGGCCTTGCACATGCGAAGCACACGCCCTGCCACTGAGCTACACGCAAAGCCTCAATAGCCTCTGATCCAAAGCTTAATGTGAAGCCAGTTCACGTAAAGTTATAAACATTTGACCATGTTGTAGGGAATACACTCTCTGCTCTGTGAGCTTGTGGCCTTACAGTGGCCTGCTAGTGCTGCCAAGGCTCAGCACCTTGGAGCACGAAGGCTGGAAACCCCCTTTGTTTTCCAGAGCGTGGGTCATGAGCTTCTGAGTCATCCTTAAGCCAGCCTTGTGCTCTGCAGTGTTGAACAGGCAATGCTTTCGTCCCTAAGGTACAAGGTGTCTTCTGAGCAGAAGAGGCTTCAAAAGCAAGCAAAGGGGTAAAGGGGTGGGTGGGTGCAAGAACACCCAGGATGTACTCACACTCAAACTAAGAAGGGAGGACAGTGATGACAGACATGGGTCATACATGTGCCGGAATACATGGAGAAGACTTCTGGGAGTGGGCTGAGGGATAACTGTGGGTAAAGTGCTTGCCCTACTGACGTGAGGACCTGACTTTAGATCTCTCATCAAAAGCCAAAAAAAAAAAGTGGCCCATGCCTATAAATCCCAGCACTGGCAAAACGGAAAGCGTGGGATCCATACGGGTTTATCAGCCAGCTAGTTCAGCCAATCAGTGACTTCCAGGTTCAGTTCACACACACACACAGATAGATAGAGATTTATACATGTGTGTGTGTATATATGACAACTGGATGTCACATAAATAAAATAAAATCTTTACAAAAACATGGAGAGTGCTGGAAGAAGACACGAGACTAGATGACACTAGAGGTATGCACAGATGGAGCACACACAGAACATTTCCAGGAGCTTCTGTGTGACTCTGATGGCCGGTGGGAAGGGGTTAGGAAGTAATTTAGGGGACTTGGTATATGAGCTAGAAGGCCTAATTTTAATGAATAACCTTTCGTACTGTAAGAATTTTTTTTTTTTTTTACTGTGTACTCTGTGTGTGGCTTTTTTGGAAAACTACAACGTGGGCTTGTTGTTGGTGTTACAATATATTGCTGGCATTACCATTATTGGGAAGATCCTCACTGTAACATGACTTCAGCTGAAGGCATCGGTCACGGACAGAGTTTGGAGGGGCAGACTATCAGGGGAGAGGGGATGTGCCACTTGTTCCACTCTTCTGAGGTTCCATCGGCACGCAAGCACATCCTACCACGCTTCTGGAAGAAAAGGTGTCGTGGGCTATGTTTGGACTTGTGACCCTCCAGCAACATGGTGCCCTAACAGGAGTATAGCTGGGGTCTTTCCCCTGTGCAAGGGGAAGCCACACACACACACACACACACACACAGCTGGGGAGAAAGGTAGTTTTAAGCCTCAATGTTTGGCTTTCAAAGGGTTTCAGGTACTCTCTGGAATGTGATCTAAGTAAGAAATCTGGGTGACACTTAGACTCATTTGCACCACCCCTCAGGAAGTGTACTGAGTATGTAACTCAGAGAACCGGGACAGGAGCTTATTATAAGTTATTTATTATGCTTTTCTAGACCGATCTCTCTCTCTTTCTCTATGTGCGTGTATGTGTGCGTGTATCTGTGTGTATATGTATGTGCATGTGTGTATGTGTGTGTTTCAAGAGATGGGCTCATGTCATCCAGGCTGGCCTTGAACTCACCAACTGACCAAGAATGACTTTAAATGACTTTAATTCTCCTGTCTCCACCCCGAAAGTGCTAGAATTACACCATACCACCCCAGTGCTGGAAACTAAACCCAAGGCTTTGCGCAGGCTAGGCAGGTACTCTGCCCACTGAGCCACACTCCCAGGCCTGTACAAGCCTGTAGATACTGACTTTATGTTATTTCTGACACAGAAGTGCAGTTGAAGTAGCTAAACCTCATCCATACCCTGTATGGAAGAAACAGGGACGATATCCCCGGATCAACTGCCTCAGCCAGATGAGGAAGAGAGAGCAGATGTGGGCCTATGGCCAGAAAACCAGTATGGTAGGTCAGCTATTTAGGGCTCCTTAAGGTGTGCATTAGTCATAGGCTGGCTGGCACGTGTCTGGGACAAACCAAATCAACAGGAAGTTGTTCCCTTTGCCGTAAAATGGGTGTACACTGAAGCAGGTGTGCTACACACAAAAAGAGTCTTTGGAAATTGAGGGAGGGTGATTTTTCTCCCCAAAGTAGAATGGAGAATCTGTCCATGGTGGCACATGCCTATAATCCTAGCATTTAGGAGACTAAGGCAGGGGGATTGGGAATTCAAGGCCAGCCTTGGCTACATGAAATCCTGTCGTAAAAACCAGGAGTAAAGGAATAATGACCTAAGATGTCTTTTTCCTTTCGAGATGCGGTCTGACTGTGTTGCCTAGGCTGGCCTTGAACTCTTAAACTAAAGTGCTTTTCCAATCTCAGGCTCCAGAGTAGCTGGAACTGTCAGTGTGAACCACCACAGGCAGCTTTGGTATACAGATATCAAGCAGGTGTGTATCTCCACAAACCTCAGCTAACTTTGTAACCTAACTTTGTTCCTAGTCGGTGACAATTGTATTTTTCTCTTAAGAGAAAAGCAGGGAGTAGTTTTGGTTCAAAAAGGAAATACCATAAAACCAATTCTGATTACAAAGCTATGTGACCCTTTAGCTCAGCAGCTCTGTGTTTGTGTGTAGGTACCCATGCATACAGGTGCCAATGGAGACCAGAAGAAAGTGTTAGATCCCCTGGAGCTGTACATAACAGTAAGTCACGTGACCTGGTTGCGGGAACTCTAACTGCTGATCCATCTCTCCTCAAATCTTAAGCCCTTCTACCTCCACCATTCACCCAGCCGGAGTTTCAGGCCGCCACCTTCAGCCTCTTCAAAGGCCTCCCAGAAAACAGTCCATTCAAGCGTCTAAATCAACTTCCGTCTGGGTTCTGAGGCTCACAGCGGCCTAAGAGCAAGCTGAGCTCTCAGAAATCTTTCACATGCGATGAGCCGAGGGCTGACTTCTCTCTCGGAGTCTTAACCAGTTCTCAGCTGCCACACAGGGACAGGTTCATACTTAGTTCATGGTTCCAGATTCCAAACGCCTGCTTGCTGCCCTTAAGGCTGGAGGGGAGGAGGGCCGTTTCCAGAGTTCCAAGCCCTCTCAGCTGCCGGCTGTGGCTGTCTTCTTTATGACTCCATTCCTATCTGCCCGCTCCCCTGCGTCCTCCCTCCTCAGCCTTCTCCCCAGCTGTGCTTTATCTGATCGCTTGTGAGAAATGCAGCTCAAAGTCATAGGACTGCTATGGCCAGAGGCTACGTGGCCAGGGAACCACTGAATCTGTCACGTCAGGTCCTGTCTATTCCTTCAACAGTATGAAGTGATTCACTTGTTTTCAGGCCCGTAGCAGAGTTCCGTTATTTTTACTTTTTCATTTTAAAATTATGTACATAATATATACTATTTATATATAATTTTAAATATAATTATTATATCTATAAATATATATTATATAATACATAAATATATCGGCTCCCAACCACCTGTCTCATGAGGGCTGACTTGCATTCTTCACGTAGTCAAGGATAACCTTGAACTTTGAACTCCTCCTGCTTCCACCTCTCACACGATGAGATTCTGGCCTGGCACCTCCACTCCTGGTTAGACGGCACTGAGGACTGAGCCCAGGGCTTTGTGCATGCTACCAACCGAGCTGCGCACCTCCCCCGCCCCCCCCCCCCCCGGCCCCGTGATCTCAGCACTTTTAAAAGTCAGAATTCGTTTTTCAGACAAAGCGCCATGCTGGGAATGACCTCATGGACTTGTGGTCTGAACACCTGTTGCCGCACAGGCTCAACCAGACCATTTCTGTCCTTCCGTATGGCTTCTTAATTGGAAGGCAAACCTCGAAACCTTTGCCAGACAGCCCGTGTGAGTCACAACAGGTGGCTGCGCTCTCCATCCCGGGTGAGGCGATAACTTCAGTTTCTATCCCCTGTGCTGTTTCTCAAGAAGATTGGGGCTTGTGATTAATTTAGGATTAACCGCCTCATCCGTGAGCTCATTTCCCTCAGGAATGTTTCTGACCAGAATGGAAGGTGCTTTCATTACCTTTTCAGAGGCTCTCTGAATCAGGCCCAGGTTGGGATCTTTTTATTGGTGAAGCACGCTTGGTAACCGCAACCTACCCTGTGGCTCAAGCAGCCTTGTTTGATGCAGTGTTGACAAGCAACAGATGTCTGGCGGCTAAACACGAAATCAACATGCTGCAGCTGGGACTGCCTTACGGGCTGTGTGAGAGGAATTCTAAGAGTCAGCCTCCGTTTTCACGGGAACAGTTGGTCGCTAATTCTCAGGAAGCCTAAATGGTGACAAATAATGTGTGTACAGGTATAAGAGTATAAGGAAAAGGAGTTCCATGGGGAAGCTTGCTCAGGAAGTTATCACAGAGTAAAGCTGGAGCAACAGAAGCATTGTGCTCCCAGAAGCCCCTGAGGCAGCAGGGCCCATGACACTCTGTGTATCAGCATAAAAGCTGCTTTCTTGCCATCACTGACTTGGTAGAAGGTGCGGGAAATTTCTCAGGGATGAAGACAAAGTGTGACCTGAGTCCAATTGTGGAACATTAGAGTGTAGGAAAACTGTGGTCAGCTGAGGTTGGGGGTCCTAGTAAACTTCGCCTGAGAGCCTACTGCTAGACCATCTGGTAGCTAACGCCTGTAATCCCAGTGCTTGGGAGCCCAAGGTAGAAGGATTGTCAAGAGTTTGAGGCCAGTCTGGACTACACAGTGAGTTCTAGAACAAGAGAAAAAGAGGGGGCAGGGGAGAAGAAAGGAAGAAAGAGTACAAATGGTCAGAATTTTTTAATTAAAATAAACAGTATTCAACTGTCTGGCATGGTGGAAAGAGAGGAAAGGACTACTGGGTAAGGGGAAGCTGTGAGCAGACTACACACAGCAGGATCTTTCAAAGTGGCCAGGGCAGCAGACATTGGTGGAAGATGGCCAGAGAGTCAAGAAAATAAGGGTGAGAATGACCTATTACTTGGTCTTGTAGATCCAAGAACCCCAGTATCCGTCCAGCTCATAAGTAATTTGTTTTTGTGGTGCTATGTAGAGGAATTTTACATGGCTATTCTGGCTAAATCATAGACACACCTTTAATCCCAGAAGACAGAGGCAAGCAGATTTCTGAGTTCAAGGACAGCCTGGTACAGAGCAAGTTTCAGGTAAAGAAAAGCTTAGGTCCAGGCCTGGTAGGCACACCTTTAATCCCAGCACTCAGGATACCGAAGCGTTGCAGATCTAGTTGGTTCACTCCAGTCAGTTCAGAGAGTTGAGAGGCAGTGTAATGGATCTGAGTTTGTGGCAGTTCGGTTCATGGAGTTCTGAGGCAGTTTTTACTGAGAGTTTTACAGAGAAGAGCGAGAGCGTGAGCGAGAGCGAGAACCAGACAGACCTAGGTGAAGACAGACGATGAGAACAGATTGCTAGAGTTAGTTTGAGGGCAAGCAGAACAATTCAGTGAGAAGTTGAGAGAGAAGCCAGTTTTGAGTCAGTCAGCTTGGAGAAGAGTTTGAGCGAGAACAGCTGCGTTGAACCAACCAGCCAGAATTCGGAAAGAACTAGAAAGGGTGAGCTTATTCAGCAGTAAGTCTCAGAGGCTGAGAACATTTTAGGCCTAGATTAGACTAGGCGTAGATTAGCAGACAGAGACAGTAAGCCTCAGAGATGACAATGAAACCAGGCAAATAAAAGTTACTTTTTCAGTGATGAGTTTTAATCCAGGGTTCATGTAACTATGTGCACATTTTACCAATCTACTATCTAGATCCCTAAGTAATTTTTTAATTATTTATTTTTCCTGGAATCGATAGTAGTAGTTTAAGTATGAGCCGTAACAATGGGCAAAGTGGGTAACAATCCATTCCTCTGGAAATCTCAGAAGATTGGTGTGTTTTGACGTGGAGTGTGAGGGGGTGTCGAGGCTGATGAATGATGCCTTACCAAGGTAAAGCAGACCCAAAGGAATCCATGTGTTCATAAATCACCGTAGCCCCACTTTCCCGTTAGGTAAGCACTTTTGCTGAAATTCAGCTTGGAAATTTCCATATGTTCAGATTCCAATCAATCAGTATACTAATCAAAAAGGGCAACTTTAAAGGTTTTCTTTCTTTCTTTCTTTCTTTCTTTTTTTCAAATGAGACTAAAAATTCATTGGAACTTCTTTATCAGAATGATTTTTAAGCAGATTCTGTTTCTACAGTGAGTCCTGTTGGGGGCGCCCTGTTGGCTTTTGTAGTAGGGGTGAAGACCTCGCAGCGGAGATGGGGTGGAAATGACGGCTGGCAGGCAGAGTTGGTTCTGTTTGATAATGGGTGGCCTTGGGGGGAGGGAAATGAGGAAGGCAGTCATAGTGTCTGAATTGCTCACTTCCTTTTGATTGTCAGCTGCAAAAAGACACTTACAATGGCTGGCTTCGATGGTCGACTTGACTCAGGTAGAATCATGTAGGAAGAGAATCTCAGAGAGCGGCGGTCTGGGTGAGGGTTCCCTGTGTGCATGTCTGTGCTGGCTTGTCATGGCTACCTTCGCTGATGTGGGAAGAGCCAGCCTGAAGGTGGATGGTGTCACTCCGTGGTTTGTGGCCCTGGACTGTACAGGAGTGAAAGAAAGCTAGCCAAGCAGTAAGTGGTGGCGAACTTATTTCTTCTTGCTCTTGACTGTGGCTGTGACCTGCTTCAAGAGCCTGACCCGGTGGCTATAACCTGGAATTACGAGCTAAAACACACCCTTTCCCCCCTAAGCTGCATTTTGTCTAGGTATTTTATCACAGTATCAGGAAGCTACAGCAGGACTCTGAAGATGGGAATCTCTTCTATGGTTCCGTGGGCTCTTCAAGAAGGTAAGAGAACATCTCCATATTTATACAATGTCACTTGTGATGGTCAAGATGCCACATAGCCCTGTCACCCAGTGTCACCCAGGGGCTCTGTATCGATCAAGTCCGTAAACCTGATGACCCCTACCCCTACCCCTACCCCTAGCCAGCATAGGCGCTGACTCTCCCAGTCATCCTAGGCCCTCCTACCCCAGGGTGCCCTCTCCTCATGGCTGCCCTGCTTTCCCAGAATCTCTCTAACTCAGCACCTTCCCTCTGCAGGACATAAAGAGTCTCACAGAGTGAACCTGGTTGGGCCAGTCACAGTACTGGTCAAGGGGTTCAGCAGAGCAGGTGTTGGGGCCTGGAGGGGCGGGGCATGTTTGTTGCTTATAGTCAACTAGAGGCTTCCAGAACCTTCTAGAACCAGCCCCTTGCCTGTTGATCACAAGCCAGGACATAAGAAGATGGGAGATGAAATATGGCTTACTATGGAACAGCGATCAGGGTTCCATAGATATGCATGTATCTCATTAATATCCCAACTTTTACCTTGGGTTTTAACAGGAAGAAACAAAGATGATGATGGCATCCAGTGGTCATACTTGAAGCTTGAGATTCTATGTGCTTAAGACCACAGCCTCACACAGCGTGCTAGTACATACTATAATCTCAAGACTTGTGAGGATCATTGTGAATTCGAGGTCAGCCTGGGCTCCCCTCTGGACTACTTGGGATTATATTTTCAGTGCTTCATTTACTGGCTGTGTGACTTTGGCTAAATTGCTGAGCTGAGTCAGGGATGATTTCTTCATCTATGGAACCAAGAGAATAAGAACTAACTCACCGAGTTGGGAATTAAATACATCAGTAGGCTTAAATTGCTTAAGACAATACCAGGCATGTAACTGACTCTACAGGAAAGCTTGCTATCCTACCCTCAAAGACCAGCTAAATGAACTCCAGCCATGTCCAGCCCCCATTCAGTACATCTGCCCTTTGGGCCTCTCTAACTTAAGCTGCAGTTTTTGATTGCTTCCCTGACTGCCTAATAAGATTTTATACCCTAACATACATACAAGGAATAATTTCATACTTAGAATTCATTATTTTATTTAAGGTACGGCTCCATGTAGCTCAGGCTGGCCTTGAACTCTCTATGTAGCCAAGAATGACCTTGAACTTCTGATCCTTCTGCTTCTTCCTTGAGTGCTGGGATCACAAGCCACCACACCCAGTTTTTGAGTGCTGGGGATCAGGCCCAGAGCCTCACGCATGCTAGGCAAGTGCAACACACACTGAGTTACACACCCCACTCCCTTGTAGGTAGAATTTTAAACCACTTTTTAAACTCACAGCCAATTCTGAGGTATATGTATATGAGAAGGAAAATTCTGGAAAATGACATAATCTTTGTGGTCATAAATATATTTTTTATTTCCCCAGCTCTTACGTCTGTTCAAGTCATTCATTGCTTATAATAGTTTGACTGATTTCCCTCTCGAGAAGGTCAAGTTCTCAGGAACATTTGATGTCTTAGTTAGAAATGAAGTAGCTGTTACATGTTTATTAAAAGTGATCTGGGACTGGGAAGTGCACATTGATAATTTTGTCTCAGAAATCTTGCTGGTATGCTTACATGCTCAACTTGGAATGTGGTTCAAATCTTTTGCACAGTGATCAATACTCAGTAGGACTTACTTCCAAGTACTGAAACTTTAATGTTCCATCCATTATACAAATGTAAATCTGAGCCAGTCTTCCTGATGCCATTATAAGATTGCATATCCTCACTGTGGCACATAAGCTTACATGGCAACAAGCCAGTAGACATAGCAGTCAGTTCCAGCATTCCTAGGATACACAGTTCCTTCTCAATCTGCCCTCACTCTCTCATCACAGTGACTTAAGTAGCCTCACCTTTAGGAATCAGACTTGGAACAAGTGCAGGGACCTCTCTTTCCTCTTGTCCAGGGATCAACGGCAGAGCCAGGCTGATGAACCATCTCTGTCCGGCTAAGCCCCAGGAAAGAGAAGGCCCAGTTCTTCCTCCTCAGGTTCTCCCTCGGGTGGATAAATGAGCTGCTGGATAGCCTTCCCAGCATGGCTTCTTCATTATTATCACCATGCTCATCTGATGAGACGTTTTGTTTCTTCCTGTCTGGATTCCAACCCTGAAGAACCTTTGATTAGTAATGGAAGCTTCCATCTCAGAGCATCCTTCAAAGTCTTCATTCCCTCCAACAACTAAATGGGGTGAATGGACTCACCCAGAAAGCTCAATCGTCCACACTCATACATGTCCGGGAGAATAAGCTGCAGCAAAGTTCTCTTTCTTCCTTCGTTGCTGGTGTCTAACCCCAGGTCTCCTTCAATTTGGAGGAATGTTCTTCCACTGAACTTCATCCCCAGATCAATGCAGCACTTTTAAATCCCAATTACACATTTGCTATAATTCTAGGAGTGAGAAAATAATAAAAACCCTAGGAGAGTTTTCCTGCCCTGAATAAACCTAGGATCTTACTAGAGAGCCAAATTAGCAATGAGAAAGAACTTGAAAACACTGCAAAGGGTGTGTGTGTGTGTACTGGAGAGAGCAGGTCTTGCTAACTCCCCTAGGCTGTTCTCAAATTCACTGTGTAACTAATTCAGTCTTGTCTAGAATGCCTGGTCCTCCTGCCCCAGTCTCCTGAGTAGCTGGGATTTCAGGCACACGTCACCACACCTGGCTTCTGCAAGACCACATTTAATCAGAAACTACCAGGTGTGTCTAAACTTCTACCATTGCAAAACGATGTTGTCATCTACAAAGAACTGCCTAGTTATGTTGCGAAAACAAAACAAAGCCCTAGTCCACATGCAGAGCTATCTACAAGTCGGAGAGACCAAAATGGAAAGGAGCTTTGCCATCTTCTGAAATGATTTTTTTTTTCTTTCTGGACCTCAGTTTCCATATTGAATATTTTTTCATTGTTTTGATTTTAGACAGTAATCATGCCAGTCCTTTATCTTTTGAACAAATCTGCAAGATTTAAATATAATAGCATGTCATTGCCATTTGTAGTCATATTCCAACATTAAGGCCTCATTATTACAGCCAAGATCATTACTTGGAGTGTGATTATAATATTGCAAGTTCAGGCAGACCTGGTGGTACAGGGTGGGAGGATGAGGTAGGAGGACTACAAGTTCAAGGCCTGTCTGAGCTACAGTGTGGATTCAAGATCAGCAACCAAGTGAAGCCCTGTCTCAAAGAGCGAAAAGAGGTCCAGGGCTGTAGCTCACTGAGAGAGAGAGAGAGCCCAGTATTCAAGAGCCAAAGCTCAGTCCTTAGTACTACACAAATAGATGATGATGATGATAGAATATAGTCAGAAAATAGGTGATAGATGATAGATAAATAATAGATAGCGAATACATGATAGACTCTCGGAGTTCAAATATCAGAAGTCAGGGGTCCTGGTAATTACTAAATCTCTCCAGAGAGAAAAGGGCTGGAATCTTAAGGCATCTCTGAAGGGTGCCCACTATTCTGATGGGCAAATAGAGCCTTGCAGGGAAGGCAGAGCAGAATCGAAAGAGCAGAGGTGAGAAGAGAGGAATGAAGGCTCTGAGGCAAGAGTGAAGAAGCAGTGTAGCCAAAAGGAAGGATTGCCTTGGGGAACGGGGAGGGGAAGGGGGGAGAAGGGAATGTGTGTGCTTGAAAGACTGGCCAAGTGCCCAGGAGTTGGCAGTAAGGGAGAGGTTAATTTTTTCTTTGTTAAAGACTAAAGGTCTGCTTAGAGAAAAGAAGTGATCCCATCAGTTAGATGTCCAGGGTAGAGCTAAGCTCGGTTGCACATGCTTCTAATCCTAGCATTGGCACTCAAGAGGTGGAAGCAAGAGGATCAGGAGTTCAAGGCCAGCCTCAGCTACATGTCAAGTTCAAGGCTAGTCTGGAATATATAAGACCTTGGTCTTTTGGGTTTGGATTTTTTTGGTTTTCATTTTGTTTTGTTTAAGTCCTGTGTTCTAAAAGGTTTTAGACCCCTCCCAAGCAACGTCCCATTATTCCAGTAAGTAGGGGGTCTTTCTTTCCTGTTATATCAGCCCAGGGCTTGGCAGATAAACACCCCAAACTCCTGGCTAATCCAAATCCAGACGGTATAGTTCATCGTGGACACTTTTCCCTAATTCCTTTAAGTTGTCAGTGACCTCACTCTACAAAATCAGTGGTCATCTCTGTGTCTTCATGCTTGACCTCGGCAGAGTCTGTGACTGGCCCTTACTCACTCACTGTCTCACAGAAGGCTGTATTGTCTGTGCAGAGATGAGAACAGACCTATCTCCGATTCCCAGACAAACAGCTTCAGAATTCTTCCCCGCACGTGAAACAGTGAGATTGTTCCCATATGCACCCTGTTCTTCTGAAATATGAATGTGGCTTAGGAGACCTAGGAGTCATACATCACTCTTCATTATTTTAATTAGTTAATGTTTTAATTAATTAAATTTTCTCCTCCTTCTGCCCATGAGCTACGTGTGAAGGGATGAAGCCTGAATCTGACTAGTTCAAATAGAAAGAAGCAGAAGATGGGAGAGACATGCCAGAAGCTACAGCCAAAGGGAAGACAGAAGGAGGCTGTTAGAAATGAGTCTAATTTTCACACTTCTGCCAAAACCCCAGCACATATTTAGGTACCCCATCCAACTCCAGGCTTTTCTCTTCCATCCACTTAAAGGGTGGGGAGGGGAGCAATGGTTCGGTCACTAATATATTTGCTCCACAATCATGAGGACTTGAGTTTGAGCCCCAGAATCAACATTAAAAAAAAAAAAAAGCAAGTCAGGTATGGAGCATGCCTGTGATCTCAGCTCCGGAGAGGTGGAGACAGAAGGATCCCTATGGCTTGATGGTCCAATTAGTGAGCTGTTGGGTCCGTGACAGACCCTGCCTCAAAAACCAAGGTGAACAGTTCCTCAAGAATGATACCCGAGGTTGAACTCTGGCTCCACGCACACCCATCCGCCCAACACACACACGCCCCATACAAAAATATATCACTTTCTTCTTTTGAATCCCACCGTGTGGGGCTCCCATTTGGAAGCTCTTGGCTGTTTTCCAGGACTGATATCAAGAGTTTCAGATGGCAAATTCCATCTGTCCTTTCTGTCATGGCAGCCAGCCTGATCCTTAAAAAAAAAAAAAAAGTAGAGCTCATTTAGAAATCCAGCTTCCACACCCCACCTGTTCTGGAATGTTCTGAGAGGGTAAAACTGGGTCAGATATTAGCTGAAGTAACACATCTCTTCTCGTCTTCCACCACTGGCCTTGAAGATAGTAACTTCTGCCCACACTTTGTCCTCCTGTAAAGTAACAAAGCTGCCCTGGGCTCTGCCCCTTGGGGAGGAGTGACCCATGTTGGGGACAGATAGGGGTGAAGGTCCATTGCCTGCTCACTCCCTCTTGCTGAGTCTGCCTGCACCTTGCCCTCTCTGGTTTTGTTCCCACATGGATAAGTAAAAGTAAGGCAGAAATGGCTGAGACCCACAGTGTCCTTTTGGAGACCCACATTTCTCTGGGGAATTCCCCTTCCCCACAGGAAAAGCAGGAGGGTAGAATGCTGGCTGGTGGCAACCCTGCCCTGGCCACAAGTAAAGCTGGGGTTTCTATTAGACTCTTGAGACTGTCCCTCAATACTGAGTTGGTACTCAGAACCAAAAGTGAAGGCAGCGTATGACTGCCTGATAGTCCTAATTTGTTATCAGCATCTGCAGGAGAATTGCTTAGCAAGGAATTCTATTCCTTTGCCTCTCAGTAACCCTCCAAGAACAAGAATCAGTTTTGTTTCTCAGACCTGTTGCTAAAGGCACTTGGGAGGCTAGGTTACAAATGCCTATGAGCTGGAAGTGGAACTTAGGTCCGCTGGAAGGACAGCAAGTGCGGCCCTGAGTGTTGATTTTATATCCTGATCTCTTTTCCTCTGGCTTCCCTTTCTTGGCAAAGCCAAGACACCAGTTAAATGGCAAATAAGAGACCTACTTTGAAATACAAGTCCCTGCTTCTACACCACTATTGCAGGACTATTTTTCTGGAACTGTTCATCCAGGCAGTCCCAAGCCCTCGTTAAAAGCCAGTTAGCCTTTTCTTCCTGGGGTCCACCTTTCTAGGGCGTACCTCCTGGTCTGAAGGGTGGACGGGTATGGGTTTTTCAAATGGGATGTAGAGATCCTGTTTGGCTATGAGAGATGAGGTGGCCAGACACACCCAGGAACTGCTTTCCCAGCGCACACAGTGTCCACAAGTGAGAAGCAGGTGGGCTATGAGCAGGGGCCAGATGTCTGGGCCAGGGACCAGGTTTGATTCCGTGATGCCACACTTTTATGTGTGTGTGTGTGTGTGTGTGTAATTCTGAGAATTTTATGTTCTCACAGCTTTCTAGCTTATTATGAAGGCCTACTTGTAAGGTAGCATGTTTGTTAAAACACAGCTTTACTTAACATAGACATTTAACATATGTCCATACATAGACACAGGGTTATGATGCCCTTGTTTTTAATCTTGCCGTAGCAGTGTTTATGGCACGCTTATGTAGCCTCTGAACACCAGGAATATTGAAGGCAAACATTTGATCCTCCAACCAGTAAGCACAGTGGGGAGATAGCTATGGGTACTTGCCTTTTTTTTTTATCTCCAAGAATCCTTGAGCATGTGCTTTGTGGATTTGCCCTTAGTAATTCATTTTATGTCACTGACAAAGGGAGGAAAAAAAAAAAAAGAATGGATACTTTGTGCTGTTGCTTGTTTTCGTCTTTGTTTGAGAGGAGTTCATGTTGTCCCTGTTAGCCTTGAACTTCCTGTGTTCAGAGAGATGCTCTTGAACTTGTGATCCTCCTGCCCCTACTGCAACAGAATGCTGGGGCCACAGGCATGTGCCACCACACCAGCCTTTCAGCCCAGGCCTTTGTGCATGCTCGGCAAGCACTCTGCCTAACCAAGCTACTTCCCCAGAATGACAAGGTTTATTTGAAGTGTTTTCAAAGCATTATTTCATCTGACCTCGAGGATTGCTACACAAGTCGTGGGGGTACAGAATCAATACCATTTTGTAGAAAGCAGAGGCTGGGGGATGAAGAATGAGTTTGTGGATCATCTAAAAGATCTGGCCATTAAGTGAAAGGACCTCTTCAAAACGGACATAGTCTTGCTTCTGGTGCTGGAGAGATGGCTCAGTGGATAAGAGCACATACTGCTCTTACAGAGGACCCGGGTTTGAACCCCAGCACCCACACCAGCGGGCTCACAACCACCTCTAACACCAGCTCCAGGGGGAATCCAACATCTCTGGCCTCTATGAGCACCTGCACTCCCACATACACAGATAAGTAAAAGTAATTTTAAAAAATCTAAAGCCTTATATAAAGCTTTGCTTCTGCTAGGTAAGGATCTGGCTTTTCCCCAGGACACACAAGCACAGCGTTTGTGTTTGGAAGCGCTGCATTAGGTAAAGTGCACTTGGCCCCTGGTTCTGGTTTGGCTGGCACCGACAAATGTTTTCTTGGGGAAGTCGCCCAACAGAAGCTAAGCCTCCATTTTCATCCTTACAATGAAGGAGCTGAAGGAGATAATCTCTCAGGTTTCTTCCAGCTCAACGATTCTTTTTACCATTTCTACCCCCGATTGCTTTTCACGTTTGTGAAAGCAGCCTGGAAACCCGGGCCACACAGTTGTGTTATATTAATGAGCCTTTATCAAATGGCCCCAGGTGGCCTTCAAGTCCCCGAATGAATCAAATCAGCTGGCACCAGTTTAATCAGAAATTAAAAATGAGCACGGAACAAAGCAGCGAATCAGCTGTACTGCAGCTGCTGTTGTTACTTCTAGATCTTTCTCTAAGGACGAGACGACACAGCAGTGGTCTCTACTGTTCCAAGAGCAAGATCTCTTTGAAAGAGGAGTCTTTGGCTTCTGGGCTCAAATATCAAACACCTTGGTTCCTCACCCCCATTCTGAGGCTGAAGCTCCCTGCCAAATGCCTTGGTGTACCACAGAACTACTGCAAGCCCAGCTCCACAGATGTGCTTCTTTTGTGGAGATGTTTTTTATCCTCAGATGGGTTTGTAATTGGTTATATTTTGGAGGAGAACTTCCCGTCTCCAGGACCTTGTATTTGGCAGGATAAAGTTGCAGAAAACATCATTAGAATGCATTCCGGTGCGTGCCTGCAATCCCAGCACTCACAAGGGACTGGATAGATGATTCAGTCAGTAAAGGACCTGCCACACAAGCATGCGGACCCCAGCACACACATAAAAGCCAAGGCTTTTAGCTCACGCTTTCAACCCCCAGGCTGGGCCGGCAGACATCAGAGGATTCCTGAAGCTCTCCTAGACAGTCAGCTCTGACTAAAGAGAGACTCTGTCTCAGAAGTAAACTTCCTGGGCATAGTGGTATGCCCCCTTCATCCCAGACCTCTGGAAGTAGAACCAGCTGAATCTCTACGAGCTCCAGACCAGCCGATGCAACATAATGAGGCCCTGTCTCGAAATTTTAAATAAATAAATAAATAGATAAATAAATATAGAATTTAAAACTATAGGGTAGAAACAGAGAAAAACACACAATGGTTGACCTATTAGACTACACACGTTTATTCACATGTATACGTATATCCACAGACACACACATACATACATCACACAGATACAAGTAAAACCCTTACAGCTATAATGGAAGAATTGCCAGGATTCCAAAGCCAGCTTGGACTACCTAATATATATATATACATACAAGTCCAGGGTAGCATACTGTTTCTCAGAGAGGAAATGAGGGGGAGGACAGAGGCAAGAGAGATCAAGAAATGGGATCTAGCTGGACATAGCTCAGTTGGCATGGTTCTTGCCTAGGAAGGCCATGAGTTCCATCCTCAGCACCCTATAACCTGCATAGTGGTATCCACCTATAAAAGGACATCATCAGTGCTATAGAGTGAGTTCAAGACCAGCCTGGGAAGCCTAGGACCTAAGACCCTGTCTCAAAGAGGGAGGCACCAAAGATAACTCAATCCAACCCTAGCTTATTGTTCTATAACACCTCATCTCCACAGAAATCCAAAACATCCCATCAACAAAATCCAAACAGTCCAGAGGCTCTCGATGATAAACGTGGCTTCTTTCTACTGCATGAACGTGTCAGTCCACCGGGCAGCTCTTTAAGTGCTTCTGAGAAGACCGTAGGTCTGTACAAGGCCAGATCAAAGTGACAGCAGTCACCACGGGTGCGCCACACTTTGTCTAAAAAAAGTTTTACGGGTGTGGGTGTTTTGTCTGGTTTTTTGTTTTGAGGCAGGATCTCAGGTTGGGCTTGAGCATGGTCCCACCTCTCACTGGGATTACAGGCGTGTGCCAGGTTCATGCAAGTACTGTGAGTTCAACCAAGGGCCTTACACATGCTAAGCAAGTACTCTACCAACTAAGCCACGTCCTCAGCCCATAATCCTTGGTTTATAATCCAAACACCTCCCCTCCCCTCCATTCTTTATCAAGCCTAACTGCCAAAGAATTTTAGCTGTTTCTGAAAGTCAAATCTGCGGTTGTTTATTATGAGCTCCCAAAGATGACTACAATACATCATCCCACCCCACATTCCGATTTTAGCTCAAGCATGAGACCTTGAGCCTGGTCAGAAATATCTCACAGGCCTCTGGCCTTCATCTCTGGGGATGCTGGTTCTTGGCAGGCAGTCGCTGTGTTCTGAAGCAGTCCAAATATCTCTGAGCAGGGACTCCACTGAGAGACCACAAGTAGGTGTGCCCAGTCATCAACTTGCCAGATAGAACTCTGAAGCTTTCGCTGGTAGATTCCAACCTTTAGCCCTTAATTCACACACTTCTTCCTGGCAAAGGACCCAGGGCCCACAAAGTAGACTTGAACCATCCCCTTTCCTCCCTGTTGAATTTCCTACCTCACAGAATCTGTGGGGACAATAAAATCAACCTTTCACTGGTGCCCTATGTGTGGAACCCCAATATCAAGAGGCAGTGGAGGAATCCGCATTTGAGACCAACGTGGGCTACACAACAGGACTGTATTCAAAACAAAACAAGTCAACATTCCATAAGGGAACATGGAGGAGACCCCACCACCAGCTGTGGGCGTGTTGGGGGAGGTACTGACAGTTGATGAGGACCGAGGAAGAGTCAGTTTTCTTTAAGAATATGTCCAGGGGGAGGAGCCCACACTCATGCATATATGAGCAGTGCAAATTCAACTCTGTGGGGTATGAAAAAAAGGGGCAGGCATGGATTTAGGAGGGGATGGGCAGAGGTGGTGAATCCAGGAGGAGTTAGGGGGAGAAGTGTGGAATAAATCAAAATCCATTGTAGGCATGTATAAAATTCTCAAAGAGCTAATAAAAATTACACTGAAGGAAAAAAAAAAGAAAGCAACCACTCTTTTATACACATAAGCCTTGGGATGGTTTATTGGGCAACAATTATAACTAAACAAACTATCAAAGATGAAAATTTTCTCCTGAGGAAATGCAGAAGGGTGCACCCAGAACTTTTATCTTATGAAGCTTTAGGATGTCAGGTAGGTAATTCTAAAGTTCTAGAGGTTGATCTTTAAATGAGAACTTTTCTTCCTCCTCCTCCTCCTCCTCTTTTCTTCTCCTTCCCCATAAACTTTCTCTTTCCACGCCTCCTCTTCCTGATATTATTGTTAATTATAATTATTATTATTATGGCTTTTCCAAAATAAAAATAAAGGTCTGCACCACTACCACCCAGCCCTGATTATTTTTAGTTATAGAAATACTGATTTTTGAAACAGGGTCTTCCACTGTAACCCCACTATATAGCACAGACCAGCCTTGATCGACAGGCAATCCTCTCCCCCACCCTCTCAAATGATTGGATTACAGATATAAGCCACCACTCCCAGTTTCTGCCTGGCAGTTTGGACGCACACCTTTAGTTTCAGCATTCGGGAGGCTGAGGCAGGTGGATATCTGTTTGTTTGAGGCCAGCCTGGTTTATAGAATGAGTTCCAGGACAGCCAGGGCTACACAGAGAAATGCTGTCTCAAAACAAACAGGCAAAGAGGTTTCTGGCAGGAGGACTCGCTGGTGGCCTCTCTGAGGCAATGTGACCCATCCCTGTTCCCTCCTGGTGCTTTAAGGGCAGCATGTTGGCCTTCTGAAATCTCTGCCTCATGCCAAGTCTCCTTTACAAGCTCCAAAGGACACTCAGAGCCCTAGAACATTCTCAGTATCTGTGCTCTCTGGATGTTGAAATATGGTTTCAAAGGTTATTCCCAAGTAAAATGGTCTGCCCAACTAGCACAATGTACTACAACCCAAGCTGGTCATGGGCTCCTGATCTCCCTGCATCAACCTGCTGGGTTTTTAATTTTTTTTTTTTTTTTACTAGTGGGGAGATGCTGGGAATTGAATCTAGGGCACTGTGCACACCAGGCAAACACTGTACCTCCTGATAAGCTATGTCCCCAACTTCCCGCCACACAGAACTCTTTTTGTCTTTTTTTGCATTTTATTTTGGGCCAAAGTCAGGAAGTTTCCAAGGCTGGCCATCAATTCACTCTGTGGACCAGGCAGCCCTTGAACTTGTTATCTTCCTGCCTTGTCATCTTCCTGCCTTCATTTCCAGACCAGCTGGAGTAACAGGCCTGACTCCATGGAAGTTTCGACTAGACTTCTTGGTAGAAAATGGGACTGAAAATTGGGTGTTGTTGAGGCCTGGTCCTTTTGGCGTAAGTGCAGCCATTTTTGTTTCAGGCCCATCAGCCACATCATCTCAACTTATTGCTGACGTAAAAAGAATCTCTGTATAAGGTCAGGTTAACCAAAACTAAATACTCTGCGGTCTTGTTGTTCCTAGAAATTCCCCAGCCATAAGCGCAGCTGGCCCTAACTGTAAACTTCACGTGAGACCAATCAAATTAGAGGTCAGCTAGAACTGCTTATCTAGTTAGCAAAAATAACCTGAGCCAGAGCTGACCACCCTGTTTCACCATCTGCCCCCCTGTATGAGTTCATTGCTGTCTTTGCCTTTATAAACTGACTCTGAAAAACAGGTCGATGTCACAGTTAGGCTCCAGAGTCCTTCTGTGGCCCTGATTGCAATCAGCTTGGAAAAGGCATTCAATAAACCATCAGTGTCTCACTGAGGTTGGTGCTCAAGGGGGTTGTGTGGCTGTTCTTATACTACAACAGATTATTTGTTTCATGGGGTCCCATCACATTTCTGTGAATGATTTCCTTTTATTCATTCATAAGCTTGACTTTGTTTTGGAGTTACCTGAGGCACAGAGAGAAAAGGAAGGGAGGGGGAAAGAAGGAAGGAGGAAGAGAAGGAGGAGAGGAAAGAAAAAGAGAAAGGGAAAAAAGAGGGAGGAATGAAAGGAGGGGGAGGATGACAAGGAGAGAGGAAGGGAAGGAAAGGAAGAGAGGAAAGTGGTGGTGAATGCCTTTAATCTCAGCACTAGAGAGGCAAAGGTAGGTGGATCTCTGTACATTTGAGGCCAGCCTGATCTACAGAGTGAGTTTTAGGACAGCCAAGGCTACACAGAGAAAACCTAGGGGTCGGGAGAGAGAAGAGACTTGAAGACTACAGTTTTCTTCTCACTGGGCCTTGGCACTTCAGGATACTTTAATGTTTCCCCTCTCTTGGGATACAGCACAGCATCCTGTAAGTAGTGTATTTGCAGCTCTGGGCATTTGTAGTTCTGTGGGGTGGCTATCAACTCATCCACACAAGTATCTGGATGTAAGGTTTAACACCATTACCTTGAAAACAACAACAATGGCTGTTTTGCTGGCTTTTGGAGACCCTTTTCCTCCTACTGGTGGCCTCATTCAGCCTAGTCCTACTGCAACTTGATATGCCATGTTTGGTTGACATCCATGGGAGCGCTTTACTGAAGAGAACCAGAAGAGGAGAGGATGGGATAAGGGGAGATGGGGAGAAGGAGCTGGGAGGAGAGGAGGGAGGGAAAACTGTGGTTGGGAATAATATCATTCAAAATAAAATTCTTTGAATTAAAAAAGCAAAAAAAAAAAAAAAAAAAGAAAAAGAAAGAAAGAAACCAACAACAAAGCATCCAGAGAGCCCTTAGCATGGAGAGCCAGGCTTAAACAGCAGAACTATTTTGGGTGAGCCAAGCTAGGACACTCAAGGGCCTTCTCCACTGCAGGCAGGGCAGGGTTTCCTGAGAAGTAGGCCCATTTAATCAGCCTCACTCCTGGAAGCCCCCACCCCTGCCTTACTCTATTTACAGCGTAAGCTGCTGGCCCACAGGCTGGGGTCTCAGCTCTCAGGCCCCCCCCAGCTCTC
Organism: Pachyuromys duprasi; assembly: GCA_028658305.1. NCBI lineage: Eukaryota > Metazoa > Chordata > Mammalia > Rodentia > Muridae > Pachyuromys > Pachyuromys duprasi. Next base: position 41,815,684 of record CM053749.1, on the reverse strand, counting down.
TTCCAGAGCAGACCTTGGCTGCTGTGGTAGACACCTGGTCACTAGGAGTCTAGAGAAAGCAGGTCCTGCAAGGGGGGTTATGGGATAAGGAGATGGAAGACAGGAATGGATGAACGTGGTCAAGTGCAGAGGTAAAAAAAAAAAAGGTTAAAGAGCCTGACCAAGATGGAGGATTCGCCCAGCTTTGTTTATGGGATTAGGTGTTCAGTGTCTTTCATCCCAACACAGCTGAGGCAGGAGGATTGCAATTTGCAATCAGAGAAAGGAAATATAAAAAGGAACCAAACACACACACACACAAAACAATCCGGGTTTGTCATTGATATTTGATCTCTATAATTGGAAGGTATCAGAATTTTACTTCAGCTCCTGAATCCCAGGGTTGTTTTGAAGTTTCACATGTGTCATTGAAGATGGCCTGGAGTCTCTTCCAGTGAAAAGTCCCTGCTTTCAAGAAGTAGGATGCTCTGGTGGGATGACCTAGCCAGCCCACAGGGGAAGAGGATCCAGACAGTCCTGATGGGACCTGATAGGCCAGGGTCAGACAGTAGGGGAGGAGGACCTCCCCTATCAATGGACTAGGGGAGAGGGATAGAGGAGGAAAAGTGAGGGAGGGTGGGACCAGGAGGAGATAAGGAAGCGGATACGACCAGGATACAAAGTGAATAAGTTGTAAAAAATGAAAAAAAAAATGAAATTATAAGCAAATAAAAAAGGAATTTATTAAATTTAAATTGGATAAAGGAAAAAAAAAAAGGAGAGTGCTGACCATCAAATCAGTTTACATAAAACACGACTCACATGCTGTAGGAGCCTCACTTAACCTCTTCCTTCCCTTTGTTTTGTTCATTCATTTTGTCCTATTTATGACCGTTCTAAATTACTATGCACAGCATCCCCCCAGGACAACGCCCTTCTGCTTTCTTTTCTTTCTTGTTGTTTATTTGCTTTTTCAAGACAGGATATATCTGTGTAGCCCTGGCTGTCTTGGAACTTGCTCTGTAGACCAGGTTGACCTTGAACTCAGAGAGCTGCCTGCCTTTGTCTCCTGAGTGCTGAGATTAAAGGCATGCACCACCACTGCCCAACTCCATTCTTCTTGCTTGAAGTCCCAGAAAAAGAAAAAAAAATCCCTGATCCTCCCATAACATCAGCTGCTGGTAATAGGGTTGACAGGGTTGCTGTGGTGCAGGAAGACAGGTGCGGGCTCAGGACAGGAGTTTCCCGGGTGATTCAAGGCGAATCTGCGTTCAGGGCTATACAGGGCAGATGGGGATTGGTAATGTGGCTCAGTTGGTAGAAAGCCTTGGGTTTGATGCTCCTCCTCCTTCCACACAGCCCACTGTGTGTGTGTGTGTGTGTGTGTGTGGTGTGCTCACCCATGTAGGTTCCTGGGGTGGTGTTGAGATGTCCTCTCTTCCCCTCCCCCCTTCCATTTTATGCTTTGAGACAGGGTGTCCCACTGAGAGACCTTGAGGCTGGTTAACAAATCCAAAGAGTCCCCTACTGACAACTCTGCCCCACCAGTGCCTGGGGTGAAGGGCAGAGGTCGGGGGTCCAGCGTTGGGGATCACGGGTAGGGTCTCTGCCATGCTCAGCTTTTTACCTGCTGCTGGGGGTCTGAACTCATGTCCTCACACTTGCATGGCAACCGCTTTACCCGCTGAGCCATCTCCTAGCATCAAATATATTCCTTCACATGCCACCTTAGTGTTCATTCTGAATTTTTTACATCAGCGGATTGTTTTTATATAAACACAATTTTGTCGTTTGCCCAAATGATGGCATTTGATCATGTCTCTTTTCCACCCTTAATCTGGAACAGTTCCCTGTCGGTCCCTTATGTAAGATGCCAGTTCCCTTCACTTGTTAATTTAGGTACCTTTCTGTGTAACTGTTCCTTGTTCCCTCAATGCCTTTAAGTAGTCTGCAGAGACAACAATGCTGTACAAATACCCTGTTCCTCACCTGGGCGCCCCCTTTGTTTAAAACTGACTCTCATCAAAACTGATCTTTCCCTGATGGTTGTGAAGATGGTAAACTTCCAGCAGTGTGCTTAACATGACACATCCTTGGACTAAGCCCCTACCCCCGCACCTAATTATAATGATGCAGATGATTGTAATAAACACTCTTTAATCACCTTTAGTTGTGTTTATAAACTATAAGCATTTGGGGCTGAAGTTTGCTAGATATATCATTTCCTTGAGTGTGCTCTGGGTAAATACGAATAATCACCCTGTGTATAAATAACAGGACCATCACAAACAGGACCTGTTTGTTTTTGAAGGAGCCACGAATCCTGCTCGGCATCTGACTGAAAACTATTGCTATTGTTTGGATGTGGCATGTTCTGCTGAAAGCTCTTGTATTAGGGGCTTGGTATCCAGGTGTTTAGTACTATTTTGAAAGTTTCTGGAAACTTTAGGAGGTAATTGAGGAAAATGGGTCACTGGGAACAGGCTTTCTAGGGTGTCTTGCCCTGGACCTTCCTGTATCTCTCTGTTTCATGTCTGCCACAAGTTGAAGAATCTCCTCTGCAATATGCTCCTGCCAAGACCAAGCCACCATGGACTGAGTCCTCTGAAACTGTGAGCCAAAGCAGATGTCTCCTTCCTCAAGTTGTTCTCCCAAGTATGTTCTCAAGTGTTCTACAGCTACAGAGAATTGGTACCAGAAGTGAGGATGTTGCTCTGGTAGATCTGATTTGGACAGTATTTTGAAGTGTGGGATAGACACACACTAGAGTTCTGCAAGATCAGATTGAAAGGTGATTCCAGTGGAAGCTCAGTAGATGACAATGAGCTTTTAAGGCTTCCATATGGGAATGAGACCCCTGCAAGGAACTGGGCTGCCAGGAGCTGTTATGCTACAACAAGGCAAAGACTTTGTTGACATCTTTTCCATGTCCTAAGACTTTGTGGAGAGTTGAGCTTTAAAGTGGCAAACAAATTAATCTGCAGAGGAATTTCAAAATAGTATAGTATTCAGACTGTGACATGGCTATAGCTATGTTTAGCCAGATTCATACTGAAGTTAGTGGTAAAAGGCAGAGGAAAAAGACTGGAAAAACTTGTAGTCCAGTTTTAAGTGCTTATATACAGTAGGGGCTAAAAACAGTGTGCTTTTGGAAGTGGTGAGGGCTATTAAAAGGAAATCAACTAAGTTTCATCAGAACAAAGAGAGCAATGCCTGGAAGAAATCTCAATAATTAGCCAGGTCATACCTATCCCAGACTCAAGGGTATTAAATTCATCTGAGGAACTTTCTGTTGAGAAAAGAGAATACTTCAAGGGTACCCCACTCACAAAGGACTACCTTTTCCTCAGCTGCCCAAGCACCCAGAGGTCACTGAAGCCATGGTACAAATGGCCCCATCTACCGCTCAAGTTGGCGGTAGATGTTGGCGTCATCTGAAAAAGGAGAATAAGCATCTGTGTTGGTCTTCCACTGGCAGTTTGTGAATCTAAACTTTAGGAGCTAGGGCATAACTCAACATCAGAACAATTCTCTAGCCTGCACATTGAGAATGAATTGTTTGGTAGCACATTGTGCATGTGTTTAAAAAACAAAAACAAAAACATCATGTTTTAGAATACCCCATGCTTAGTGTTTCACATTTGTCTGGTTAGAAAATTTTGTTCTAGACCTGACTATTCTAACAAAGGCAAGAATGCAAAAATCCAATTGGTGCCAATGCCTTTAGTATCCTTCAGATTTATATGAATACTACATCAGACTGATATGGAAAGGAAAGGAGAAAGAATCGCACACACCTTGGAAATAAGGAGACAGCTCAGGCATAAAGCACAAGGACCTGAGTCTGAGTCACAACCCCCACCCCTTAATGTTAAAAAAAAAAATGTTGGTATCGTGGCACACACTCAAAATCCCAGAACTCCAGCAGGAAAGGCAGGAGAATAATGACTTTAAGGCCTTCTCAGATGACGTACTGAGACTTCATCTCAAAAACAAAAAAGCAGAAAGATCAGCTATATTTAAGAACATGAACATTCTAGACCCGGAGATCACACAGGGAGACCGCCTCTGCCTTTAGCCCAAGGATCTCCCTCATTTTCCCCCATCTCCTGCCTGACAGCAACAAGAACAGGATTCTCTTCAGCCTTAACCACCACCACTGTGAAGTCACAGACAAGAAGGAGGAAATAGAAGGCAGATAGTTTAAAATAATAAACAAAGGTGACTCGCTTCAGGAGGCCACCCCACTATGGTGCTTGGTGGCTGAGCCTTTGTGTTTAACCAGGCTCTTGTGTTCACCCAAGGCCCGGGGAATGCTTCCTCTAATGCTTTCTATTTCCAAAATACCTCTGTTTTCACTCCCCTGTTTTACCCATCCAAGAATAGCTTTCTTATTCTTTCCACGAGGTCAAATGGCAATTTGTTTTGGACTGTATCAAAACCATTTCCCCAAATTTTCCTGCACATGAATCTCCAAAATCATGACCACTGTGACTGATTTGTTTATTTGTCCTGTTGTCGCATGAGTAATAGCAGCTAAATGGCGAAGTGAGTAAATGTCCAGCCCACAGTCTACATCTAGATAGCCACCATCAAGATAAGCAACAGAGCATTTTCTGCATCCTTGGACCCCCCCCCTTGTGTGCTTTTCCTTCTGGGCCCTGAAAGAATTTTCCCCTAGTATGGCTTCTATGAACATCTGGACATGATTTTGCTTCACTTTTATATAAAAGGAATTATAGACAAGAACTCTTCCATGTCTGTCAGGTTTCATCATTTTTAGCTGGCATAAAAAAGTGTCCATTATGACTTTTGCAGACACTCATCACTGCCACTCTCCTTTGTCCCCTCCCTCTAAACAGTCCCTCATCCTCTTTCTTATACACACATATTTGCTACTAAATGCAGATTTCATATACGGAAGAAAACATGTGATATTCGTCTTTCCCGTCCTGACTTGCTTCCTTCTCTTATCATTCCTCCCTTGTTTGGCTTTCCCTCACAGTCTTTGCAAGGTTTCTTTATCTTGCTGGAGATGATTATTTCTTTCTGGGTTGTTCATTTGTTTGTGCTGTTAGGAGAGCTTGTGCATTCTGCGCAAGTACTTTAGCGCTGAGCTAAATCTTCAGTTCTTGGTGTGTACAGACTGGCCTCACTGTATTGCTCAGGCTGACCTTGAACTCCTATCTCTGCTGCCTCTCAAGTGATTGAATAACCGATGCACACCACTACTCTCAAGCCACTTATTTTTTTTTTAATTACTGTGTAGTGGCCTGCTCTGTAAATGTACTATAGTTTGTCTCCTGATGGAATTGATCGTTTCGTCTTGTGGATAGTTTAAATAAAGCTGTGGCCACAGTGTTGTAGAAATGAGAGGATGTATGTATACAGTTCTCTTGAGTACAAAGAATAGAATTGCTGATTCTGGTCCTGTGGTATAAGCCTGTAATCCCATCCATCCAGGAGGCTGATGCAGAATGATCTTAACCTCAAGGCTTGGCTGGGCTACAGAGTTCCTGCCTGGCCAGGGCAACTTAGTGAAACCCTGTTTCAAACTAAAAAGAAAAACGAGAAAAAGAAAAGGAAAGGAAAGAAAAACAAGAGCTGGTAATGTGTCTGGAGATAGAGTGCTTACCCAGTGAGTATGAGCCTGTGGGTTTGATTCTCAGCATTGAATAGAATTTGGGGGTGATAAAACAGAAGCAAGTTTAACTATAGTAGAAGCTAACAGGCAGTTTTCCAAAACCAGACCATTCATTTGGGTAGCCATGCAGCAGCCAATATGAATTCTACATCCTTGAAAATATTTGATATTGTCAAGCTTTACAATTTTAGCCTTTGGGTTTCTTCAAGCTTCTTTTGCATTTTTCAGTTATTTGCAAGACTGGATGACCTCACTTACTTGTTTTCCTTATTTTTCTTTCCTCTTGTCTTTTCACTTAACCACATGAAAAGTTTTTTTTTTTCTAACTTTCCAATCAAGTCTTTTACCTACTTTTTCTTTAGTACTGGAGCTCAAACCTAGGGCTACACACACAGAGAGCATACACTCTACGACTGACTACACTCTTGCCCATTTTCTTATACTTAACCAATTCTCTCTCTCTCTTTCTCTCTCTCTCTCTCTGTCTCTCTCCCTCTCTCTCTCTCTCAACAAGTTTTAGGAGCCTTCTTTTAAAATGGTGGTTCTGAGACTTGGAAATGTAGCTCAGTTGGTGGAGTGTTTGCCTAGCATGCACAAAGCTCTGGGTTTGATCCATAGCAACACATAAACACGATGTAGTAGCACATACCTGTAATCCTAGCACTTGGGAGGTAAAGTCAAGAGAGTCAGGAAGCCCAAAATCATTGTGACTGTACAGGCAGCAGGAGGCCATCCAGGGATTTGAAATCCTGTCTCAAAAGCAAGAAGGGGATCCTGTGAACTCCAACTTTCTTCTGGTCTATGTTTTGCAAATAAAAATATAGAAAATAGAATTTCATATCAGAATTTAGGGGAAAATTTCTGAGGTGTAGTTTATCATATCCTTACAAGCTAAAGAAGTGAGTCAAGGGAGTTGGAAAGCTTGCTTGGTGGGTGGAGCACCTACCGTGCAAGCAGGGAACCTGAGTTCAAGCGCCCCAGCATCCACGTAAATGCTGAGCGTTTGTAGCTCCCAGTCATCACTGCGCTTAGGGCAGAGAGAGGATCACTGCAGCAAGCTGGCTAGTTAGACTAGCTGAACTAGCGAGCTCTGGGCTAAAGCGGTAGACTACCTGAGTCTATAAAGTGGGAAGGGAAGGAGGATCACAACCAGTGTCAGCTTCCAGCCTCTACATGCATGTACACATATATGCACCCCCCAACCCATGCCCATTCAAACACATTCAAACTTGTATCTAAACACTCATACACAACACACTCAAGAGAAACTGAATCACGTTCTCAGATCAATTATGTAAAAGGTCATAGTTTTAATTCAGTTCCAGTCACCATTGAAGCATCTATTGACACCCTCTAGAGATTCCAAGGCATGTAAGAGTTTCTCCCCATGAGGTGTTACTATTGAGCAAGCAAAGGCAAGTAGGTCAACCAGGACTCAGAATAGGGTGTTAAAGGGCATATGTGATGAGCTGTGAGAAGGAGGAAGGTAGAAAAGTAGGAGAGGAGGAGGAGGAACAGGAGGAGGAGAGTCTAACTCACCCTAAGTGGGCAGAAGAGAGTGCCCTTCTGAAAGAGGACTCTGGAAGATAGAGTAGTAGTTGTCCACGGTTGGACAGGCTTTGCTGAATCAGGAAACACAAGGAACACCCAGAGGAACAAAGTGGCCACGGGCCAACAGGGATCTGAGGTGGCTAGAATAGTCTTCATTTATTTCTATTTTCCTGTAGCTATAAAAGCCAAGTACTAGGGGCTGAAGAGATGGCTCAGCAGTTAAAGAACACTGACTGCTCTTCCAGAGGACCCAGGTTCAATTCCCAGCACCCACATGGCAGCTCACAACTGCTTGTAACTCCAAGATCTGACACTCTCACAAAGACATGCATGCAGGCCAAACACCAATGCACACAAAATACTACTACTATCACTAATAATAACAACAACAACAACAACGATAAAAATAATGACCAACTACTGATCAATGACTTAGCAAAGTTTCTCTAGTGTTTCAAAAACCTATTGAGTTTCAGAAGCAATTTGAATAGTTTTTTTTTTTCTTACTTCTGACTTCTGGCAAGGGCACTCATGAGCATGGAGAACTGTGAGATTTAGCCATCTGACACCGTGAGTTAAAAATCCCCAAGGAGTCCCAAATGATCATTTAGAGGAGAAAGGGCTTCTCTCAAGTAGAAAAGGTAAACCAAGGGCAGATGCGGAGATCCCTGACGGCACTGATGAGCATGGGGCTTGCTAGCCTGGTGGCTATTTAGGAAACTGAGGCAAGAGAATCACTTGAGTTGGCCCAGGTCATGCAGCAGGATTTTTTTAAAAGTGTGGTACGGGCATAAAATGAAATTGTGTATAAGAGCAAGGGTTATGGTTCAGTGGCAGAGTTCTTTCCTAATGTGTGAGGATCTGAGTTTGAGCCCAAGTCCACACACAAGCAAACAAGAGCATCTGTTTGCACGCTGTACACTGGCAAGCGCTGGGGAGCTTCAGAGCATGGCGTTGATGAGAACAGGCCAGCAGAGATGTGAAGCGACGGTCGGTCATAAAGCTTTAGAGTCTTCTCTGGCCTTGCGTGCCTTTGGCCACCTGGTAAAGTTCACAAATTCCACAGAATAAAACTTTATTATGATTTTGTTTTTATTTTTTTCTATTTGAAACAGGATTTCACTCAGTAGCACAAGCTGGCTTGGAATTTATGATGTAGCTTAGTTTGGCCTGAAGGTCATCACCATCCTCCTGCCTCAACCTCCCAAGTGCTTAGGTCACACTTGCCTAGTGTTATTTTTAAATGTATAAATCAAAATACAAAATGGGTATGGCAGCACACGCCAATAATCCCAGACTTAAGAGGTAGAAGCCTGAGCATTAGTAATTCAAGGCCAGCTTTGGACTCATAGCAAAATGAAAGCCAGGGTGAGCCACACAAGACTCTCTGATAAGTAAATAAATACATAAAAGTAAATGAATACATAAAATACATAAGAGTAAATACATGAAAGTAAAAGAAACACAGTTGGGTTGGGGGGGGTGCATACCTGTAATCCCAGCATTAGGGAAGCATATTGGTAGAGGCAGGAAGATCTCTAAGTTTGAGTCCGGCCTGGTCTACACAGCAAGTTCCAGGCCAGCCAGGGAACATAGTGAGACATGTAAAAGAAAGAACATATGAAAGGAGCATATGAGAGAAAGGAATACAAAGGGCTAATGAGATGGGTCAGCAGGTAAAGATGCTTGCTCCCAACTCTACTTAAATTCAATCCCCACACAGAAGAACTGACTCACAAGTTGTCCTCTGAAATCCGCAGACATATAGTAGTGCGTTCCCGCATGCGCGCATGTGCATAAGTTAATGTAAAACATTTTAAAGCTATACAAAAGTGTTGAAACACACACAACAAAACATTTTCTTTGAGATAGTCTCACTATGTAACCCATGCTCGCCTCAAACTTCCTACATAGGGCAGTCTGGCCTCTAACTCGCCGTCCTTTTACCGCAAGCTTCTGCACGCTGGAGTACAGGCACGCACCACCGTGCCTGATTCCGAAATATTTCCTGTGATAGTTGCTCCATCATAAGCATACTAAAATCCAGCCAGAGACTTAATATTATAATTCCAAAGGGACGGTAAGCAGCGTCTCGAGATAAAGTTGACAGCTTTACTGTGATGCCTGTCATTTTGATGCCTTCGTCGCAGATGTCTGTCGTTCCTGCTGGTGACAGGTGCAGGAACTGCTGAGATATTGGGTCTGGTACCTATCTACATAATCAAAGGAAATGAAATCCTCGTTTCTACATTAACAAAAATGAAGCTGAGCCTCTCTCACAGACCGTGTCTTTTCCATCCGTGCACACACCCCAGCTTCAGATTCTCTGTTATCAGAACATTTCCCTGCCAGAAGTGGGAACAGGCAGGAAGCAGGATAGCCAGTTAGGCAGCCTCAGTGATCCAGACAGGTCTGAGCAGAGGCTTCAGGCTTCAAGGCAGTGGGTAGGATCAAGGGTTTGTGGGGTGGAAGATAGCTAGTTTGACTATGAACTCTCCCCAACTTGCTCATGAGTTAAACACTCAGTGCCTAGATGATGGTACTATTTTGGGGAAGTGGTAGAGCCATCAGGAAGCCAAGTGAGAGTAGGTCACTAGGGGCATGCCTCTGGAGGTCCTACCTGGTCCCCAACCCCTTCCTCCTCTGCATCTTGTTTCTGTACAGTGATCTATTCTGCTCAACCATATCCTCCAGCCAGGTGGATGGAAACCCGCAGAACTGTGAGCAAAATCAATGCCCCCGCCCAGGATGCTGTCACAGGTATTTGGCCTCAGCAATGGGAGAATGACTAACACAGAAAGATGGGAGGTGGCTTGGTAAATGGCAGAGAAAGATGACTAGAATTGCTCATTGAGGTTTCTTGCTTGGGTAAGAGGGAGACATACCAAGCTATACCAGGTCATTCAGAGACTATAGTCATAGCCCTACAAACCTGCCCTTTAGGTCTGCCCTTGCTCTACTGGAATCTAATTTCAACATAGCAGTCAGAGCGATTTCTATAAAATAAGTAGCTCACATAATGTCAGAATCATCTTGGTTGTCACTGAGGTCCTGTGTGATCTGGAATCCTATCTCCTTCAGACCTTTCCAACTCTCCAAGTTTTCTCCATCATTGCTCTTCTTAAACATATAAGGAAACACCATGGCCTTGAACCTTTGCAGGGAGTATTCCATGTCTTGAGCAGTTCCTGCAGAGAGCCTTTGCCATATTCATTAACACACCAGAGTGTCAGTAGAGAAAATTTAACCCAGAACATGACTGCTCTGGCCAGAGATGATATCCAAAGACCTTTTAGAGCTGTGTGATCTGGCTGGAATACAGACACACCTTTAATCCCAGGAGACAGAGGCAATCAGGTCTCTGAATTCAAGGCTAGCCTGGTGTAGAGCAAGTTTCATGTAAAGAAAAGCTTAGGCCCTGGCCTGGTGGTACACGCCTTTAATTCCAGCACTCGAGAGACAGAGGCATGCAGACCTCTGAGTTAGTGCTCGTCAGGAAGTTTGATTGAGAGTAAGTTGAGGGGCAGGAGTTGAGTTTGTGGCAGTTCAATTTGTGGAGTTCAGAGGCAGTTTTTACAGAGAGAGGTTTACAGAGAGAACAAGCTAGATACAGGTGAAGACAGACTGAGCCAGAGAATGAGAAGGAGCCAGAAGATTAGAACAGATTGCCAAAGTTAGTATAAGGCCGAACAGAGCAATTTAGTCAGAGGCCAAAGAGAGAAGCCAGTGTGAATCAGTCATCTTGGTGAGGAGTTTGAGCCAGAACTCAAACCAGCCAGCAAGAGTTCTGAAAGAGCTAGAAAAGGTAATTCAGCAGTAAGTCTCAGAGGCTGAAAACATTCTAGGCCTAGATTAGATTGTATGGAAGGTAAAAGCCTTCAGGACTAGGCCTAAATTAGCAGACAGAGACAGTAAGCCTCAGAGACAACAATTACATCAGGTGAATAAAAAGATACTTTAACATGTATCTGCACCCTTAGTCTCACTAGGTGAGCACTATCTGAAAAAGCTTCTTTAGGCTAAGGGTATAACTCCATGATAGAGCCCAGTATGCCTATAGTCCTCAACACAGCTAAATGTAAGAAGAAAAAGACAAATAAACAAACAAAAACCTTGCATGAGAGTGCTGCATGGTCTGGAGATCAAAGGCAAGGTGGTCAGGGGTTAGAAATGTGAACTTGGCAGATGATCATCATGAAGTTAGTTAGCTGGTCTTGAACTCACCATGTAGCAGAAGCAGTTCCTGAACTCCTGTTCCTCCTGTGTCTACCTCCCAAGAGCTGGGATCATAGGCATGCAGCACCATTCCTGGCAAAGAAAATACATTTCTTCAGATTTGAAAGCTTATAGTAGGGTCCCCCCCCCCAATGTTTCCTTATTGGTACTGTTGTAAATCAGTGATTTGTGTGTGTGTGTGTGTCCTTAATAGTTTTTACTTCTTTCTGTTTTATATTTTCTAGGTTGTTTAATACAAACATGCAGGTCCAATTTCCACGAATTATTTTTATCTCAAAGGAAAAAATGCTAATACCTGCTTTCATTCTAAGCAATCATATATCGAAGACTACTGAGGTGGGGCCTTAGGAAGGCCAAGCAAGGGCTGAGGTTGCGGCTGAGCTGGTAGAGTCTTTGGCATGCACACACCCATAGGCCCAGCGTCACATAAACTAACACAGTGGTGCATTGCCTGTAATCCTGGCGCTTGGGAGGTAGAGGCAGGGGAATCAGAAGGTCAGTGTCATCCTTGAGTATGTAGGGAGTTTGAGGACAGCACGGGATACAGGCAACTGTGTTTCAAAAGGAAGAAAAACAAGGAAAGGGAGGAGGATGGTAAGAAAAATGTGGCGGGCGGGGGGGGGGGGGATGGGGGGGATGGAGGGGAGCAGCAGCTGCCATACAGAGACCAACAGCAAAGTTGGAAAATTCTACTTCGTGTATTTGGGTTGTGTGTTTCAGGGGAGGGGTGTTGTTTTGTTGATACTGTTTTGCTCTGGGCACTCCTCTCACCTCAGGCTGGCCTAAAATGACCTGTATAGCCCAGGCTGCCTTCAAACACACAGCAACCCTGCTCTGTCCTCCTGAGCTTTGGGATTGCAGGCAGGAGCCATCGTGTCGTGTTTGAAGGGTCTGCATCAAAATGAAAATCAGTCGTGTTATATAGTGCTCTTAATTTAGAAGCTTTACCTAATTTGTTGAACAAAGGGACTATTTAAATGGGCCAAGCACACATATAAAGCAGGCCCACTTAACTAGAATCTTTTTGTAAACCTGATTTTTTTTTTTATATTCTCTTTCTTTTTTCTTGTTCTTTTTCTGTCCTCTGATACAGAATCTCGATATGCAGTCGAAGCTGGCCTCAAAGTCATGATCCTCTTGAATTTGCCTCCTCAGTACTGGGATGACAGGTCTGTGCACCCATCAGAGCGCTCAGAGATCTTCCACAGGCATGGGTATTAAATTTTGTCGACTGCACTTTCAGCCCATGGTTTCTTTTATAAGATACACCAGTGACATGTATGAATTTATGTGAACAGACTCTGCACTGTTAGGCAGTTCTGTACCCCTGAATTACTCATATAATACACCAATCTTATCATTTTGAGACTCTCGATGGATCGCACAGACTAACCTTGAACTCAGTCCTCCTGCTTCAGCCTCCCAGGTGCTGGGATTGTGTGGGTGCACCACACCTGCCTCTACCTAGCTTCACTCAGTGTTTTGACTTATATTTCACTCATTCATTTTAATTTCCAAGTGCCCTTACCTAAAATTATAAATAAAAATTTCATAATTAGAGTGAACAGTCCCCATCTCTCTCCTCTCTAATGGTTGTGTTCTCTTTGTAGAGCGATACAGACACTCAAATTGCAACCCACTTAATTAAAAGCGACAAGAGAGGATTCCCACAGTGTACTGTAACAACCAGATTAAGTGTCACACAGCAATTACTAGTTCTAGTGTTTAGGGATTTGGGTTAGAAAGTCTGTACAGATTTTGAATGGTAGTATATGACCAAACGCATTTGTAGTCCCTTGAAGCTCAAACAGGGGAATAGCTAATGAGTCTGAGGAATTATGAATCGCTTAACAGGTTACCTTAGTGCTGTACCCCAAACCTCCAGTGCCACACCCCAACTTTTCAACACTGTATGCCAACCCTCTGAGTGCTGGAACCCATCCCCTTGGGAGCCACTTTATCTCCTCTGGGGAACACATTTTAAATTCTGCTGGTCTAAGAAACACAGCATTTAGATTTTTGGCTTGGCCACTTAATCACAGCAGGGTCATCTTGGAATGCATCAATGTCAGGTCCCGGACATTTCAATTTCACTGAGCATCAGTTCCCATCTCCTCCATCTTCCTTAATCTAGTTTAATGAATTACCCATCTCCTTATTTTTCATCCTGTTATCTTGGGCAATCCATGCCATTAATTTTCAGTTTATCTCGTTCATAGGACGAGGAAGGATGAGTTATTACTCCCTTGACTCCCTTTCATTTGTCAGGGGGCACTCTCCCATTGATACAAAATGCCACCCCAGTAAGACTCGTCCTTTTGATTTCTGCAAATTTCATCATATTTTATGCTTCCAGTTCTACCGAGGGACCATGGTCTAGTTCATAGTTATAGGTTTACTGAGGCTGCTTTCTGCTCCTTGCTTTGCTTCAGGTGTGCTAAGTTTTAGAAAGCTCTTGGCTAAATTTTGGAGTGATCATGGAAGTATTCTAACACCCGAGTCTTGATAATATGTTGTAGATATAATTAATGTATCTAGAAAACTACAGACATTTAACAAAAGCAAATGAGTACAGATGCCAAGCTTCTGGGCTCTGTGAAGTTGAGTCTTGGCCACAGGATGCAGACCCTGCATGTTCCTGAAGACAAGAGTACTAGGAGGCAGGGATAACATCGGTCTTGTTTACTACTAAATTCCTAGTTCAGGTGTCTGCCATACAGTAGGCAACTGGACATATTGCTGATTGAATAACAGATGTGTGTAGAGAACTAATTTAGGAGCTTATTTTAACCTTTTCACTCATGACTTGAAATTGTGTAAAGTTGTTTTACTTATATCTATTGACTCAAACATGGACACATTATGTAGCACAGCTGACCTCTAACTCATGATCTTCCTGCCTCGGACCCCATAGACCTGGATTGCAAATGTGTACCACCACACCTGGTTCACATGCTTTCAAGTTTCAGATACCAGAGGTGTCCAGGCTACTCTTTTCATAGAGGTTTGGTGGAAAGATTCAGAGGGTCTTAAAATAAAGACTCAAGATGCTCAGTTGCAGCATACAAGCCTCAGAACAGTTGACCATCCGTCATTCTTACTACCTCCAGTAGCCTATAATGGAAGTTCTTGGCTTAGGAGCAATAGGTGTCAATGCTGGAGAGATGTGTCAGGGTTAAAAAAAACAACCCAAAACTGGCTGCAATTCCCAGAACCCACATAGCTACTCACAACCATCTATAACTCTAGTTTCAGGGGAATCTAATACATCCATGGGTACTGCATGCACATGGTACATACACACACATGCAGGCACACATTCATATGCATAAAATAAAAATTAATAAATTTTTTTGAAAAGATCACTTGGTATTCTTTGAGAACTAGGTGCTGCTGTTCTTTTCCCTGTCGCCTGCGCTCAGGGAGGGCTCCATTTTGGAGAGTGAGCTGGTACTAGCTATGCATATCTGGAGCACATTCCAGCCACTACCATCAGGAAGAATATGTATATCCAATAATCATTAATCAGAATAATGTACAACTATCTACCTTGGCAACTCAATAAACAGTGTGACACATGCCTGTGTGTCTTAGTCAGTTACTAACCAGTATAACACATTCCTATCTGGCTGAGCAAGTCACTAACCAGTATAATCCATGCCTTTTTGGCTTAGCTGTCACTAACCAGTGTAGCACATTCCTATCTGGATTAGGTACTCATTAACCAGCATGATACACTCCTATCTGGCTCAGTTCTCTAGCAGTGGCCACTCTGCAGGCCACTGATGTTTTGGAGGGTCGCTTTAGGTCAGATATTGATCCGTGGATCAATTTCAGTGGCCAGAAGCCATCAGAATTCTGGTACAAGGGGAGCCACAAGTAAGGCAATATTCTGAGGCACCTTGCATGGATGAGTGCTACATACTATTAAAGGCCATAACCAGGGGCTGTTTCGTGCCCAAGTCAATAATCAAAGCAGCCACGCTGACTTCATTACATACCTACATCTTCACTAAATGTTTCTGCTTGAGGCTTTCCCTTGATGAATAAGACATGGATGCCCAGCCATATTTCCTGGAATCATCCTGATTTGTTCAGATGAAGAGACATGAGTCAGAGTTTACTGGGAGGAAAATACATGTGGCCCAATGCAGAAAAATCCCATCCACAGACATTTCTGAGTGGGAGCTGCAGGAATCTGTATTTTTCAATATGTGACATTCCGATACACCAGAAAACATCTCTGAAGTGCACTACTCCTACAAAAATACTTCCTGCAACATTTCTGAATGTTAGATTTCTTTACAAAGACTTGTCTTATTTTTAATTGTTTGTGTGTGTCTGTGTGCATACACATGTGAGTGTGTGTGTGTGTGTGTGTGTGTGTGTGTGTAGATGTCTATGGAGGCCAGAAGAGAGCATCTCATTCCCTGGAGCTGGAATGACAGTCTGCTGTGAAGTGCTTGACCTGAGTGCTGGGAACCAAACCCTAGTCCTCCACAACAGCAACCAGTAAGCTTTACCAACTGCTGAGCCATCTCTCCAGCCCCAGAATGTTAGATTTTTTTTTCTGGGACATTTTACCCAGTAAAACATAGTAGAATCCCTGTGATTTAGTGTAAATGATGGTGAATTCCCAGAATATGTGCTCAGGATAAACCCATCAGCTCATCTCAGAATTACACCACACTGTCCTGATGTGAAATAACAGTCAAATCCACAGTGATACATGATAAATTTCCCAAGCACAGATTATTCACTGAATGTCTACCCTGTTTCCCTGTCTCTCTCTTTGTAAAAAAGCAGATTCAGAATGGTTCCTTCCTTTATGTGGGATGTGACAGCCTTGTGATGTTTTCAGTCCTTACCCTATTTGAAATCTCTGCTGCAGCTGAGTTAACTCAGCAGTGTTTTTTCTAGATACCCCACAAGCCTGGCCATCTCTTATTCTATTGTGGAGTTACCACCACGGTGTACTTAGATTGAGACCCCACTCACAGATCCCAGAACAGAATATTGTTCTGTTTCTGAGCGTTTAGAAGTTTATGGAGTTTTCAAACACAATGTGTCTGAAACAAAATTCTCCTATTCCCACCTTTCCTTCTCCCTATCACTCACCAGCCAACCTCATAGTTCTCTTCTATTTCACTTATTTTTAATTCTTTATATTTTATAAATGCATAAATGAGGGGATGGACATCAGAAGAGGGAGAAAACAGGCAACAGGACAGGAGCCTACCACATAGGGCTATTGAAAGACTTTACCTAGCAAGGTATTGTAGGAGATGCTGAGACTCATAGCCAAACTTTGGACAGAGTGCAAGGAATCTTATGAAAGAAGGGGGAGATGAAAGACCTGGAAGGAACAGGAGCTCCACAAGGAGAGCAACAGATCAAACAATTCTGGTCACAGGACTATTTTTTGCGACTGATACTCCAACCAAGGTCCATGCATGGAGATAACCTAGAATCCCTAGAACCCCTGCACAGATGTAGCCCATGGCAGCCCACTCTCCAAGTGGGTTCCCTAGTAAGGGGAACAGGAACTGTCTCTGACATGAACTCAGTGGCTGGCTCTTTGATCACCTCCCCCTGAGTGGGGAACAGCCTTACCAGGCCACAGAGGAAGACAATGAGTCTAGTCCTGATGAGACATAATAGGCCAGGGTCAGATGGAAGGGGAGGAGGACATCCCCTATCAGTGGACTTGGGGAGGGGTGTAGGAGGAGATAAGGGAGGGAGGGTGGGAATGGGAAGGGGCTACAGTGGGGATACAAAGTGAATAAACTGTAATTTATAAAAATGTAAATAATTTTTTTAAAAAATAAATGCATAAATGACAATCATACATACCCCGTTTCCCCCTCCAACTCTCCCCATGACCTTTCACAACTTTATATATATATTTTTTTCACTTATTAAAAGTAGGTGGTTAAAGGGCTAAAGAGAAGGTTTAGTGCTTAAGTGTGTGTACTGCTCTTACATAGGCCCCAAGTTAAGTTCCTAGCACCCACATTAGGCAACTCACTACTGCCTCTAACTTCAGCTCTAGGGGGTCTGAAACCCTCTTCTGGCCTCCTTGGGCACCTACTCACCAACTCCCCTACACATGGAGAGACACACAGTTAAAAATATAAAACAAGCCTTTAGAAATATCTGGTTGGCACACAAAAGACATCTGTGTACTACCACAGAGTCTCTTCACACCCATGGTGCCGCTCTTTTCATAAGAGCAAGACACTCTATCAGCCTAGATACATTCATGAGTTGATGATGAAAATGTGGTATACACACATTGCTGGAACTTTATTCTGCCAAAAAAGAAAAAGTAAAATTTTCAAGGAAGTGGATGAAACTAAAAAAAATCAACTTGAAATTATGTAATCTAGTTTCAGGAAGACAAATGCAACACACATTTGTGAATGGAAACCAGGGAATGATACCCAAGCTTGACCTCTGACCTTACATACATGCTCACACATGCCATGGCACAGAGACCTCCCATAACTCAGCAAACCTGTAGAATAATTAAACATTGCCATGGCTTTACATTTAGAAGCTTTTGTGTGTCTGAGTACTACAGTCACTTCTGCAAGCAGGAACTAGAACCATTTCCTACTTCCTTATACCTGTGGTCACAGAGAGTAAGACAATGTCACAAAAGGACAGACCAGTCAACCAAAGAGGAAAGGCACAGGATTGTTTATAGAAGCTGGTGTCTGGGCTACAACTCTATAATACTTCACTTCTGGAAAAAAAAAAAAAGAAACTTGGAGAAATAATGAATGCCCAGGAACCATTTATAAAAGGCAGCTTACACTTTAGAGAGGAAACCCACACAGTTTGGTCTGTCTGCTGTTAGCTACCCTGCAAGACTAGATTTAGCTGTACATCCTAATTAACTTTGCGCTTTTATTTCCAAATAGTTTATGATGAAAAAAAATCTACCAAAAGAGTATATTTCTGGGCATGGTGACACACAGAACCTATAATAACAGCACTTGTGAGGTTGAGAAGAGGGACCTTGGGTTCTATGTCAGCCTGGGTTACACAGCCAGACTCAGACCATAAGCAAGCAGGCAAACAAAAATACCAGTGTATTTGCATTTGATGATTCTTTCATGATTGCCCTTTAGCTATAAATAATAGAATTACCTTTTAAAATTATTTTTTATTTAATGCATATGGGATTTTTCCTGTGCATATGTCTGTATATCACATGTGGTGTCAGAGAAGGCCCAGAAGAGAATATTGAATTCCCTGGAACTGGCATTATGGATACCTCTAAGTAGATAGCTATAAGCTTCTATTTAGGTGCTGAGAATTGAAGCTCAGTCCTCTGGAAGAACAGCCAAGTGCTCTTAGCCATGTCTCCGGTCCATAGAATTTCTTCTGATACCTGAAGAGCTTCTTGACATTTTCAGCTGCTTTACAATAAGTTTTAATGGAGTCCTTCATGTGTTAGTGATCAATCTCTGGACTTCTGACCTCTTCATCACATGGTGAAGTTCCTGCCTGTGTCTCCTTTGTCTTCATGTCTCTTTCTTGCACTAGTGAGATCTCCTGTCAGGTAAGTACTCTACCAGGGAGCACACCTCCAGACCTATCAAAATATGTTTTGTTTTGGTTTTTAAGATAGGCTCTCAGCCAGGCGCTTTAATCCCAGCTCTCTACTTTAGTGCATGCACTTTAATCACAGTGAGTGAGCGACCAGCCTAGTCTACAGAGCATGTTCCGTGACAGCCAGGGCTACACAGTGAAATCCTTTCTCGAAAAAACAAACGAAAGACAAAACAAAAAGAAATAGGTAGAATCTCACTCTGTGGCATTGGTTGACCTGGAATTCATTGTGTAGTTCAGGCTAGTTTAGGCTAGTCTCAAACTTCCAGCAATCCTCCTGTCTCAGCCCCTGAGCATTGGGATTACAGGTGTTCTCTCAACGTTTTTCTATTTTGCAAAGACTTATATTTATTATTGTGGAGTGTGTGTGTGCATGTGTGTGTGTATGTGTGTGTATGCTTGTGGCCTGGAGACAAGGGAACAACTTGTGGGCGTCATCTTTTCTTCCACCATATAGCTCCCAGGACTACGGTAGTTGAACTCAGCTCACCAGGCTTGGCAGCAAGCACCTTTTATCCCCAAGCCATTTCATCAGTCCACTTTCCAGTTCTTTGTTTCTTACAAACCAAGCGGCGGACGGGGTACTGCATCACCACACCACTTTTGCCGCCCATTCACCCATAAGCCTTGTACAACAGCCCTTCTCTAACCCCAGATCTTGTGTTAAATTAAGTATTTTGGATTATCTATGACTGTTCTGTCTGTCTCCCATTACCAAGTTTAACTGAGAAGTTATTGCAGAGCAAGTCAAACTTTTGTTACCCCCCCCCTTTTTTTTTTAATTGCACAAGACATTATTAAATAGTACACTTGGGAATTCTACCAGGAGTATACATTTTAGTGATCACTATTTCTAAGAACCCTTTCCATTGTCCAAAGGCTCGGTTCTACATTGCTGGAACATCTCTGTGACTAGACAATTCATCTCTTCATGTTCTGCAGTGCTCAAAACCAGCTTCGGGGCTACGGCTGATCACTCCAGTTGTGCACTTTATCTAACTGTACATGTCTAATCATCTAGAAAATATTACTTTTTTCACAATGGAAATTCCATGTATTTGACCTGAAGCAAAATAACGATGACGACAATGATGGTGATGATAAAGACTGGAGAGTCGTATCAGCAGTTAAAAGCATTTGTAGAGGTCCCAAGTTCAGTCCCCAGCTCACAACCATCTGTAACCATCAGTGCCAGGAATACCAGTACACAGACAAACACACAAGCAAATAAATACCCATACACATAGCATCATTGTTTTATTTTTCCTTTGCTACTAGAGTTGAACCAGGGCCTTGTGCATTTTAGGCAAGCACCCTACCGCTGAGCAGTATCTCAAGCCCTCACTCATACACTAAAAATAAAAACAAATCTTTAACAAGAACAATAATAAAGCTGCCAGTCTTGTGCTTCACAAACACCATGGGTTTCAAAAGCCATACCCCTAAAAATTTAAAAACGGAAAACTATAAAGAGAGATCATCTTAAGTCTTTCCTGTTGTGATTCTTATATGCAAAAAAAGAAAAAGTTTCTTTAAAAAGTGTGGTGGTTTTTTTCCAATGAAACTATATAGCTTTGCAAGTTTGTACTTCTTCATTTGGGTTTGCCTATAAACGGGGTGGCTAAAAGCTGCAGCCCTTGTTGCTTTTTTTAGCTACAGCAATTCTTGACATCTGTTTGTGTTTAAGCGATGACACAACATCAGAACACGCAGTGTCATCGTGTCACATTGTTATAGCACAACAAGAAAATTACAGCTCCCCAACAATAACACGGTGTCAGGAGTGTCCACTTGGCGGTGAGTCAGTGCTTTAGAAGTTACAAGCTATTTTTAGCTCATCCAAGTGCTTCTGAAGCTCGGGTTCCTAGGTCCCAGCAGATACGGAAAAATCTAGGGTTGCAGTGGGAGGGAGCCTTTTTGGTCCCCAAGTACCCTTCCCTGGTATATATGGCTCCCCACTTTCCTGTCCAGACCACATCAAACACGGATTCCGTAGGGAAATTGCATGCATTTAGGGCTGGATCCCAGTTCTTCTGAGCCA
Source organism: Pachyuromys duprasi (assembly GCA_028658305.1). NCBI lineage: Eukaryota > Metazoa > Chordata > Mammalia > Rodentia > Muridae > Pachyuromys > Pachyuromys duprasi. Next base: position 41,794,613 of record CM053749.1, on the reverse strand, counting down.
GGCCAGCATCCCTGTGGAGGAGAAGAAACTATAATTATCTTCCTGTCTGGGGTAAACCCTGGGATGACATCTCCCGGGTGACCCTAGTGCCCTCGGAGCGCAGTTCCACGGCTGCTTAGGCGCGCGGTGCAGGCGGCCCCTGCGGGTTCCCCATCCCCTGGGACCCTCTCCCGGGAAGACCGGTCCCCAAACTCCTGCTCCACGGCGCGCGGGACGTTGCCATAACAACCGGCGCGCGCAGCCTCCGCGGAGGAAGTGACGAGAGTGGGTTGGCTGTTGTTGGGACACGTGACCCGGGTAGTGTTTTGACAGGGCAAACAGTGAGAGAAAAGAGTAGAGAGCGAGCGAGGCGGGCAGGCAGCGGGGCCGGTGGATGCGCGGGGCGCGGCTTCTCGGCGTCCAGGCGGCCGCGGGGTCGCTCTGCGCCCTGCGCTCGGGGAGGCGTGGCCCGGAGCACGGAGTGTGATGTGAGCGGCCGGGCGGCCGCGGCGAGCAGTGCCGGGAGGAGGAGCGAGGGGTCCCGGAGGGCGGCGAGCGGGCGGGCCATGGGAGCCGCTCCCGGGTGGGCAGAGCCACGCGTGGGTCGGCGAGGCTGAGGACATGCCCGGGCTCTGCTGCTGAGCGCCTCCGGCGGGAACCCGGCTACCGGAGCCTCGGCGAGGCTAGCCAGAGGGGAGCCCCGCAGGTGAGGCCCGGGGGTGCTGAGGGGGCTGCTGCGCCCCGGCCCCCACGGAGGTGCCTCGGTGCCCAGAGGATACTTGACCGAGGGCTGCCTTAGCTCCTGGAGCCCGACTCTTCCTCCTCCGTGCCTGTACCTCCAGGGCATAAATAGATCCTGCCTGTGCTTCCGAGACGCTGTGTCAGAGGAGGACACCTTGGCCTGGAGAGCGCAGGGGCGGGGAACAGGGGTGCTAGGCCCGAGGACGCCGTGGGAGGCGGTGCACAGACTGGAGGGTTTTTGTTTTTTTTTCCCTTCAGACCTACCCAAGGTTCTGTCACCGCAGTCTGCACCAGGAAGAGGCCTAACTTAGTAGTTTTCTTGCAAGATCCGAGGGTCAAAACAAGATCTGATTGTTATTTTTTCTTTTTTTTTTCTTTCTTTCTTTTGTAATTTTGATCTCTTAGCGCTTGCTAAACTGAAGCAGAAGCCGTTGAGTCAGCGGTTGTCCAGTTGGAAAGAACTCACACCTGTGTTTTACGGCACTTTGGGAGGAAATTGGATGCGAAAATGAAGCCAGACCGAGGTAAATGATTTATTTAAGTGGGGCTTGAGTTGTGTTTTGTTTCTCTGTCTGTTTTTAGAGGCGTTAACCTAATTTTCCGCAGGATCGAGCATACCTGTGTCAGACGTGACGAACAGTCTCTGAGAAGACATCAGCTGCTGAGGAAAAGATGGACTTTCGGAGTAGGTGGTTAAAGTCAGATGGGAGGAGGACCCGTTCTTAGAGAGTGTTTGGTGTGTGGCAGAAGTAGCGCTTGTGAGTGGCCACAGGCTTAGAATCCTTTTTAGTTGTCCTTCCTCATTTCTTTTCAGGTAAAGTCCATCCAACTTCAGAACTCTGTCAACTTTTGGAAGTTGAATTTGAACTTCGTTAGCTTTTGTTTTGTTTTTGTAGTGTGCTTTGTTGTTGTTTGTTTGTTTGTTTTTTTAGATAGGGTTTTGTCAAGTTGTCCAGGCTGACATGGGTCTCACCGTGTAACCCGGGTTGGCTCAGAACTCACTAATGATCCTTTTACCTTTGCCTCCACAGTGTTGGCATTAGAGTCATGCGCCACTGTGACTCCGCATTAGTTGATTTTTGTGCTCAAAGTGAATTTCAGTTATTTTCAGAGCACTCCAGCCCCAGTTTCTCAGATGGACAATTAGGGCCCAATTTTCCATCCTAAACCTGTATTTTCTTTTCTTTCTTTTTGTGGAGGAGGAGGCAGGGCTTTGAGACAAGGTTTCTCTGTGTAGCCCTGGCTGTCCTGGATCTTGTTCTGTAGACCAGGCTAGCCTTGAACTCACAGGGATCTACCTGCTTCTGCCTCTCAGGTCCTGGGATTAAAGGCGCCGCCCAGCTCTAAACCTGTATTTGCAAGACTTAGAGAATAATGTATATATCTTGCTCCTCGCCACCAGCCCTGTTATTTTGAATGAAAAACAACGGGCATCACAACTCAGGGGGGAAAGGTGATGATCTGGGTTCAAACCCCGGAACCTCCAAGGTAGAAGGCGAGAACCAATTTCTGAAAGCTGGCCTCTGGCCTCATCTCATGTCCGTTTGCATACAGTGAAAACACTGACCCAATAAGAGAATATTTTTCCTTTTCCTTTTTTTAATTAAAATTTTAAATATTAGTTACAGTTTATTAACTTTATATCCCAGCTGTATCCCACTCCCTCATTCCCTCCCAATACCACCCTCCCTCATCTCCTCCCTGCCCCTTTCCAAGCCCACTGATAGGGGAGGACCTCCTCTGCTTTCATCTGACCCTGGTTTAACAGGTATCTTCAGGACAAAAGAATAGTTTTAAAGTAATAAAAAAAATACCTTAAAGGAACAAGCTTATCACTGTTACCCCAGGCTGGCCTACAGGTAGGACCCCTCCTGCCTCTGTCTCTTGGGTGCTTCCATTTCAGGCACATAGCACCACACCCACCTCATTTTGCTTTTCAGAGACGTCAAAAGAAGTTTATCGGCCTTGTGATTAAGGATCAGGGCAATTCTGAGAGGAGTTTGCTACTGTAGGGGTTAGTAGTGAGGGCTTCTTAGATGTGAGTTTGGGTCCAAGGAATTATACAGTAGGTATGTCGTGTGTGGAAGAAAGGGCTAGACAGCAGCATCCATTCAAAGCTGAGCTTCCAGGGTTGGGAATAGTGATTTATTCTCTGAAGTAGACTTACAAGAACCTAAGCATCAAAACCATTATTTTCCTGTATATACTTTTCAAAATGATTAGAAACACAAATTAGCTAGTTAAAATGTCTTTTGGTCATAATGCTTATTAAAATACACTAGGGAAAAGTAGGAGATAGCTATATTTAATATCATGCTTTCAATAATTTTCTGGGTGTTCTACTGTTAATTAAAATGAGTTTGCTGTTTGTGCCTGTAGAAGTGTCATCGAGTGCATTGCTACTGAGAGGAGCACCAGTGTACCATGTTTAGGTTTTTAGGTTACATCAGTGGCTGTGGAAAAACTGGCACGGAGGTCAGAGACTGCACCTCAGAATAAACAAACAAACAAAATCCAAGTCATTGTTTGTCTTGGATTATTGTTAAAAAGTTGCCTAAGCCACGGCAGCTGAAAAATAGCATTTACAGCAGACACTTTTGAAAAGTTGTTTTGTCTTAGGTAGGGTTGTAACTAAGCAATAAAAGGTTTAGTTATATAATGATACAAGTTAATAAGGAAAATAAATCCATTTATCAAAATTCCCATAGGAGCGAGAGTAAGCTTCTTTCTTTCCCTTGAAAGTTGTTGTTCCCTTTATTATTCTCAGGTAAAAATGAAGTAACCTCAAGTCCAGTATTGTGATTTTGTTTCATAAAAACATAAACTGTCTGGTTGGTGGATTCTTATTTTTTTGCACATGATTCCGAGTAATTACAAATTCTTAACAAACTTCTATAGAAACACTGAGGTAACTTTTTCACGGATTATTTTCATTACTATTTGCAACATGTTCTTGTATGGTCTCATTTAGCCCAGGCTAGCCTTCAGCTTACTTTGTAGCCGAGGCTGGCATTGAACTCCTGATTCTCCTGCCTCTACCGCCCATGCGCTGGCTTCTATTTTAGTAAAAACAGAGAAAGAGGGGCTAGAAAGATGGCTCAGCAGTTAGGAGTACTTGAGGACCTGAGTTCAGGTCTCAGCAACCACGTGGTGGCTCACAAACACCTCTCACTCCAACTACAGGGCATCTACTGCCCTCTTCTGGCCATCTCACACACACACACACACACACACACACACACACACACACACACTTTTAAAAGAAAACAGAGTGCGTACAAATCAATAGAATTCAACCTTAGTTGATGATGGGGAGGGGGGAGGCTGCTGAAAATTGCAGACGTGTGCCATGTCAGGATCTAGAGAAGCTAGGTAAGTTTGTGATCATTTCTCACTTGTCTCTTAACTTCCACCACTCCACTATTTCTTCGGTTTGTGTGTGAGTCAATGCTGTACTTATTCTTGCCCCTTCAGTTTTTCTGCTTTAAGTCTCTGTTGGAGAACCAGTTGATCCTACCTGATACCAGGTTCTCTGTAAAATGAGGGTGAATAAGAGACTCTCAGATACTTATCCGAGCTCTAGTAAAGTGTGTGTTTCAATGCAGAGACTCAAGACTATTTGCTTAGTAGGATATTGTTGTGTCTGCCCTCGTTTTGAGACAAAGTCTCACTGTGGATCCTGCACTACCCTGGAACTTGCTCTAATGTTTGTAAATAAGTGCACCAAGAGCCTTTCACCCAGTGTGATGAGGCGGTATTTGTTTGGCTGATAAAAACAGTTAAGTTGGGAATCACAGAAAAATTATAGTGCCTTTCTTTTATCCTTTTGTATCATATTCTCTAGGGTTCTCCTTCCATGCTTTTTTTTTCTTTTTAAAAACATGCATATGGGTGTTTTGCTTGCATGTATGACTGTGTGTCATGTGCATGCCTGGTATCTGCAGAGGCCAGAAGAGGACTTTGGATTCCCTGGAACTGGAATTAAACACAGTTGTGAGCCACAATGTGAGTGCAGGGAACTGAACCTGTATGCTCTACAAGAGCGCCCTGTGCTCTTAAGCACTGAGCCATGTCCTCAGCCCTTCAGTTTTTCTTTTCGATACTAGAGATTAAATTCAGCGCCTGTACACTCAGTACTCTTGAGCTGTGCCCTATCTCTGTGAGCCTCTTGGAGGGTGAAACAGGTCTGATTTTAGAGTTGTGTGTAATATTTCCTGTGTAAACCAAACCAATGAAGGAGAATTAACATCTCTAGATTTGAATTCTGTAAAATAGAACACTGTAGAGCAGTCTAAGGGTGGAATCTCACATCTTTAATAATTTCTGATTTTTACAAACAATTTTATAGGTATTTTTTATGTTCATAGTTCATAAGTTTGTTTTAGGGAGAGGGAGGATTTGTATTTATCAAAAATATGTTTTGGGGGATTGAGGTATAGTTCAGTGGTACAATTAATGCACTTAATTGTTCAAGGCTCAGGGTTCAGTCCCCACTGTGCATGTCCTGGCTTGCTCTGTGGATGGGTGGATGCATCTTTGAGTGAATGGATGATGGGTGGATAGGTAGATGATGGTGGATGGGTGACGGATATATTATATTGATGGATGGAGGATGGCTAAACGGATGAGTAGATGGGTGGATAGATACAGAAAGATAGAAAGGTAGACTTGTTCCAAAGCATTCAATTTGCTTTTCACAGTAATATTTTTTTGAACTCATGGATTCCTCAGTTTATTGTAGTGAATAAGAGTGGCACAAATCGATTGAGTAGCAAAAGACAAGACTCTTCTAGATTCTTGTAAAGTATGCATCTCAAGTAGTGAAAAAGAAGTGTGCCAGCAACCAGAACATGCATGTCTGCTGGTGTTGAGTGTTTGCATGTGCAGCAGTACCTTTATATCAGTGGTTCTCAACCTCTGGGTTGACAACCCCCTTGGAGGTCAAACAGCCCTTTTACAGGGGTCATCAAGACCATTGGAAAACACAGATATTTACATTACGATTCATAACAGTAGCAAAATTACAGTTATGAAGTAACAATGATAATTTTATGCTTGGAGTCTCCACACCATGAGGGTGGCAGCAACAGGAAGGTTGAGAACCGCTGTTTTATATGGTGGGTATGCATAGTCAAGCCTGCCTGTTAATTTAGTGGAAGTTGGAGGTTTTGTTTATACTCAATTAACTTGTTACTGTGTAGGAAATGGCTACATTCCATAGAGTCAGTAGTATTTTACCTGTAGGCAAAACATTTTAAAAATTTCAGACAGTTCATAACATTACTTGGGGAATTCTGGCAACATGAGCCCTCGATGTTAATTGCTAGTGTGTACTCTGGAGTCAGAACTGCGTCTGCTCTCTTGCTTACTGTGTAATCTTCATCACATTCACTTCTGTCTCCTCACAACTAAACTATGAGAGTGGTTGGCAGGTACTAAGTACATAGCTTTTACTGTGTTAAGCATAGGGGTATTGATATGTTGGTCAGTTATAAACTGGACTCAACAGAGGTAAGAAAGTAAGTGTGCAGAGCCCTGGTGCTGGCCTTTCTTTAACATTCATAGCCCCCAACCTGAGAAAGTTCAGGAACATTCGGTAGCCTTTTAACATATAGCTGTCCAGCAAAGCATCCTGCCTACAAAGGGACACAGGACATAGTGTGAAGTTTATTTCTTTATACCGTCATCTGCCTTTATATCTACCTTAATGTCTGTCTGAGGAGTGATGTGGCTAGAATAAGTTTTCCTGGACCATAGGTTTTTACATGGCATTACCTGCTGAGCCCAGCAGGGTAGCTGCAGAGAGTGAGCTGCTCTGTCATGGCCTCAGGGATGTGCAACATGGGACCCAGCCCCGTTACACAAGTATGGAGTGTGTCCAGTGTCTTATGAGAAATTGTTCAAATGTGACCTTTGTGTAGAAGTAACTAAATCATATTCACACATGATATAAACATAAAGTACCTCAACTTTGTCTTTTTTAAGTGCTGTTTTGAGTTACAGAATCTTGTTAACAACAAACTTTTGTTAACAATAAATCCACTACTTAAACATACTGTGCTTCAGTTCATACTTAAACATTTTGCAGATCATGTCTGATGCTTGAGTGAGAACTATTAGTGGCAAACTTGACCTACAAACAAAATGTCAAGAAATTTGATATTTTTAAGTTAAAATGGGAGGAATGTGCTTTGTCTCTCTTTTGTTATTTTAGAAATTTTGTCATTCGCCTTTGGACTGCTGTGACTTCGGACATGCTTATGTAGATATAAACAGTCTTTCTACCTTCAAAAGATGTTCGTTAGATAGGTGAACTGGAAGGGAAGGTGATTTGGACCAGACAGTTGGGGGGGGGGGGAATCATTCCTTTTGTGGTGCAAAGGGTTCGTTGTTGGCCTGTGTAGATCCTACAGCAGAAATGGCAGGCGTGGGAAGAAGGGAGGTGGCCGCTGTGTTCACTGCAGCAGTTTGGGGCTCAATTCCCAGGGGGAGACGATGGCGGCATTAGTAACAGCCGATGCTTGGACCTTCCATGCAGAGACCCTGTTCTGTGTCTTTTCCGGGTATAACTCCTTTAATCTGCACAGTGACTCAAGGGCGTAGCTGTTAGCACCTTTGTCGTGTAGGTAAGCGAAAACACGTCACAGATTTTTGGGATCTTACACACGGAATCCAGAAAGTGTTAAGGTGAGCCTCAGCTCAAAGTGCAGTCAAGTATGCACTCAGAGTCTTGTACTAGGTGAAAGTATCATAGGGCATTATAATTGGTGGAAAAAGTAGGTTTGAGAGAGTCTGACCATCATGCCTAACAACTCAGGTTTCGTCCCTAGGACCCACAAGCTGAAGGGAGAGAGCAGACACATACCTCCTAAACACCCACAACCACACAAACAAACAAATACATGTAGAAGCGGGCTGGGGAAACCAGCAGCACTTATTTTTGAGCTTCCTGTCTCTAGACGCTGCCTGGCCTCTTGGCTCCAGTGTCTTCACAATGGGCTTTTTAGTAAATAGTACCTTGGCTTCGAGTTACCCTGAAAACGAAATAAGTTAACATACATAATGTGCTCTGAACAGCAGCTGCCACTTAGTGAGCATGCAAATGGGAGCTGCTGTTACTGCGTTTGGACGTTTTCTAAGGAAGAAGCCAATCATTTAGAGAAAGCTGGGAGGACGGAAACAAAGGGGCCGATTCAGCTCCTGCTTCGTAGCTGAGGTGATCTGAGTTAAGAGCCGGCCACCCTGTCTGTCACACACTTATGCTGATGAGCCTTGGCACATCAGGCGCTGTCAGATAATTGCTGGCTTGATGTGACTTCTGAGTCTGGGATAGTAAAGGGTTGGACAAAGAGGTACCCTATGTTTTTGCTTGTCATCCAATGAAAAGAAAGTGATTTAGGAGCCTGAACACTGTCATTTTGCTGTCCAATGAGGGGAAAAAAAAGATAATCTGAAGGTAGACTGGAGAAGCTAGTATATATGTACAGAGAATGATTTAAAATTTAATTTATCTTTAAGCAGTGGTTTGACCATTTTATGTAAACAAGTACAGAAGAAATTAAGTTGTTTAAACAAACAACCTTTACATTTATTCTTTTTCTTGTTTGTTTGTTTCTTGCGAAAGAGTCTTGCAGTGTATCCCAGGCTGGGCCTAAGCTTGGAACAATCCTGCCTCAGCATCTGGAGTGCCAAGGTCACAGGTGTGCATCACGCCTGGCTTTATTTACTCTTTAGTCCCTCTCATCTTTGCATTTAGTCATGGCAGTATCTCCCTTCTTTCCTTTTGAGAACACTAATCCTAGCATAACTTACTCCTGCTGTCTATGCGGTGAAATAAAAATTACTGTACCTTCTTTCTTTGCAGGTAGTTCTGCCTTGCTCAGAAAGCTTTTTTTAAGGCAGAGTAGAACCCAGTATGCCAATTCACACATCTCCCAGCACTCGGGAGGCTGAGGCAGGAGATTGTCACAAGTTCAGGGCCAGCCTAGGCTTCAGAGAGTCCAGGCTAGTCTGGACTTCAGAGTGAGACATTATGTGCAAAGGAACAAAACCCAACAAAATCAGAGTAGTTCCATGATTTTATCTGAAGTTCCTGCTGGACTGACTGCGTAAAGACTAGTTCTTAACCCAAACATTAGACCCACCACTGCCTAAGATACCTAAACTCCAGGTGGAAGTCTGAGGTGAGCTTCCTCACTTTACCTTTCTTGCTGCAGATACCCATCAGATAAAACACAACAAGCCTTGGTCCTGTCTTTCTTTTGTTTATGCCCAGTGGCAGTGGTCAGGTTTCTGGATTTTGATTATCACTCAGGGTCTTAGATACACTTTTCCTTTTACCCAAAAAGCCCTTCTCTCCAGCGTACTACGGTACTCCGTGTTTTTCTCTACTAGGCTGAAATGGCTTTTTTTTTTTTTTCAGAGAAGCTTCTGCCCTGACTATCCTAATATTTTCAACTTAACACGTTAACTGTCACTGTTGACATATCTATTAAACTACGTGTCTCTTACTGTTTTGTGTCAGCGTTCTGTGTTCCTTTGATAGTCTTTACCAAACTTTGTAATTTGTTATCTTCTTTTCCTTCTTGGCTGTCTGTCGCTACATGACTACAGCTGTAGCCCCTCCTCCATCACTCTTGTAGATGGCAAGTATATTGTAGGTGCATCGCCTGTACTTCATATACAGTCATCAAATGAACCAGTGTGGAAGAAACGGGACAGGAGAAGGTAGTTAACATTAATGCCAAGTAAATTTCTTCCAGTTTAAGTATTTGTTGAATTATGACTTCTAGGCTATTATCACAACTTTGTACCTGATTTTTTTTCAAGTCCATTTAAAAACATTTGCCCATCCCAAGATTTGGGGCAGGGTCTGGCTGTCATGGGACTGGAATTACAGGATGTACCACTGTGCACAGTTTTATGTGGGGCTAGGGATTAGATCCAGGGCTTCTTACCTGTGGCTTAGGCAAGCAGTCTACCAATGGGCTATATCCCTAGCCCAGCACACATGCACGCATGGTGTGCGTTTGTGTGTCTGTGCATACACTTGTGTTAGAAAGTCTAGTTTGACTGAAACAAAACACTGTAAAATAAGATGTAGGCAAAAGCTGTTTGGTGTCAGTGATCTCCAGGTTATCTGGTTAACAGGGGTCCAGAGGCAGATATTTGGGGAAAGCACTGATTACCATCCCCATGCTCACTGTGTTTTTGGTGCTGTTTCAGGAAGGAGGGAGTAAACTGTTGACCTTCCCATTTAAAAGCACAAGAAGACGGGGAGCAGGATAGAATAGGAAGAAAAAGACTCAAGGATTTAGAGCTGAGATTAGGGGCTGTCCTGTCACTGGTTTTTGTGGTTTGGCTCAAATCCCAAGCTTGTTTTCTCATCAAGAAAATGTGCTTGGCTCAGTCCTGTGATATGATGCGACAAAGGACTTTGTAAGCTGTGGAATGCTATAAAGACACATCTGGTTTACCCTGAGGGTGGGATGGCTTTGTGTAGGAGCTGAGGGCCCAGTGTTCCCAAGCATCAGATGCTTCCCAGTTGGGGCTACTCTCCTAACAGCAAGTCACACATTGTAAAAAATGAATTATCCCACATTCCATGACCTAAGTTACATCACGTATAGAGTCATTGGGGTTAATAAATGCATATATAGTTATGTTTCTATCTTTTTAAACTTTGAGACCATGTCTTATTTAGCGACCTGGGCTAGCCTTGGGCTATCTTCACAGCCTAGATAGAACTTGGCCTTTACTTCAGCTTCCAGAGCAGCTAGGGATAATGGGCCTGTGCAGGCCTGGCTTGGCTCGATGGTTCTTCAGGAATATTAAACGGTAGCCACCATTTAGTCATAGCAACTGGACACATTCCCCCCTGCTGTATGATATAATGTAACAGGAGTTAAGGACATGAAACTTTATGATGAAACCTGGATTGGAATTCTTGGCTTCAGGGAATGGGAGAGATGGCTCTGTGGTCAAGAGAAGTCTTGGCAGAGGATCTGTGTTTACTTCTTTGCACCCACAGGACCACTCAGCTGTCTGTGACTCTCAGGCACGCATATGGTACACGTAGAAGTAAGTGTGTGTGTGTGTGTGTTTATTGAGATATTCTAACATCAGCATTTGCCAGGCCAAAATGACCTTGAGGCCATTAAATTGTCTGAGTAACATTTCTTCTTGCTCTCATTCTGTCAGCCTGAAGACTCTTGGAAGGTGAACTGAGAGCGTGGCAGGAGCCATATGCCTCACACAGGAAGGGTGTGGGTTAGCCCACTTGGCCCATGCATCATCCAGGAAGGGATTTAGGGCTTGTTCGTGTTTTTGTTTTTCCTCAGCTCTTCTGAGGAATCGAGAGTTTCAGAACTCTGTTCTAAAAACTACTTTTAACAGGCACAAGAGGTCAACAGACCATCTGACACCATCAATGTCGCTATGCAAACTAGAAGTCGAAACCTGCTTTGAACTATGCAGTGGTTAAGGCAGGTGCCTCAGGAAAGGGGAAGTAGTTGACTTGGCAGTGTTCAACTGTTCTGGGGTGGTGACGATCTGTTTAGAGTAATGCTAGTGTGTAGAGATTGGGGAGTGGTGGGCATGAGGAACTTGGTAGAAAATACAGAATGATGAGCTGTTGGCCAGACTGCATTTTAATAATTGACAGCATTACCTAGGAGTCCACAGGACGTGGGCCAGGCTCCTCTTCTTCTCTAAGCCCATAATTCAGACTTGTTTCATGGTGCTATGAATAATAGACAGCATCATTTGGGGAGAGAGAGGCACAGAACTGGTCATTAGTGGGAATTTCTATGCATCATTTTGTAACTTGCTCATTTTGTAATGTAAAATAAAATATTCTGGTATCATGCTTTTGTATGTTTGTTTGTTTGCATGGGTTTGGTTTCTTTGAAACGGTTTCTCTGTGCAGTTTTGGCTGTCCTGGAACTTAGGCTGTAGACCATGCTGCCCTTTTCTCACAAAGCTTCACCTGCCTCTGCCTCCCAAGTGCTGGGATCACAGGCATGTGCCATCATGCCCAGCCTGATGTCATTTTTTTCTCTTGTAAATGGGGTATTTATTTCTATAAGGTCATTTGTAGATTGAATAAAATTATGTGTTAAAAAGAACTGTATATACACCAAAAAATAAGTAGGGAGCGGTTTATTCTTTTTTTTTTTTTTTTGCTTTGTTTTCAGGGTAGGGTCTTGGCATGTAGCCCAGGTTAGCCTTGAACTTACTATGTAGCCTCGGCAGACCTCGAACTCAAATCATACCGCACCTCCAGGGCTTTGGCATTGTAGACTCCACCACCACAGCCAACACAGCAGCCATTCAGTGTCTAAGCATTTATGCCTGTATGTCACCTGCGTGTTCCCCAAACAAATAAGTCAGGGCAATGGGTATCCAGTGAGGAAAGGGCCAGAGGCATCGGGGTCAGCTCAGTAAGTGGTCTGAGAGAGCTGTGACCTGAGAATGGGAACACATGCAAAGTGTGCCCAATTGCTGGAGTCTCCGGGAAGCTCCCTCAAGGCCATAACAAAGGGGAGAAAAGTGTGTGTGTACGACAAAACTCTGCCTTCCCTGATTATGGAATTCAGAATTGCTGTGAAATGAATTTGGATTTTTGTGGCGTTGGTTTAATGTTAACACACATTAACATTTTCCCTCCTTTGTCTGGGAAATCCCAAATGATTAGGAATCCCTTCAATTTTTGAAGTCTTCCTAAGAAAAGTTATGCTTACATACAGTGTGTGTGTGTGTGTGTTTGTTTTAACAGCATCTACAACTCTGTCTTGTCGTCGTTTATCTTGCAGCAGCTTACAGTCATCTGACGTGAGCTGAGAGCCGAGTGAGCGTCAGAGCTGTGTCTGTCAGAGTGCTTTGGGGTGATTGATTGCAGCCAGGGAGATAGATTTAAAGGCAGGTGAGTTGAGCCTTAAAGGACATGTGTGATTTGCGTAGATGGACTTTTTTTTAAACGACAATTACGGGTTTGAGGAGAGGTGCAGTGTAGAGGTGTGTGGCGGTTTGAGTGAAAATGGCCTCCTTGGGTCATGGCACTATTCGAACGGATTAGGGGGTGCTTTGGCCTTGTTGGAAGAAGTGTGTCATTGGGGTTAGGCTTTAAGGTTTCCAAGGCTCCAACCAGGCCTAGAGTCAGTCTCTCTCCTACTGCCTACCACCTGAATGTAGACCTCTCGGCTAACCTCTCCAGGCCTGAATCTGCCTGAGTGCCGAACCGTAAGCCAGCCCCAACTAAATGCTTTCCACTGTAATGAGATGATATGGTCATAGTGTCTCTTCACGGCGATAGAACACTGACTAAGACAAGGTAGAGGGCAGAGTCTTGGACTGAGGGCTATTTAGGGATGGAAGAGATTGAATTTCTGAATATCAAATTAAGGACTTTGGGCTTAATTGACTGTGGGCGCTAGTAAGTACCTTGGGACGACTACAGGAAACTTTTTAGAAGAATAATTTGATTTTGTTTCTTTAATTTTGCTGTAATCAAGCCTACAGATAGTATTGTCTGGCTGTCTTGAAATCATGTTTCAGAGCTCAGGATTACATTGTGAACTGTACTTATAAAAGTTACTCAGAACTGACCTCTGCCCTTGGCTAAATTCTTTCTCTTCTTCATTTGTTGTACCCTTGCTTCCATTCTTTGTTTATGAACAGGAAGGGTTAGTGTCTGTATTCTGAACCTTCTTGGAACTGCTGGTGTGATGCACAGTGCTCATGATAGTGTCTGCTATTTTACGATGCCCTGTCAATGCACTATTATTCTGAAGGAGCGACAGGTTCTGACAAGTGAGGGAGAAATACACATGGTAAGGTGGGAAGGTTAGAGGCTCCTTTCCCTTTCCTAGACAGTTGCTTGCAGAAGCTTAAGAAGTTCTGTGGAATTAGATGCCTTATCCTACTGCTTGCTGTGAGCCCTGAGCTTGGAGGTCCCTGCAACATGGAAGACTTCCCTGGCTGTGTGGAGGAGAAGGGCTTACATCTCTTTCCTTCCCCAACCACAGAAATCATCTCACAACAAAGCTTTAAGGAATGAAAGCTGGTGGGTAGCAAGGGGGGCTTGTTTAGGGTAAGAAAAGCATGAAACTGGAACTCTAAGGGTTGGGGTCTTAGTTCTCTAACTAGTCTGTGTGAATTGTCACCACCTTCTTCAGTGTAATCCTCCCCATCTATGGTTAGATGAGATGATTTCAGGGGGTCTTCTAGGGTCTTAAGTACTGTTTCTTTGAACTTGTCTACTTAGAAGTTGGGAAGGATCTAGCCAGACATTTGAGAAAGTGTGCTCTGTGCAGCCTGAACACTGGGGGTGTGCTGTGCTCCAGCTTCCAGCTAACCTTGACCTATGCCTTTCTGATAACTTGCATTTCAGAGTTCAGCCAGGCACTCTGAATGGCTCAGATCAGAGGGAAGGCCTCAGATTACATACATAGGGGCACAGAGTCAATTCTTTCGTGAGCTTCTTGGGCCCAAAAGTGCTTTTGTCACTCCAGCATTACTCTCAGAGCCATTCAGCTCCAGAAAGCGGAGTTGGAATGGCTTGTTGAGAATGTGAGGCTTTGTAACCTTCATAGTTAAGAAAACCAGGATCAGCCTGGTCTACATAATGAGTTACAGGACTGACAGACAGGCAGGCAGATGACAGACAAAAAGGCTTAGAGAAAAGAAGTAACCTGTCCAGCTATAAAAGTTGGTGTCAGATTTCCTACCTGCCCAGCATTTGTTGTAGGACCTGTGCATAGGGCTACTGTAGTAATCTGTGGAGGTGAGCTGTGGAAAGTGTTCAGTCTACAACTTGGTTCTAAAACAATTTGCTGTGCTGTTTATTGCTGTGCATACTAGCATCTTGTAATACATCGGTTGAGCTCAGATTCCAGGTGCCTTGAAGAAAACCTACAAAGGCCAAGCAAGAGGCTGGGATCACAGGGAAAGTGCCCAGGACCTCAGAGAAAGAAAGATAAGAAGGAGTGAGCTGTGTAAGATGTGGGGCAGAATGTTCCAGGGCAGTGTGTCTTGTGCAAAGGCCCTGAGTTTAGAAAGAGCCCGGCCTCTTGGAACTGGGTAAGACTGGGTACTGACTACACTTTTTGCTGCCTGTCTCCTCACTTTAACCCATCTCATCACTTGACTTTTTATTCTCCAAGGGGAGAGGGGACATCCAACCTCCTGGCTGTGTTCCTCCTTCCTGCCACAGAATCGGCTTTATTTGATGTTTATAAACAACACTCCCATGCCTATTGCTTGCCTATAACAATAGTACCTTAAAAATGAGTACTTTTGTTCCCTTTAGACAGGAGGAGGCAAGATGCAGTAAGGTTCTTGCTTTGCTTTGCTTTGCTTTGCTTTGCTTTGCTTTGCTTTGCTTTGCTTTGCTTTGCTTTGCTTTGCTTTGCTTTGCTTTGCTTTGCTTTGCTTTGCTTTGCTTTGCTTTGCTTTGGTTTTGAAAGGATCTCACATAACCCAGTCTGGTCTTGAACTCCCTACATAGCTGAGAATGACCTTAAGCTCCTGCTGCTCCTAACTCGGCCTCCTAAATCCTGGGATTACAGGCATGTGTTGCTCTGCTTGGATGTTCGTATGGAACGTTTAACAATAAAACTTGAAAGCATTAGCACACCTTTATAAAGTGTATTTCAATAATTTCAGAGATGGCTGGCTGGCATTGCAGCCCTGAGGCAGTAGCCTCCCCCGTCGAAGTCACTTGTCAGTCTTTGTACGTGCAGTCGTGGCCAGTGTCTTCTCTTTCCTTATTTATAAAAAAAAAAAAAAAAAAAAAATGGAGCTGGAAAGATGTCATAATGGATAGTAGCGCTTGCTCTTCTTGCAGAGACCTGATTCTTGTCCCCAGCACCTATGTCAGGAGGCTCACAGGCACCTGTAATTTCAGCTCCTGGGGATCTGACAACCTCATCTGGCCTCTTAGGGCATTCACACTACATGCACATAAATAAAAGAAAAATAAATCTTCCTTATGACAATTTTGATTTTTTTTTTGTTGCTTCTTAGCACATTAATTCTAGTACCTGTCCTGTGTGTGCTTTCTAATTAGTTAACTAAATAATTTGGTGCAGCCCCGTGCCGTGCTGGGGCTGGAGCCCAGGGCCTTGTTCATGTCTTAACAGCCCTCCACTATTAAGCTGTGTTTCCACCCCTGGTTTTTGAGAGAGAGTCTTCCTGTGTAGTCCAGGCTGACCTTAGACTGCTTGTCCAATTTTTCATTTTAGGATTACACTGACTAGGTCTATACAGCTTCTTTCCTTACCAGAGCTCTGCACAAATTCTCCAGAATTTAATGTACAGAATCTGTCCCTGATGTCAGTCCCTGTTAATGACAGGCACAGGGCTTGAAGTTGTCACTCACCAGCTGCTTTAGTTTCTTGAGTCAGCTTCTTAATCTTCAAGCACTGTTTCACTGAATCACAGTTGTTAGAAGAATAGGTGATTATGGGCTCTTTCATCTCTATGGAGAAGCTTTCGGGAAAGCATCGATTTATCAGAATAAAGAGTCTTTATTGGTTCTAGATTTTTACAGTTGACTTGAAAGTAGTGTGCCTCGCAATAACAGGACATTAGCATATCCCAGAACACATCTTTGAGGAAGTAAGGGAAACCCATGTGCAGCTCAGTACACGTTTTATATAATAATGCTGAGATTAACCACGTGTTATAGGGTATTAAAAATGAATTCTTACACTTGATCTTAGTGCTTATTAACATGTGACTAATGTGTGTGCAGATATTATTAGACAAGTGTTTGCCCAGTAGCTTCGATTAAAATAGCCCCAGTTCTAGCTCATTTTAAACAATGTAGTATGGATGGTGCCAAAAGAACCAGCTAGAACATTTTCTTCTCTCCAAGATCTTAGGTCGTGTAAACAAGACTGTGGAGGTTCTCTGCAAGGCTCTGCCTCTGCAGGTCATCCAGGCCATTGTAACCCAGACCTCTTCCCAGATGAGGATGCCAATTAGGTCCCTTTGGGTCTTATTATGATTTATATAAAAAATGTGTTTGGCTCTTAATAACAAAGTACTTTGCAGGGCTGTTTGGTCACCAAACCATCTCAGAAAATACAAACATCTTGTTCAGCATCTACATGGGAGAGGAAATGAATGTGACTTATGTCTTGATTTATCCCTAGGCTGTTCCAACTGCATCATATTTTGGTTTTGTTTTGTTTTGTTTTGTTTTGTTTTAAAGATTTATTTATTATGCATACACTGTTCTGCCTACATGCCAGAAGAGGGCACCAGATCTCATTATAGATGGTAATGAGCCATCATGTGGTTGCTGGGAATTGAACTCAGGACCTCTGGAAAAGCAGCTAGTGCTCTTAACCTCTGAGCCATCTCTCTAGCCCCATATTTTGTTTTTAATTTACAAAAAGGCTTAGATATTTCAGTAACTGCTAACAGTGTTAAATTTTAACTATTTTGTTGTCTTTCAACTTAATTATTTAGGTGTTAAATGTGACACTGTTTAAGAAATGCAAAAAATAAGAATAGAAAACTTTGGTAGTCAAGATCAGCTCTAGCCCCTTGTTATCTATCTGTGTTATTTGCAGTGTGTGAGGTTTTAGGAAGGTGTTGGAGGGGGCCTCTGGATTCTTTTATTATAACCGGGACCTCGTGTATCCAAAGGTAAAGAAACCTAAAGTACTTTGGCTCTAGGAATCCAGCCAAAGGCATTGTATAAGCACTGTCTCTATTACTGAGCATCTCCTTGCCCAAGAAGAGACTTCCATTCTTGAATTGCTTGAAAGCCAAGCTTTAGGCTAGATGGTTTTTGGCATTAGAGAAATCGCTATTCCCACTCTGTAAATAAATGAGCTCAGATAGGTTTGCTAGGACAGCGTTTATGAGGAAAATGTGATCCTTCCATGAGCGAGGCTGGAGTTTCTTTTTTGTTGTTGTTGTTGTTGTTTTGGTTTTTTGTTTGTTTGTTTTATTTTTGTTTTCCTGAGAAAGGGTTTCTCTGTGTAGTCCCGGCTGTCCTGGACTTGCTTTGTAGACCCAGGCTGGCTTCGAACTCACAGAGATCCCTTGGCTCTATCTCCTGAGTGGGGGGAGTTTGTCTGAAGGTGCCTGCACTTACCCACCTGGGCCTTTGTCTCCGAAGTCCACCACGGAAGTTATATCCTAGTTGAGTAGCGCCTTGCAGCTCTCACACTTCTGTCTTACTTCTCCTCTTGGAGTACTTCAAGGCCACACTTAATTCACAAAGCTTGCCGAGGCTTAGTTCAAGTCTTGGGTCTGTGGCTATCAGGTCAGTGTCCATTTGCACTTGTTCCACTCCCCTTGGATTCGTTGAGTGACATTTGTCATGAAGTAGCAAGGTTCTCCTGCTTGAGCCTTTTGTTGTCCACCTCCTGGTATCATTGTAGCTACATACAAACTTGCTGCTTCCCCGTGTCAGGATTGCTGTTTCAAAGATGGATTGTTGGTTTGTTTTCATTTTGAGTTTATCCTCCCTTTTGCCCAGGCCTTTGCTGGAGTACTCTGCTGTGGAGGTGCATCCCAGCCTGATAAGAGCTTTCCTGTGTAATGGGCTGGTGCCAAATCCTGGTTAGTAGATAGAAAACATAGGGTGGGCTTTCTGTGTTTAAATCTCATTCTTGTGTGAGCCTGCATTTGCCTTGTGGATGGAAGTGTGTGTGTGTGTGTGTGTGTGTGTGTGTGTGTGTGTGTGTGTGTATTTGAGAAACATTGGCCCATTCTGGTGGGCCAGGCCTATAATCCTCACTGTTCATCAAGCTGAGGCAGGAGGAGGCCAAGTTCAAGGTCTGCCTGTGTGCTGCAGTGAATTCAGGGTCAGGGTGGGCAACATTTTGAGACCCTGTCTCAAAATAAACAGGGAAAAAGTGGGCAAAGTGTGTATGATGATGAGCACCTGTAACCTCAGCGCTTGTAAGCCAGACCAGGAGGCCACTGACAACTCAAGGCCACCACCTTGGCTACCCTGTAGGTTTTAGGCCAACCAGGGTTACTTAGCAAAACACCATGTCAGAGAGGGAGAGAGAGATCACTACACCTGTCCAGCATATTCAGGGCCCCGGGTTCTTGCAGGAAGCATAGATAAGGTAAAACAGTTGGCTTTTGAAGTTCTTCCATTTTCTACTTGGAATAAATACATTGTTTTAAAAACCTATAAAAGACATGTTTCCTGTTAGTTTCCTTGCATCAGGATAACAGAGGTAACTTCCTGAACTGAATCATGGAGAATGCATACGAAGGGGGGCAGGCAGAGACCTAAGGACACGGCCAGCCCTTGTGTGTGTCTAGACACTTGGCTTCCAGTTGATGCTGTGCCATTGTCTCATACCCATCACAGCTTCGTTTACTAAGATTAGCAACCCAAGGGCAAGCAAGACTCCTTCAGAATGAGGTAAGGTGCTGTTCAAAATCTACTGGAAACCAGCAGTAGCACAGGGGAAATATCTTACTAAATAAACTTGGTTGTTCTTTTTTTTTTTTCAAGGTGGTACACTTATTGGAAATGGTTATTAATTTATAATTATTCTGACTAAATAAATGTAATATATGAGTGCTCCCCCCTTTTCTTGTTTAATATGTATGTTCGTATGTATGTATGTGGGTTTGGTTTTTTGAGAGAGGGTTTCTTTATGTAGCTCCGACTGTCATAGAATTTGCTTTGTAGACCAGGATGGCCTCAAACTCAGAGATCCACCTGCTTCTGCTTCCCCAGTGATCAACTGGCAACCTTTTTTCTTTTGATTTTTGGGTTGTTTGTCATCTTCTTCTTCATTTTTGAGACAGGGTTTCTCTTTGTAGCCTTGGCTGTTGTAGACTTGCTTTGTAGACCAGGCTGGCCTTGAACCACTTGCCTCTGCCTCCCTGAGTGCTGGAATTACAGGTGTGCGCCACATAGCCTGGCTGCTTTTTGTTTTTAAAGCAGAGTCTCATTGTGTAGCATAGGCTGGCCTCAAGATCTGATTCCTCCCGTGTCATCCTCCTGAGTGCTGGGATTATAGGTGTCCACTGCACCTGGCTTAGGAATTCTTTCTTTATGCTATCGATCCATACTCTTACATGAGTGAGCATTCAGTAGCACTAGCTGTTGATTACAATGTCAGCAGCTGTAACGTTCCCACTCCACCCGGGAGTTACTAGTATTGTTTTTATTTCCAAGGCAGAGTCTCAGTGCATAACTCGGGATAACCTGGGTATTGTAAGCCCCCTGCCTCAGCTTCTGGAATGCAAACACTGCAGTTGGCTTCCACCATGTCGAGCTAGGTTTTCTGTGGTTCCTCTATTTTCTGAAAGATAGGAAAGAGTTAATTTTGAAATAAAAAATTCATTAATCCAGATTTTTTAATGTCATTCTTTTAGATGAGCCAGTTTTCTTATTTGAACAGTGAAAATAATACTGTCTATTCACTTGCCCTCTATTCATCTCCAGCAGTTTTGGAATAAAATTAAGTTATGTGGGATTTAATTTGGTGTGGTGCTGGGTGAGCAGTTGTGACACACAGATGTGGAACTGCCATCTGAAGGGCATACAGCATGATGGCGGAGACCCCTTAGAGCAGCCATTTGTCAGCAGCTGCTTTCATCCTCGCTCCAGCACTTAGAAGGGTCCTGAGATTAGTCTTGCACCAGGGATGGTTTATAGATGAGGAGGCTTTAGTGTCTTAGTAATTTTTTATCTCTTATTTCATGTTAGTAACTAGAAAGTTCATGTTTTGATCTGACTCTGAGACCCTGTCCTCTCTACAGCGGTGTTCCTGAGTTACCTGTGTCACAGGTTCATCCTGGGTTCCCAAGTACATCCCTATCTTGTCTCTCAAAAGAGTTGGGGGCTCTCTCACTGCCTAAGGGGGAGCCAGTGAGAAGGTTGGATTTAATTCTTTGGTTGTGTTTACTTACGTGTTATAAACCCCTGGGATCTGGATGCTTCCTTGGGGTAGTAATGATTCTGGGCTGTTATGAAACTGCTGTGCTGTTTGTGGCCTCCCATGTAAAAATAGCCCCGTGGTGTTTGTGGGGCACTTAGTGGCCAGTATTTCCATCATGCTGTACTCTCCCCACTAGGACAGTTGAGATAAACAAAGCAGCTGCTGCCCGGCAGACCTCTCAGAGCAGCAACCAAGAACTCAAATATAAAGGTTCCATTGCTTTAACATGCAGAGCCCTGGGTCCTGGCTGATGAGATGTTCAGAAAGGCATTCTGAAGTAAGAAATGTTTGTGACCCTTTCTGTTTGTCCCTCAGTACCTGAAGAGCGTCTCCCAGGGAGTTTACAGCAACTTGGGGTATAGCTTAGTGGCAGACACAAGGTCCTAGGTTCGATCACCAAGAGCAATAATTATTTTTTAAAATTTTAGCAAAACAGCTTTGCAAGCTAGGGAGGTGTTTTTGCTGTTGATGTTCATGGAGACAATGTGGACTAGTATATGTGAACTCTCAAAAATATCAATACCTTCCCAAGTCCAGGTAATTTTAAGATAAAAGTAAATGAATTTAAGTTATGTATCTGGTTCCATGTAACAAGAGACCTGTCCTTATGCTGGAAATACCTCCACCCTGCACTGTCAGGGCTCACTAAGCAGCTTGAGCCTTTCCTGTCTGAATCTTAGTCACTAACCAATTAACCCCGTCTTGCCTGGTGGGGCCAGCAAGATAGGCCCTGCCTTGCTGGTTCAGTGCCTCTCTGGAGGTGCCTTCCTAGAAGTGTGCTGTTGGAGTTCGTAGTAGGTGGATACGGGCCAATGCTGTATTTACATGGTCACATATTTCTGTATTTGCGCTCCATTTGAGGATTTCACTTGGGTGAGAGCCTGATTTACTTGAAATGGGAGGTAATGTGTATTTCCCCTTACTTCCCTGCCTTGTCCTGAGTTTTATGTGCAACACTAACAGAGATGAGTTTTCTCTTACACACTCCTGATCTTTTAAGAGCAATTAGAAGTACACGTGTTGGGGCCCCGTGCTGGAAGTCTTGGTCATTGTCAGTTCACTGTTCTTTCCTTTCAAGTTGCCTAAACACAGCTGAGTTCTTAAGAGGAGCAAAGAAAACATGACAGTGCTGCCAAGTAGACAGGAAGCTGAGCAGGCGAGCCGACCCAGGAGTGAGGCTGAGCACAGCCCGCGTCCAATCAGCTGAGCGCACTGTTGCTATGTGCGCCCTACTCTCTGCCTTTGTGAGAAGCCTG
Organism: Pachyuromys duprasi; assembly: GCA_028658305.1. Lineage (NCBI taxonomy): Eukaryota > Metazoa > Chordata > Mammalia > Rodentia > Muridae > Pachyuromys > Pachyuromys duprasi. The sequence goes on along the minus strand of CM053749.1, from coordinate 41,772,706 downwards.
CACGGGGAAGTGCGGCACCCCAGCGCTCGGCTCCGCTCCTGTGCTTTCCACCGCTGCTGGCCGCTGCCTGCATCTGGATCCCTCCGTGGCTGACAGCGTAGCAGCTGACAGCCAGAGGCTTCCAGTATGGTTTTCAGTGGGAACAAAGGGCTCCGCAGATCAGGTGTGTAATGAGATGTTTTCAGCGGCTTTGTTGTCACGCGTCCAGTTTGGGGTGGTTGTTGATGGTACTGCTGGTTTACGTGGATTTGTAATAAACAGGTCCAGGGATATGATTGGACTTTGAGAGTCATGGGACATAGGGAATCATCGCCCTTTGCTTCTGATAGCCTGTTTTCTGTGAACAGCACAGCCTGAAGGATTATTAAATTGCTAATCTGAACAATGAGTAGGAAGAAAAGAAACCAGAAACACTGTGCTCACTTTAATGAGGAAAAATGTGATAGAAATGAGAACACCGAGGAGGGAGTGTGGTTAGCCAGAAGTGCTGGCTCTGTGCAAGGAATATATTTTTAAACAAAAGCTGCCAAGAAATGTTTTGAAAATCTGTTATATATGTTTAGTTGAATTAATTATTTCTAAGACTAAAACTGTCAGGGATTCGTTTAGTGATTTTGACAGGAGGGACTCACACTGCCCATCCATAATGTTCTTATGAAGATGCTCCCCAAGATTACACAATCTCTTAATTATTGGTTCTCTTGACTAGTTTTGTGCCATTCAGATAGGAGACAGTGAAGTAATTCACCAGTAAACCTGTTAAATGTCTATCTAGAAAATAAGAGCAAGAGATTTTGAGGGCAACCCACAAATGTTTACCAGAGTAAACATTAAAGTTGGCCTAAGTATTCACACTTGATAAGCTAATTGCAATTATTAGAAAATATTAAACCACACTGATTTAGTAACTGAACAGGGTTATAAGGTACAGTTTGTTGAGATCTGAAAATGTTGTCCTATCTAGCAATGAGAGGTTTTTGGTTTTACATTCTCTCTCGCTTTCTCTTTTGTTGTTGTTGTTGTTGTTTTTGGTTTTTTTGACACAGGGTTTCTCTATGTCCTCAGTATCCTGGAACTCACTCTACAGATCAAGCTGGTCTCAAATTTACAGAGATTCGCCTGCCTCTGCCTCCCTGGCGCTGGGATCAAAGGGGTGAACATCGCCACCTCCACCTGTCGACGCTTTTTTAAATGCTTTGAAATTAGCATTTATGTAATTGACAGAGCTGATGATTCTTTTAAGATAATTAAGCAGGGCACTTTAATTAGCATATTTCCCATTTCACGAGCAGGCAGTGCTGAGCTGTAATAGAGGCTTTGGTTGTGGTTTGGCTTTTGTTTGGTGGCACCAGAGCTCAGGTCCAGGCCTTGTGCATACTAGGCAAGTATTGTGCCTCTGAGCTACCTCGTCAGCCATCACATTTTCTTCTATATAGTTGTGTAAGTCATTCCTTTCAGTTCACTTCGAGACTTGTGTCTGAACTTTTTAATGTTTACAAACATTATTCTTTGGAATAGGATTGTTATGTGTTCTTTTCAAAAAGTCCTTGTAATTAGAAAGCCATAGCAACCAGTGTCAACATTTTTGATAAGTGAGGAAAAGATGATTCTTTCCTTTGTAAACAACTCGAAATATGTTCATGCTTTTGTGCCTTTTTTACTTATTTTTAACAATACATATAATATTTGCTGAGTATGGTGGCACACTCCTGTAATCCCAGCACTTGAGAAACTGAGGCAAGAGGATCACAAATTAGAGGCCAGCTTTGGCTACAGAGCCAGACCCTGTGTGTGTTTGTGTGTGTGTGTTGAAGGAAGGAAGGAAAAAAGGAAGGAAAGGAAGGAAGAAAAAGACCACATGGAATCAGTCTGTTTGTTTTCTCTTTTTTGAGCTCGTTCTCATCAACTGCTAATTTTATTTTCTACATTATACAACACAAAACCCAAAGCTTTGCTTAGGATGTTTTCCATCCATTTCCCTCTGGTTTGTTTCATAAGAATTAATTGAACTCTCGACGCAGGCTGTTCTCATATGCTCTGAAAGATGGGAGGACACAAAGCTGCAGAGAGAGCTGAATGCACTCATTCGTCACACAGGCTTTGCTGTCTTCAACAGGGATATTCTTGGCAGAACCTTCCACTGAGTCCTTGCTCAGCATCTGAAGATGCTTTCTTTATGAGAGCACTGAGAACTCTGTTCACTGTCAGAATCTCAGGGTGATGGACGTTAGAAACTGGTGGTTAGAGTAGCGATGCTTGCTAGTTGAGCTCTGAGTTTATTATTTGATGTGAGACGTTCCCTTGCCTTCTGTGTCAGATCTGTAAATTGGCTATATGCCTTTACACTTGGCTTTATTGAAGCAGGCACAGTTCTAGTTATCCTGTAGAGTGATGTAGACATTTGCCTGTATGCTATGAAGTCTGTAAGCTGTGATATATTAATACATCTCATTTGCCATTCCTAAATTCTGTCGTCTGTTGTTGGAAGGAGGACATAGCGGTGGTGCTGGGGCTTATACCCAGGGCCATGGACAAGCTACCCAAGCCCAGTGCCACAGAGCCAGGCTCCCCAGGACCAGAATGAGTACCAATCTGTCCGTTCGGGTTTTTTTTTTCAATCTGTGAAATCATTTATACTCTAGATGTCACCCCAGATGCTTGCTCCCTGTCCTCTAAATGTCCACCCAGATGCTGTACCGTAGACTTCAGCTCCTCCCTGCAGATACTCCTTGCTTATCTGCAATCTGAATCCAAGAAAAGACCAGTTTTCATAGTTATCTAGGTGGGGCTGAACATTTTCTTTCTTTTTTGGTCAGCTATTTTCTTCTCTCAGCCTCCCCTCCCTTTCTTCTTTTTCTCTCTGACTCTCGCTCTGTCTCACTCTCTCTTTCATGCTCTCTCTTTTCTCTCCTTTGAGACAGTGTCTCACTTATTCCTGGTCTGGATGAACTCCTGAGCTTATGTGACCATCCCGTTTCAGCCTCCAGCATGGGAGCTCCCAGCTGTTTCTGGGCGGTTTCACACATCAGGTGTCCTGCTACACAGACTTGATGCTTTAGTAAGGGCATAGTGTGTCTGATCTTAGCCTTCAGACGTCACTGTGGAAAGTCAGAGACTAGAGATGGGAAAATATACCTGTTAGCAATATTAATTGGGTCTGGTTATATAATCCTCTGTGCCAAGACCATGTTTTGAAAGTGGCAGTAGAAGAGTATTCGTGGGGAAGCTGGAATTATTACCTTCTTGTTCTCATTCGGAGATTCTGAACATGAGAGGGAATAATGGTGCACATTGGAACAATAAAATTACAGAAAGTAGTCAAGATAGTATATAAAAAATAACCAGGTTAAGCCTTGGATTTTGCTGGGGTTTCCTGTGTCTTGTAAGAGGGAACTGAGACATCGGGTTCTATGCACCCTACTCTCTAACTTGTATTGCTAAATACATGGCATTAAGCTTAGATTTGGAAGCTGGCCATGGTGGTCCAGGCCTGGAACCTCTGTGGACCGAAGCAGAAGGACTGTGACTTCAGCACCAGCCTGAGACATACAGTGAGGCAGTGTCTCAAATTGTGATAATAAAAATGATAATGATTTGGCCTGTGTTCCTCTGGAGGCTTGGGTTCTGAGGTGTGCCTTGGCAGACTGTGGGCACCAGCCCTTCTTCTTCATTGTAGTGATTTCAGCTTGTTTTGGGGTTTCTGTGAAAAAAAAATGTACAGAAATGCCCAAGATTAATGGCCCAGTGTAAACACTCAGTGAAGTATGACATAAATTCCCAAATGTGAGCATGTTCTGTTCTCTCAGTATAAAGCAGGTTTCAGCTTTAAGACTTTGCCCCAAGCTTCACGTTTAGAGATACCATCCATTTCTCGGTTTTCTGAGCTGTGTCATGTTTTAGAAAGAAATGTGAGGCTTGAATCAGAAAAGGGAGACAGAGACAATGACTGTCAGACTGCAGTTGGCCTAGAGAGTGATGGATGTCAGGAAAGGAAAAGAAAGGCTACCTTCAGTGCAGCCTTCTACTGTGCGCACCCCACCCTAAAAGTCCACAAACGCTGAGCTGCATGGACCTCCTGGGTCGTCTCTGGGTAGGAACTTTCTGGCTTCTCTTTGGAGACTCTCAACAGGAACTTGGCAAGGGTGACCCATGTTACCACCCATGTTAACAGGCTGCCTGGGAGCCAGAGAGTGAGTATCACAAGTAAGATGAATAAGATTGTCTCCGAGTGCAAAAATTTCCAGAATAGAAAATGGTTGGTATGATGAGGCTAAATTTTGAAAACTCAAACTTCAAAGTGAAAATATTCAGAAAATGTTCTTTTAAAAGACCATTTTAATTTGTACACAAAAATTTTAATGACCGCAGCAGTTTCACTGCTTTGAGTAATTTTATTGTGTTATGGGCAAGAATTAGTCTGTAAGTAAGGTTTGTGTGTGTGTGCACACACCCGCACAGTAGGGGTCAAACCCAGGGCCTTGTGTGTGCAAGACAAACACTCCACCATTGAGCTACACCAAGCCCTAGCGCTGAGATGATTTGATTCCCCTCTAAACATCTTCTAGTCCTATAAGCTACTGAGGATACCATGCAGCTTACTGAGCGCTAAGAAGCAAACCTAAGAAGGAAGTTCCTGCTTCTCATCCAAGCCCATCTTTCCACCGTCCATGAGTCCACCGGTTCTACCAGTGTGCTGTCTGTGTATACCCAGGGAATATTTTGCTTGTAATGTGACAGAAAGGACCCCAAGGAGCCTTTTAGAAGCCATGAAGATTGCCACAAGTTCAAAGCGAGCCTGAGCTTTAGAGCTAGTACCAGGCCCTCTAGGGCTATGCAAGACCCTTTCTCAAAGAACAGAGTGAAACCAGGAAAAGAAGGGGTTAGTGGTACACATGTGTAATCTCAGAACCAGGGGGTGGAGACAGGAGCTGAAGGCCATCTTTGGCTACATAGTGAATTCAGGAGCAGCCTGGACTGTATGAGACTCTGTCTTCAAAAATCAAAACAGTGCTGAGGAAGATGGCTCAGAGAGTAAAGTCATTGCCACTGCAGTGTTAATACCCGAGCCCTGAGTACCTAGAACCTCTGTAAAGCTGGGCACAGTAACGCATGTCTGCAACCCTTACGATCCGAGGCAGATTCGTGGACCAGCTAGTGTGGCATGTGCAGCAGCAATCAACAAAAGAGAAAGGCAGAAGCTGAGAAGTGACATCTGAAGTTGACCTCTGACCTCCATATGCATGCCACGGCATGGAGCTCCCACACTCACACAAATGTACACACATGTGCAAATTCCTACGCATCCATATACATCGTGTACACACACACACACACACACACACACACACAATTCAGCCTTAAGACAGACTGTATAAGGATTTTAGGACATACAGGTGAGCTAAACATTAGGTTTTGAGCACCTGTGTGGTTTTTAGAGCCTCAAAGGAGACAGGGACTTGTACCAGAGTATACCTCATAAATTTTTGCAGGTTGTCCTGATGAAACCCAGTGTCCTGCACTGAGTTCTGCATTCTGGATAGGCTATGGCAAAGAACCAAGTACAGAAAGGCCAGCCTGGAACACAGCTCTGCACTGTAGGCTGGGACTTCTGAACACCGAGGGACATTTCCCTTGGACTTAGGCTGCTGTTTGGACTCGGCAGAAAGGGTCCTGTTCTAGAAACACAGGCCCACTGTATGAATGTCACCTTCCTCCATCTCTGCGTAAGACAGTCCAGCTGAGCTGCAGTTGCTCTTTGTGGTAATTAGAAGCAGGTCTGTATCCCATTATCTTTTTTTATTTTTCCAGGAGTTTTAGGTTTCACACATATAAACACACTCAGTGGAAAATGTGAATACTGAGAGTGCTAAAGAGTGAAGGGTCACACACATGGCAGAGGGATGGATGCTGAAAGGACAGGGTGTGTTTTTTGGGACCAGCCTGTGTTGTAACCATATTCCCACGAGGTAAAAATGCAAGACTAAATTAGGTTAGGCTTAAGGACAATTTTGGAAAGCTATGTGCCAGTTATCAGGGATTAGTAAGGCTGGAACAAAACAAAACAGCACTAGAATAGTAGACAGTTGCCTTTTTAGCACACACCATTCCTCTGAGCAGTTAAATCTAGATCATGTGGTTCTGAAAGGGGGCTTTTGCTTGCTTTCTGTGACAGTGTTCTCACAACAGCTGCCTCTGAGTTCTGTCTGTGTGGGCTGTGGGGTGAGAGCACCAGGCATTATGGATGTTTCCACAAAGGACAGTGAAAAGGATAATATCTTGTACCTGAGGCATTTCAGTCTGAAAGTGTGCTGTCTTATGGCTGATGCTTTCCATGGAACACAGAGAAGTGGCATGAAGTGGGCATAGTGCAGCAAAGAAGGCAGTAAGAGCTGTGTAGCCCACAGTTCAAGTCCAGGCATGAAAGCATAATTCTGTAGCCCAAACTTTAAGGTGGCAAAACTGTGTCCTTTAGGGTATCTGTGGATTCCATGAGTTGTTACCCTATGGGAACATCGACTGATGAATCCAGGCCCTTCTGTGTTCCTGTACTTTGAATGGGAGCAATGCTATCCTTACAAGATGGGCCTCTCTTTGGAGGTGGGGCAGTGGCTTGCTCCCCCCTCTAGGAGGTGGTGATGGTGGCTTGTTCTGACTTTGCTTTCTCTAAGAAAAGCTGAATTTCACTGCTTGTTTTTGATACCTACACTTGCGTTCCTCGTTTCCACTCCAGTCTTCGAGGTAGTTCTTCAGATTGATTGAGTTCACAGGGTTTTGAGCCTTGATCACCCCAACCCCCTCTATAAACATTGAGTAGACTGTATGGTGCACATCTTGTAGTCTTGTAAAGATTATCTAGGCCTACGAACTAGAAAGAGCTCTTTCTCTCTCTCTTAAGGATTTGAATGCCTTTCAACTTGCATTAGAGACTTCAGGAGTGATTACCTAAAGGAGTTTACTTTTTATTTTTTTAAGATTTATTATATATACAACGTTTTGTCTGAATGTATATTTGCATGCCAGAAGAGGTCACCAGATCTCTTTATTGATGGTTGTGAACCACCATGTGGTTGCTGGGAATTGAACTTAGAACCTCTGGAAGAGCAGCCAGTGCTCTAAATCTCTGAGCCATCTTAGAGTTTTTTTTTTTTTAAATGAATGTTTCTTTTTTCCATTAAGGGAACTGGATTTTATCAAATGCTTTTTCAGCATCTAAGGAGATTATCATGTGGTCTTTTTCTTTCAGTTTGTTTATATGGTGGATCACATTGATGGATTTCCATATATTGCACCACCCTAGGATGAAACCTACTTGGTCATAGTGGATGGTATCGTTGATGTGTTCTTGGATTAGGTCTGCAAGTATTTTATTGAGTATTTTTGCATCAGTGTTCATAAGAAAGATTGGCCTGAAATTCTCTTTCTTCGTTGGGTCTTTGTGAGGTTTGGTTATCAAGGTAACTGTGGCTTCATAGAATGAGTTTTGTAATGTTCCTTCTGTTTCTATTTTGTGGAATAGTTTGGAGAGTATTGATGGTAACTCTTGAAGGTCTAGTAGAATTCCGTGCTGAAACCATCTGGCCCTGGGCTTTTTTTTTTTTTTTTTTTTGGATGAGAGACTTTTGATGACAGCTTCTATTTCCTTAGGGGTTATAGGACTATTTAATTGATTTACCTGGTCTTGATTCAGCTTTGGTAAGTGAAATTGATCAAGAATGTTGTCATTTCACTTAGATTTTCAAATTTTGTGGCATATAGACTTTTGAAGTGAGACCTAATGATTGTTTGGATTTCCTCAGTTTCTGTTATGTCCCCCTTTTCATTTCTGATTTTGTTGATTTGGGTGGTGTCTCTCTGCCTTTTAGTTAGTTTGGCTATATAAGGAAAATAGTTGTCTATTAAAATATGAAGACAGTAAGTATAATAAGAATCATTACTTGGAAAGGCAAATGGGAAACTTTTTATCACTTAAATCAGAAAGAAGTTAAAAAGAAAAAGGGGAAGAAGAGGAGGAAGAGGCAGAGGAGGGGGGAAAAAAGCAAGAACTAACACTGAGTAGTCAAGAACTTGTTCCTGTCAAACGCTGTGCTGGGACAGCAGGAATACTTACTGATGATCTCAGCCAGCAAGTGGACTCAGATAAGGGGCTTGTGGTACAACTCTGAAAACCCAAGTTTGATGTGCAGAACCCATGTATAGATGGAAAGAGAAAATTGACTCCAGAAGGTCATCCTCTGACCTACTCGTGCATAATGTACACTCTTTCTCTCTCTCTTTCACACACAGAATGTATACATGTTCACACACATGCACTCATATATACATATATACACACATAGACACACTCATACACATATACACACATGCACACAGGTATACATAATGCATACATAAAAGCATACACAAACACATTCCTTTTCATGGAGTTTCAACTAAGGATGTATTTTATTCATACTGAGTTTAGGAAGAAAAAGTACATGGTGCAGTGAGGTCTTCCAAAGACAATCAAAGCTGCAGAAGAGGATACAAGCTTCAGATGAGCTGGGGAACTAAAGGAGGATTGTGTTCATGAGTGGGAATGGAGACCCTCCGACTGGTCAGCACCCACCCACTCCCTTTCAGGCAGACACCTCATTATATAGGCCAAACTAGCCTTAAGCTAGTCATCCTCTTGCCTCAACTTCCAAAGTGCTGGAATTACATACAGGTAAGTGTGAAAACACCTATAAAATGCCTACAGCATTTTTTTGATGTGTAGAATATGATGAATTTTCCCTCCCAGGGAGAAATTATGTTAGAAAATATAAAAGGAGTGTCTCCTTGCAAAAGCAGCTTTAAACCCAGCTTGATCCCATCCCCATGCTGCGAGGAGCTTGACCTTAGAGCTCCCCAGCAGGTGTCTTAAGAGGTTCTCATAAATGGTAAGCTGGAAGCTCCCATAGTTTCCAGAAGTCACTTGAAGTGGTTTTGATCACTGGCTATAGTTATAAGGAACTGCTGATAAGTTCATGAGGTGTCTCAAGAAAAGCAGGATGAGGGTGTGAAATAATGGCTGTGCTCCTCTGATGAGCTGGAGGATGAATCACCTTCTGACTAACCAGGCCTCCAAGACCAGTGGGAGGGCGTGCTGGAAACATGTCAGTGATGGAGGTGGCCCAGGCATACTGAGTGAAGGAAAGCAAGGTCCATGCCCTGCTGTGGTGGTGCAGGCCTTTGATCCCAGCACTCTGGTGGCAGAGACAGGCAGATCTCGGTCAGTCTGAAGCCAGCCTGGTCTACACAGATAGTTCCAGAACAGCCAGGGATACACAAATCCTGTCTCAAAACAAAACATTGAGGGAATAGAAGACTAGGTTGGGGTTTGGATTTTTTACCCCATGCCTTACTATAGCACTGCAGGTGTCCAGTGCTCCAACTCTCCTGGAAATGGCTATGGGCCAGAGATAAGAAATTACTGGAAATAAATCATTCACACTTCACCACATGAACAGCAAACTGGGGACAAAGATGGAAACGAAGTGTAGAGCATTCTTAGGTTTCAAGTCACAAAATGCGAAGCAGCTGTGGTTGGGACCAGGCTTCCACTCCAGCTAGCACCCCTGCGATTATTTTTAGTTTGTTGTGGTAGGGTCAGCCCGTGCCTGTGGCCAAAGTAGTATTAAAAATAACTGATGGCATGGCACTATTTATGATTGCAAAGAACTGAAATTGGAAGAAGCCTGTCCAGTTTCACACACCTTTATTATCAAAGGAATGGGCTAGCGTCAGAGAGTTTGACCTTTTCTCGGGACGCAGGTTTCCGTGACTGCAGAGCTTGATAGGTGGCTTTGGAACAGTATTTCCCGTACTGTTTTTAAGTTACTGAACAGTTTCAGTCAGTCTCTGGGTTTTACTTGTTCTGTTTTTGAGAGATCTGTGAATTTCAAGATACGGTACAACTGCAATACAAAAATTCTGACCTAAATCTGTAGATTGCTTTTGGTAGGATGGTCATACAACAAGGACATTTGCTCAGCTCTGTTCATAGTAGCTTTATTTGTAATAGCCAGAATCTGGAAACAACCTAGATGTCTCTCAACCAAAGAATGGATACAGAAATTGTACATTTACATAAATAGAGTACTACTCAGCAATAAAAAAAAAAAAAGGAAATCATGAAATTTACAGGCAAATGGATGGAACTAGAAAAGATCATTCTGAGTGAGGTTACCCAGACCAGAAAGACACACATGGAATATAGTCACTTATAAGAGGATATTAGACATACAATACAGGATAATCATACTAAAATCCACAGACCTAAAGAAGCTAAACAACTAGGAGGACCCTAGGGAG
>CM053749.1:41736088-41761874 GCA_028658305.1 Pachyuromys duprasi | reverse complement strand
AGCTTCATCCCCTTGTTCGTAAAATGCAGGCAGGAGTCCTCATCCTTCAGTGCTCTGAGGCCAGAGCTTCTGTAGAGGTAGGACTTAGAACTGGTGATACTTGATGTTAATAAGTTGCTGTCTTAAGTGTTAGCTGTCATCCTCCTGCCTCAGCCTCTCCAGTGCTGGCTAACCCCTTAGTCAGAGAAAGGTTTTGTTTTAGGTGGTGGTGGTTTGGGTTTTGTTTTCTGAATGTAGTTTTTGCATTTTGAGACAGGGTCTTGCCTCAGTGTGTAGCCTAGGCTGGCCTCAGACTTGCAGCTGTCTTCCTGCTTTAGCCTTCTGAGTGTTATGATTATCGTACCCACTGTCCTGAGTTCCTGTTGAGTACTTTAGGGATAGAAGTGTATCTCAGTGACAGAATAAGCTGGAGTAGCCAGGCATGGTGCTACAGCTCAGAACCTAAGAGCAGGAGGCAGGGAAGTTAGGAGTTCAAGAGCAGCCTCTACCACTTAGTGAACTCAAGGCCAGCCTGCTCTAAACAATGAATTCATTAAAGTCAATGAGCTAGGGATATAGCTCAGTTATAGACCACTCATTGGCATGGTAAAGCTGGCCAAGTGTATGTGTGGCTCTGGGTTCAGTCCTACAGTGATAAATGAATAAATAGCAACACTGTAAAAAAGTGTGAATAATTCAAGTGTTGGAATTTTTAATACAATGCTGAATTTCTTTCTTTTAAATTTCAGACGCCTTGGATGAGTATTTTGAATATGACACAGAGGAGTTCTTGGTCTCTTTGGCCTTGCTGATAACAGAAGGACGAACACCTGAGTGCTCTGTGAAAGGCCGCGCAGAGAGTTTCCACTGTCCTCCAGCGCAGTCTCGTTTCCTAGGAGCAGCCAGACATGAATGCAACGACAAGCTGGCTCAGGTGATGGCCAGACCCCACCGCTGCTGGAGTTTGTCCTTTGTGTAAACCGATTCAAAGTCTTTCGTGCCTGCTGTTCTGTCCCAGTGATTTTCGTATTTGAGGCAGGGCTTAGATGTGCAGGAGGAGAGGAGGTTGGAAGCCCTCCTTCCGCCCCTCACATGCTGCTGTGACTCCTTTTTCTTTAGTTGGAGAATCTTACTTTGGCCTTTCCGTTTTATGTTCTTATTCATTAGATAAATTAATGTTATGATTATGTTCCCACATTAACTCTTTCCCCTGTATTTTTTCCAGTGGGAGTAATTTTTGTTATATTATTATTTTAAAAGAAAAATGTTAAAACATTTTGATAAGTAGTATACAATGTAATTTTAAATTTTTTCTACTTAATTTCTTAATGTATTGCCAAACTTTAAAATTTATTTATTTATTTACATTATTTTGTTTTGTTTTTTGAGGCAGGGTTTCTCTGTGTAGCCCTGGCTGTCCTGGAACTCACTTTGTAGACCAGGCTGGCCTCAAACTCAGAAGTCCTCCTGCCTCTGCCTCCCAAGTGCTGGGATTAAAGGCGTGTGCCACCAAGAGCTTAATTTTTTTAAGTTCTATTTAATATGTGTGTTTTGCCTGCATGTATGTCTGTACCACCTTAATGCTGAGCGCCCATGGAAGCCAGAAGAGGGCCTCAGCTCCTCCAGTCTTCAGTTACAGGTGGTAGTGAGCCACCTTATGGGACAGCCAAGCCTGAGCAAGCACTACCACCTATACTGTGATTTTGTGCACATATCTACAATTGTAGTTTAGAAATTTAAAAACAAAGTTAGGGCCGTTATTGAGACATTTGTTTATGTTCCATTTCTCTCAGTGTCGCCAAGCCAGACGAACCAGATCTGAGGTCACGCTGTTGTGGAAGAATAATCTTCCAATCATGGTAGAAGTGATGCTCCTGCCAGATTGCTGCTACAGTGAGGAAGGACCTGGCACAGAGGGCATGGATCTGAATGACCCCGCCATTAAGCAAGATGCGCTGTTGCTGGAGAGGTGGATCTTGGAGCCAGTTCCCCGACAGTGAGTCGTTCAACCTTCTCCACCTTGCTGTAATATTGCATCATGTCTCTGGATCCCTTTTTCATGTAGTAAAGTTGAGATACTTAATACATTCACTAAGTAATTATGACGCCAGGTGGCATTAGGAAGTGCACCTCTTAGTACACATCCTGAGAGGCACTTGTTCCCACCTCCCCCTCCTCTCTGGACTTGTTGACCTGTGACATCTTTCTTCCCTTAGGAGTGGTGATCGTGTCATCGAAGAGAAGGCACTTCTGCTGGCTGTCCGTTCATTTGTGTTTTTTTCCCAGTTAAGTGCTTGGCTGAGTGTTTCTCATGGTGCTATTCCACGAAATATTCTTTACAGGTATGTCCTGGGGGAAAGGGACAGTGCATAGTTACTAAGTGGTATTTTACCTGTTAAAAGCATATTTCCTTCATTTATAAATTAAAATCAGTGCAGGTTGAGGAAGCTTTTCTCAAAACAGGTTAAGAGAATAATTATATGGATAATCTTGTTGCGCCATCTTGTTAAGATGGCTTGGTGGGTTAAATCTGGTGTAGAACGATGTTTCAAGAGCATTCGGGCTTACATAGGAAAGCCAAGCCAGACTTAATGGCATGCTAGAGTGGAAACAGAGGTCACTGGGTTTGTGACGTCCTTTGATGACGTGGATTTTTCTATGTAAAAGACACAGACTGTGGTGGACACAGTGCCGTGTGCGCACAGCGCCAGCTACTCTGGGGTAGGAGGATTGCTGGAGCAGTGGGTTTGAGCCTGAGTGAGATAGCAAGAGACTGTCTTTAAAAGGGGGGGGCATGCATTTTTGTATGTTTGAGTTCCTATACACACATTTCTGTGTGTATGTGTGTTGTGTGCATGCTTAAATAAACATGTTGGCTGCCAAGCAACTAATTGTTTCTCTATGCAGGTCAAATAGTCCCCAGAATGCCCTGCTCAGTGAGTGGAATCCACTTAGTTAATAGGAAACACAAAGTCCTTTGGTTGGATCTGGGTTCTTCTGAGACAAGGTTTCTCTGTGTAGCTCTGGTTGTCCTGGAACTCACTCTGTAAGCCAGGTTGGCTTCGAACTCATAAAGATCCACCTGTCTCTACCACCTAAATTCTAGGATTAAAGGCATGCATCACCACTTCCCAGCCCTTTTTTATTTTTATTGTTTTGCCTTTCTATTTTGGCATATATGATTAAATAATAATATTCTTGACCTTTTAGTGTTTAAGTTTTCTCTTGTTCTTAAGAAGATTATCTCATTTGGGCATAGTGGTTCAGGCCTGTAATCCCAGGGAAGGCAAATTTGCAAATTTGAAACCAACCTGTGCTACATAGTAAACTCAAGGACATCCTGGTCTATATAGGGAAACTCGCTTTTTTGTTTGTTTGTTTTTGTTTTAGGGACAGGGTTTCTCTGTGTAGCCCTGGCTGTCCTGGAACTTGCTCTGTAGAGCAGGCTGGCCTCGAACTCAGAGATCTATGTGCCCCTGCCTCGCAAGAGCTGGGGTTAAAGGTGTGCGCTGCCGCTGCCACCTGGCTATGAAACTGTCTCAAAGACCAAAAAATAAAAATAAAAATTCCTCCCTTCTGAGCACAAAATGCTGTGCCATGTGTGTTGGTTTCAGCTGTGCCTTGCATGGTAGAGTGGCTGAAATTGGACCTAGGTGGGAGTTACCGCAGAGATAAGACTGCTTTGTATCCTTAAAGTGATTTACAGTGACAGAGGGGCAGCTTGTGACTAATCTGTGTTGTCTGGCTCTAGAATCAGTGCTGCTGATGTCGACTTGCAGTGGAGTTTTTCACAAACTCCAACTGAGCATGTGTTTCCTGTTCCCAACGTCTCTCACAACGTGGCCTTGAAAGTCAGCGTTCAGTCCTTACCCAGACAAGCTCATTACCCGGTTTTGACCTGTAGTATTCATACTAACATTGGTCTATATGAGAAGAGAATTCAAGAACAGGAGCTCAGAGCCTATCAGCATCGTGGCCCTGGTGAAGTTGAGCACCGTTGTCCCAGCAGCTCACAGAGTCTATGCAGCAAGCAGATGTGGACCATGGCACCTGTGAGTGCCCTGCATGTTAGAAGTGGCCTGCCCCCTGAGTACACCGCAGCCATTAGAAACGTCAGGCTCTGCTCAGGCACAGGCAGCAAGTCTGACCACCGGACATCTCAAGCCAGTGTCCTGGGCTTCAACGGCACCGGAGAAGTAAGGTCACAGGAGACATCAGTGAGAACTTTAAAATCACTGTCTGTGATCGATTCCAGTGTCCCCAGCTGTCAGAGCTCCCGGCAGTCAGTGGGGGAGCCTAACCCTCTAATCGACTCCCTGATCCAGGACCGACAAGAAGTCATTGCCAGGATTGCTCAGCACTTGATTCACTGTGACCCCAGCTCCTCTCGCATGTCTGAGCTCCCCTTGAACACCCAGGAGTCCCCTTCACTTAGCTCAAAATTTCGTCCAGTTTCACCAGAAAATGAGAGTGTGAGAAGATGCAAAGAAGCATTTGCAGCCTCTTTTGGGAGTCCAGAAGACAACAGTGAGGGGAAAGTGATAGGGAAGTCAGAGACTAGGCAAGGCGAAACCTGCACCTCTCACAGTCCTTACCCTCGGCAGCCTGCTGGGGAGGCGAACCCACTGATCGGCTCTTTGCTCCAGGAGCGACAGGACGTCATAGCCAGGATTGCACAGCATTTGGAGCACATTGACCCCACAGCTCACATTCCCCGGCCTGCATTCAGCAAGCACGACTCCAATTCCATTCCTTCTAAAGTGTTCAGGAGTTCATATGATGACAGAACCTTGTTGAAGAAGAGCAGAGATAGTGGCTCTATCTCTGCTTCTCACACAGAAGTGTCCTTATTGGGAGACAGAGGTGATGGGAAAAGCCCCAAACCTAGCCAATGCTTCCGTTCCTTCAAATACAGTCCTCAAGAAAAGTCTCTGAAACGTGAAGTAAGAGCTCAGCATCAGAGCCATCCTGATGACATCACCCACAGCACCAGGCAGGAGAGGCAGAACAAGGCTGCTGGCTTACTCACTTCCTCTAATGAATCTCCCTGCAATGAAAGCAGCTTGGGTTTGATTCACAGATTGGAAAGTACACCTTGTAAATCACAACCCAAGGAGCAAGAAGTGAGCCATGAAACTGAGCCACAGTGTTCACATTGCAGCAGTATTGACAAACAGATTTGCACAAGTAACTATACAGAGAAAATAAAAGATGAGAATTATAACACAGGATCTCTCAGTCACCTCCAGTGTGATGACTCAAAAGGTACTGACTCAAAAATAAAAGTTACTATGTTGGAAGTGTCTGACTCTTTGAACAAGTACAAAGCTAATTGTTCAAATAAAGACTCTAAAAGATCAAAGATCTGTGAGCAAAACAGTCAGCTTGGCACAGAAAATGATCTCAGTGAAGATACTGAGGGTCCCAAATGCATACCAGACCATCTAAAAACTGAGCAGGGGGAAAAAGAAGATTCAGTTGGAGAAAAACTGAGTGTAAAGCACTGTTTGTCTACAGGCGAGAGACTGAAAAGTACAGACATGTTGGTAGGTAACATGTAATATTTCAAATATAAACCTCAACTCTTAGCTGTGGCTTTGAGTCTTATTCTCTAGAGATCGAGTTGTAAAGGGCCAAGGGTGCCTGTTATCTGAGAATACTCAGTGTGGTATGGTAAGCCTTCTATAGAACTATTGACATTCTTGCCAGTAACACACGCTCTTGAAAATAAACACTAGGTGACAGAAGAAATAGATCACGGATCACATGGTTTAAAATTCAGTGCATGGCCCCTTATTCATTTCTTTATTTGCTTGTTTATTCATTTATTTTATTTTTCGAGACAGGGTTTCTCTGTGTAATAGCCCTGGCTGTCCTGGAACTCTCTTTGAAGACCAGACTGGTGTCCCTTCTTTTAAAAGTACAATTACAGCAGTAAATTTTTTTCAAGGCTCTGTGAGGTCTGTCATTTCAGCCTTTTAGCAGTTACTCACCTTCAACCACAGTCTAAAAGCTATGTGACCTTTTTCTCCCATTCAGAAGCACCTGGCCTTCATGTCTGGCCTGTAGGTGCAGGAATGAATGAGTTTATTAAAAACAAAAACAAAAACAAACCCAGTTGATTTCTGTGCTGTCTACAGGCTTCTCCTAGTTATGTCACGTGATTATAGAATACACAGTTCCTTTTGGCAGTTCCAAAGGACAGGTAGGGCACATGGGAGAAACTGAGGCCTGGAGGGTTAGACATGCTAGGAATTGTCACCCCAGTGACTGATGTAGCATGCTTAACCTTTTTTCAAGTTTCTTTTAACCCAGGGTTCAGCTTTTCCTTCATAGTAATCAAGGTCAAATCTGTGAGCTGTGCAAGTCCTGCACTCACTTGGATTTTCCCCATTGCCTTTTGTTTATTTCAGTATTGCAAACAATTGATAGAATGAAGCAGACCTCCCTGTCAGCTTGGTGGGTTCTGCAAGCCGCTCTGGCTTGGTATGGATGCTGCACAGTAATGACTTAGGCTGGCTCTGCCGGGCAGCTCTCAGCGGTCACTCAGAGCACATTAGTTCCTGGTTTTTTCCTCACAGTTTCATCCTTGAGTCACACCAAATAAGCCATATAATTCTGAAAATGAATTCAGAATTCATTTATGAACGTCATAGTTCATAAAGATTTAACATGCTGCTTTGATAAAAAGAGATACCCAAAAGGTATAGTTGTCACAAAGCCGAACAAAGCCTTAACACTCCATGTTTTGGAGAGGCACAGTGGCTCAGGCCTGCACCCCCAGGCTTTTAGAAGCCTGAGGGAGGGGAGCTTTGGGTTGAAGGCCACCCTGGACAAGAGAGCAGGGCTGTGAACTTAATTTGGACATGGTGTTTGGGTTTTTGTTCGTGTTCTTATTTCACATGAAATCATACACAGCTTGCCCTGTGTTCCAGCACCCTCCTGCACAGTGTATGCACGCTTGTCTGTGGGACCCTGTATCTCCCCAGGGCCAGGTGCTTTTACCCCACAGGCCGGGAGGGCTAGATAATCTGTCTTAGGTCACAAAGCTGATACCAGAACTGTGACCAACTTTTTTTTTTAACTTTTCATTCCTATATTTCTGTGTGATTTTTCGGATCTTTAGATATAAGTCTGTTCAATTTGAAAGAATTCCCCCTGCATTTTGAGAAAGGGTCTTACGAGATTGCCCATGCTGACCTTGAATGCCCTGGACTCAGCAGCCTTCTTGCCTTAGCCTTGTGAAGCCGCTGGCATTTCAAGCATATGCCACTGTTCCCACTCTAGTGCTTCCTTGGCTCACAGTAGAAATATAGTGCTGGGACCATGTTTTTTGATTCATACTAGTCTTAAGAAAAGATTTGTTTATATTTATTTTGTGGATATAAATATTTTGCCCACGTGTTTGTGCAAACACCACTTGTGTGTCTGGTGCCCACAGAGGCCAGAAGAGGGTATTGGACTCTCTGGAACTAGAGTTGAAGGTGGCTTTAAGCCACTGGTGTGGGCACTGGAGACAAAACTTGAGTCTTCTGCAAGAGCAGTAAGTGTTCTTAACTGCTGAGCCATCTCTCCAGCCCCCTTGTTTTATGTTTCTGAAGTCATCATATTAAATGAAATACTCTAAAAATGGCTCACGTTATTGACACAATTTTATACTTTACAGTCTTAACTCTGTTTTCTAGCTGGTTTTTTACAAGTTAAGATATTAGATGCTAGATTGTGAGTGATCATGTTGATAAAACAGTTGTATTGGATGCACTTGAGAACTTTTGAAGCATGATATAAAAAAGTGCTATCTTCTGTGATGTTGCCTGTGTGTGTGTGTGTGTGTGTGTGTGTTTTATACATGTAAGATTGAAAGGGCTCTTAAGCTTTACCACCAAAGGTGTGTGCCTCAGACTGCATTAGGAATGAATCTACAAATTTGGCATTATTTAAATATTCCCACTAAAATCTAATACTTCTCCTAACAGAGGGATACCCTGAAACATTCAAGCGCCTGGAGAAAACATAATTTTCATTCCTTGGATGGGACGTCAACTAGAGCCTTTCACCCTCAGACGGGGCTGCCTCTCCTCTCAAGTCCTGTAAGTTCCCTCAGTTCCCTCATGCCCAGCACCTGCAGGCAGCCCGCATGCCCTCACGCACTGCAGACAATGTTCATCAAAACGTTTCAATGCCTGTGAAATAAATTTTCAGTTAGAAAACTTTTTGAGCTTTGATACTACATTTAAAAGCTATATGATAATAGGGGAGAAGACTAAAAATTGAACAAAAGTAAAATGTATTTCACCGGTACTGAATTTTTCCTGAAGTTCTTTTGCTGAATATTGTAATTGTTACTAAAAAGATTTTTTTTAAATTACCTTGATGTTGATGGAATTTCATAAAAGCAGAATTTTTAAATCTCAGTAAATATTGACACCAGCAACAGTATTGTCTACAAACTAGCATAAACAGGTCCATAATTTTGACTGCATTGGCTAAGATCTCTGGAGGGCTTGGCATGTTGCTTAGAGGCAGAATGATCCTGGGTTCCATCCCAACACCACGTGGGAGGGAAAGGCTAGATGACTGCAAACCAGAGGCTATCCTGGGCTACTATAAAGTCTTTCCTGTCTCCAGAAAGTGGGGGTATGTTTGAAAGAAAATAATCTAGACATAAAGTTATTCTCCTTGAAGAATGCACACATACACAGATGCTCATACACACATGCAGTCCATATGGAAAAACAGTGGGATGGAATCCGCTGAATGGAAGTTTAGTAGGCACCTAGACAGATGTTTAGTAAGTACCTAGAATGACAGACAGAAAGGGGTGGGGAATGGAAACCCTGAAAGGGCTGGAGAAGACAAAGCAGTGTGCTCATTATGTCCAGAAGTTTCACCCACAGACCCAGCAGAGCATGGAGAATGAAGGGAAGAAAGACCGAGAGCTTTTCTGAAGCACGAGTTATGCTAATTGTACAGATGATTTATTTACTTGTTTTTGTTGGTTTGTTTTTACATGGTCTGGTTTTGGGACACAGTTGAGTCAGAGACTTTTTCTGAGGTATTGAAGGTTGACCCATTTAAATGGGCACATGCTAGGAAAGCATCCTACCGCTTACACACACCTTTTTCCCATTTGGGGGAGGGGCCCCAGTGTGCAGGGTAAAGTGGCTTTACTTTGAGGCAGGATCTCCCAGAGTTGCCCAGTCTGGTCCTGAACTTCCTGCCCTCTTGCCCACAGCTTACAGGGTTGCCATCACTCGTACTGTAATCGCAGCTGTTTCTTCTCAGACCAGGGCATCAGGTGGACTTTACACTAATTAACGATACACACTTTACATTAATTCCCAAAACAAATCTAACTTTCACGTTGTACGTGGCTCTCCCTTTCCACATAGAGCTTTCATTTTCAGTATATTTTGACATAAGTGGTTTGTGAGAAATATAATCTGGTAATATGCTGATGATTGAAAATTCAGAGTACTATTCTTTAAACCCATTCTCCAAAGCAGTACATGTCTTGGGAATGTTACAGTGGATGGGATGTCAACACTCTTATTTTTTTCCCCTTTTAATAATAAGCTCTAAATATTGCAGGCACACATACACACACACACACACACGCATATAAAGCTTACAAGTAAAAGTTCTAGGATAGAGAGATGGTTCGGTAGGTAAAGTTCTCACATCACAAACATGAGAACCTGAACTCTCAGTGCCCATACAGAAGCTGAGCATTACAGCGCATGTCTATAGCCCCAGTGATGGGAAAGCAGAGACAGGAGGACCTCTGGTACTTGCTGAATAGATGAGCCCTGGCCACGTTTGACGAAACACCCCATCTCAGAAAGTAGGATAAAGAATATCTGGAGAAGATACCTGACATTGACCTCTGACCTCCACACATAGGCGCACATATTTGTAAACACATGCCTACACTTGTACACACAAATGCATGCACCACACACACACACACGAAGTAAGAGTCCTTGTAAATAGATACCAGGTAGGTTAGTTTTAGGAAAAACCTAGTTTTAATTAAAACCTAGTTGAAGTACTTTTATGAGTCATCTGGGTTTTTGCATATTAATAAAATGAGAATGAAAGAAAAATGTGTGATAAGCATTATTATTTGAAGTAAACTGTTATAGGAGAAATTTTATTACTTTAAGGGTATATGTTGGGCCAGTAAGCTGCCTCAGCAGTTAAAGGTGCTTGGTGCCAAGCCAGATGACCTAAATTCAATCCCTTCACCCACAAGATAGAAGGAGAGAACTTATTCCTGTAATTGTCCTCTGACCTCTACACGTGTACCCTAGCATGCATGCACCTACGCACATACAAAACAAGGAAATAAATGTCATTTAAAACAATATGCTTCACTTGGATTTTGTAAGTGTTTTATTAATTTAAAAGCTATTCCTTTAAAAATATGAATAATTATTTTTCCTTTAGGTTCCTCAAAGGAAAACCCAGTCGGGTTGCTCTGATCTGGACACGTCGCTGCTACATCTGAGAAGCCTGTCCTCCAGAAGGTAATTGCCCACGGTGTGGCTGGGAAATAGAACTGTGCAGCAGAGGAGCTGAGGCTAAGTCAAAGTGTAATACAAGTATTACCGTGAGAGATGGCAGTGTGGTTAAATGCATTGGCTGCTCTTGGAGAAACCCTGCTTTGTTTCCCGGCAACCACACAGCGACTCAAAACCGCCTGCAATTCCTGTTCCAGGGAATCCAAAGCCGCCTTCTTTCCTCCATGGATACCAAGCTCACACGCGGGGCGCAGACATACATCCAAAGCACCCCTGTGTACAAATTTTATGAAACTTAAAACTTTTAATTAAAAAAGACATTTCCGTCATGCTGCTGCACACACACTTTAGGATGATATAGAGCTTGGCTGTGTGTGTGTCACCATAATCAGTAACACACTGGTTTAAGTCGATTCATTCATGTCTGAGCCTTAATCTCTATCTTCCAGCCCAGATTGCCTCCCTCCCTTCCTTAAAAAAAAAAAAAAAAAAAAAAAAAAAGTGTTTTCTCTGTCAGTGCTGGGATCCAGCCTAGGGCTTCATATGTAATAGACAAGCGTTCTACACTGGGCTGCATCTCCAGCTCTGAATTACAGTCACATAATTTGGCCTTTGAATTCTTGTTTTCAGCTGAAAGTGATACATTTCCAGTAACTTCAGAGAATTATGTATCTATGTATATGTTCTTTGTTGAATATTACTAATATAATATTTAGTCTGAAATTTCAACTACAAATTCTGCATCAACCTTTTTTTGTTATTTTGGGTTGTTTTGTTTTTGTTTTTGTTTTCAAGACGGGGTTTCTCTGTGAATCTGGAACTCACTCTGTAGACTAGACTGGCCTCAAAGTCACAGAGATGTGCCTGCCTCTGCCTCCTAAGTGCTTTAATTAAAAGCATGTGCCCCCCCACCCCACTACAACTTTTTATTTTAAAATTTGGTAACATTAATTTTATTTTAGTAGTTTGAATGAAATTGTTCCATTTCTTTTAATTCATTTTACAGATATAAATAAGAAAGTATTGCAGTTAACATGTTCTTTTTTCCCTGCTTTTATTTTTCATTAGCTCTCGACCATGTCTGAACATTGAAGAGGATCCAGATGTTCATGAAAAACCTTTTCTGAGCTCGAGTGCTCCACCAATCACAAGTCTTAGTCTTCTAGGAAATTTTGAGGTAATATTGCTTTGGAACTATTTCAGGAGTTTGAGTGCCTTCAGCGAGGCCAGGGTATCGTTATGTCGTTAACATTCTTTGTGAGAAGGAAATAAATGAATAGACTGCCTTTTTCCAAAGCCGTGAAACTGCTCATCTTGTTCCTTCTCAGATGATCACTTAATTGAAGGAAGTCTCCCCACACACCATGATGTCCCAGTAGATAACTCCACACAAGCTTGAGAGGGGCTGGAAAACACCTGAAAAGCTGCCACTCAGTGGTATTTCTCTGGGGTGATTGACAAATGGGTGGACAGGACTTTTCCACTCTTTTCATATTTTTGTATTTTTATTTAAACAAAACTATATATTAAATAACAGTATCTTTTAAAAACAGAAACAATCTTTTTTTATACTGGTTTGATATTCATTTTTTCCTTTTTTTTTTTTTTTTGAGACAAAGTTTCTCTATGTAGCCTTGGCTGTCCTGGAACTTACTCTGTAGACCAGGCTGGCCTTGAACTCACAGAGATCCACCTGCCTCTGTCTCCCCAGTGCTGGGATTAAAAGTGTATGCCACTACCTCCCAGCTTGTCTTTTTAAAAATTAACATCCTGATCCCAGCTTCCCTCCCTCTTCTCCTGCCAGGTTCTCCCTGTCTCCTCCCCTCCATACCATCCTCCGCCCTCCCTGTCTCTCAGAAAAGGGAGGCAGACATCCAGTTAGACCACCATCATTTATTGAAGGTGCTTTTTTCTTTTCATTGTACAGTTTTGGCTTCTTTGTCAAAACTCAAGTGTCCATAGGTGTGTGGGTTTATTTCTGGGTCTTTGATTCTATTCCATTAATCAACCTCTTCACTTTAATTCTGGTACCATGCACTTTTTATTATTATTGCTGTACATTACGGCTTGAAATCAGGGATGGAGATACCTTCACGAGTTCTTTTATTGTACAGGATTTTTTTTTTTTTTTAGCTATCCTGGGTTTTTTACTTTTCCATATGAAGTTGAGAATTGCTCTTTCAAGGTCTGCAAAGAATTGTGTTAGAACTGTGATTGGAATTGTGTTGAATCTGTGGTTTGCTTCTGGTAAAATGGCCATTTATGTTAATCCTACCGATCCATGAGCATGGGAGATCTTTCTGATATCGTCTTCAATGTCTTTCTTCAAAGACTTGAAGTTCTTGTCATACAGGTCTCTTACTTGTTTGGTTAAAGTTACACCAAAATATTTTATATTTTTGTGGCTATTGTAAAGGGTGCTTTTTCCCTAATTTGTATCTCAGCCCACTTAGCATTTGTATAAAGGAGGGCTAATGACATTTTTTGAGTTAATTTTGTATTCAGCTACTTTGCTAAAGGTGTTTATGAGCTGTAGGAGTTCCCTGGTAGAATTTTGGGGGTCACTTATGTAACTTATCATATCATCTGCAAATAGTGATACTTTGACTTCTTCCCTTCCAATTTTTATCTCCCTAATCTCTTTTAGTTGTCTTATTGCCTTAGCAATAGTACATTGTATCTGTCCAAGTAATACATTGGACAGATACAGAGAGAGTGGGCAGCCTTGTCTTGTCCTCGATTTTAGTGGAATTGCTTTAAATTTTCTCTATTTAATTTGATGTTGGCTGATGGCTTGCTGTATATAGTCTTATTGTGTTTAGGTAAGTGCCTTGTATCCCTTATCTCTCCAAGACTTTTTTCATGAAGGAGTATTGGATTTTGTTAACAGCCTCTTCAGCATCTAATGAGATGATCATGTGCATTTTTTTCTCTTAGTTTGTTTATGAGGTGGATTACATTGATGGATCCTGGAGTGAAACTTACTTGGTCATGGTGGATGATGTTTTTAATGTGTCCTTGAGTTCAGTTTGCGAGTATTTTATTAAGTATTTTTGCATCAATGTTTATAAGGAAATTGGTCTGAAATTCTCTTTCTTTGTTGAATTTTGTGTGGGTTAGTTATCAGGGTGACTGTGGCCTCATAGGATGACTTTGGCATTCTCTTTCTATTTTGTGGAATAGTTTGAGGTGTGTTGGTATTAACTGTTCTTTGAATGTCTAGTAGAATTCTGTGCTAAAACCATCTGGCCCTGGGCTGTTTGTTTGTTTGTTTGTTTGTTTGTTTGTTTGGAGACTTTTAATGACTGCTTCTATTTTCTTAGGGGTTGTGGGTCTATTTAAATTGTTTCTCTGATCTTGATTTAACTTTGGTAAGTGGAATCTATCAAGAAAATCGTCCTTTTAATTTAGATTTTCAAATTTTGTAGAATTCAGGCTTTTGAAGTAAGACCTAATGAATCTTTGTATTTCCTCAGGGTCTGTTATGGCCCCCTTTTCATTTCTGATTTTGTTTTGGATATTCTTCCTCTACCTTTCAGTTAATTTGGCTGAGGGTTCTTCTATCTGTTGATTTTCTCAAAGAACCAGCTCTTGGTTTCATTGATTTTTTTTAATTGTTCTCTTTGTTTCTAACTTATTGATTTCAGCCCTGAGTTTGATTTCCTGCCATCTATTCCTTTTGGGTATGTTTGCCTTTTTTTGTTCTAGAGATTTCAGGTATGCTTTTAAATTGCTAGAATGAGATCTCTCAAATTTCTTTATGAAAGTACTTAGTGCTATGAACTTTCCTCTTAGTACTACTTTCATTGTGTCCTGTGAGTTTGGTGTGTTGTGCATTCATTTTCATTGAATTCTATAAAGTCTTTAATCTCTTTTTTTTATGTCTTCCTGAGTGAGTGGTCATTAAATAGAAAGTTGTCGGTTTTCATGGGTTTGTAGACTTTCTGTTGCTTCTGTTGTTGTTGAAGTCCAGCTTAATTCATGGTGGTATGGTAAGATATAGGTGAGTTGTTTCAGTTTTCTTGTATCTGTTGAGACTTGCTTTGTAACTGAGTATGTGGTCAGTTTTGGAGAAGGTTCCATGAGGTGCTGAGAAGAAGGTATATTCTTTTGTGTTTGGGTGAAATGTTCTGTGGATATCTGTTAGGTCCTTTGAGTCATAACATCTGTTAGTTTCATTATTTCTCTGGTTCATTTCTATCTGAATGACCTGTCCATTGGGGTGTTAAGGTCTCCCACTATTAATGAACAGGGCTTGCTGTGTGATTTAAGCTTTAGTAATGCTTCTTTTATGAATGTGGATGCCTTTGCATTTAGGGCATAGATGTTTAGAATTGAGTCTTCAACTTGGTGGATTTTTCCCTTTGAAGAGTATGAAATGTTCTTCTCTGTCTCTTTTGATTAATTTTTTGTTGAAATTCTATTGTATTAGATATTAGAATGGCTACTCCAGCTTGCTTCTTGGGTCCATTTGCTTGGAAAATACTTTTTATAGCCATTTACTCTGTCTGTCTTTGATGCTGAGATGTGTTTCTTATATGTAGCACAATACTGCTTTCTCATCTATTCTGTTAGCCTGTGTCTTTATTGGGGCAATTGAGTCCATTGATGTTGAGAGATATTAATATCTCTCAATTAATGACCAATGATTGTTAATTCCTGTTATTTTGATGTTGGTGGTTGTAGTATGTTTGTGTGTGTGTGAGTTTTTTAAGTGTGAGTGTGTGCTTCCCTTTCAGTTTTGCTGGTGTGGAATTATTTATTTCCTGTGGGTTTTGGGGAGGGTTGTTAAGCTCTTTGTGTTGGAGTTTTCCTTCTAGTATCTTCAGTATGGCTGGATGTGTAGATATATATCACTTAAATTTGGTTTTGTCATAGAATATCTTGTTTTCTCCCTCTATGGTGATTGAAAGTCTTGCTGGGTATAGTAGTCTGGGCTGGCATCTGTGGACTTTCAGAGGCTGCAAGACATCTGCCCAGGCACTTCTGGCTTTTAGAGTCACGTTTAAGATGTTGGTATAAGTCTGCTAGGTCTGCCTTTATATGTTACTTGGCCTTTTTCTCTTGCAGCTTTTAATAGTCTTACTTTGTTTTGTACATTTAGTGTTTTATTATGTGGTGGAAAGTTTTTCTTTTCTAGTCTTATTGATATTCTATAAGCTTCTTATATGTTTACAGATATCTCTTTAGGCTAAAGAAATTTTCTTCTATGGTTTTGTTGAAAATATATTCTGGACCTTCAAGCTGAGAATCTTCTGTTCTTATTGTTCTTAGGTTTGGTCTCTTCAGAGTGTCCCAAATTTCTTGGATATTTTTTGTCAGGAACTTTTTAGATTTATGTTAGTGTCAGCTTTAAAACTGTATGTTTTTACTTCTCTCTTAACTCAGCCAGATACTTGAGACTAGAGTATGTTATTTATTTAACACACTTTACAGCACAGTACTGAGCAGTTATTATTCTATATTTAGTCCTCTATGCAAGTTTGGCTTCCTTTCAGTGTAATTCCCCAACATACTTGCACTTTATGGTTTTCTCTGCTCAGTTGTTCTCCCCTGATGTCTCCTGAACCTCTGCCTGTAGCTGAACCCCCATTTGCTCTCTCTATCTTCTCCTCTCCTGGCTGGCAGGAAGTTCAGCCCATTCTCTCCCCTACTCAGTCATCATCGGTTGTTAAAGCCTTTTTATTGACATATTGGAGAACAGTATTTACACAACATTGATACAGGAGATTCTCAGAACAAGGATGTCAACCAGACATGGAGGGGCATAGAAATCGGCATTTGAATCTTTAGCATTATACCTACAGATTTAACATTTTCTTTGACAGATACATCAATTTCTTCTGTGGTGTCTTCTATGCCTGAGATTCTCTCTTCCATCTCTGGTATTCTGTTGGTGATGTTTGTGCCTGTAGTTCTTGTTCTCTTACCTAGGTTTTTCATCTCCAGGATTTCCTTAGTTTCTGTTTTCTTTTTGTTCTATTTCTATTTTCAGGTCTTGAACACTTTTATTCATTTCATTTTACCTGTTTTATTTTATTTCCCTGTATATCTTTAAAGGATTTATTTATGTTTTTCTTTAAGGGCCTCTGTCGTCTTCATAAAATTAAATTTAAGGTCATTTTCTTGTGCTTCAACAGTGTTAGGCTATCCAGAGCTTGCTGAGGTAGAAGCGCTGGGCTCGGATGGTGCCATATTGACCCAGCAGTTGTTCATTGTTTTCTTATGCTGCCTTTAGCCATCTGGGTTTCGCAGTTATTATAGGTTCCGATGCTGATTTCTGAGTTTATCTTTGTTGAATGGGGGTTTTGGGATGCTTTTCTTCTTGGTTTTGGTTTCCTCTGTCTTCTGCCCTGAGTGGGCAGGGATTCTAATGACTAATGGGTCTTCAGGCCCAGTGGGGTGCCTTCCCTGAGGTTTTTGTGAACTGCATGGTCTGTGTGCTTTTGGATGCTTCCCTTGCCTCTGGAGTCCCTAGTACCAGTATGGCCTGGGGTCCCTGATGCTGGCAGACCCCTGGTAAAGCAGGCAGAGTTGTGGGCTGGAAAATGGAGTCCAGCAGATGGAATGAAGTTTAAGGCTATTGGGTGTGTTTTAAGGAAATATGGTGGGCAAGGGGTTGGGCGGGGTCTTTCTTGGTTGTCGCTGTTAGCAGCAGGCCTCTAAGAAAGCAGGCAGAGTTGTGGGGTGGGAAATTAAGCACAGAGTATGGGGTACAGTGTAAAAGGAACTTTTATTCACCTGTTTGAGTTGTCTCAGTGACTTACTGCCTCTGTAGGCTAGCCTAGGCCTAGTCCTGGAAACTTCTAACCGCCATACAATCTAACCTAGGCCTAGAATTGTTTTCAGCTTCTGAGACTTACTGCTGAATAAGCTCAACCTTTTTTGTTCCTACTGACCTCTGGGTTGGCTGATTCAACTCAGCTGTTTTGGCTCAAACTCTTCTCCCAGCTGACATGTTCAATCTGGCCCCTGGATTGCTCTGCTTGGCCTCCAACTAACCCCAGCAATCTGTTCTAACCTTCAAGCTCCTTCGGTCTACACACAAGTTCTCTCTCTGCAACCTGTCTCTTTATTACTGTCCTGGTAACACTGCCTCCTCTCTCTCTGTCTATGTCTTTCTTTCTTTCTCTCTCTCTCTTTGACCTTAAGTATCTTCCCTTTCCTCTCTCTTCCCCTGAGAGTTGGGCATCTCATTTTGTCAAATCTTTCTTTGTTTCATCACCTTTTCTGCCACTTGATTAAACATCACTTTCAAGCATGGCTCTTCCTTCCACAAACTAACTTGACTGGCATTGTTTGGGATAAAAGGTGTGTACCACTATGCCTGGATCTAATGTTTTCTTTACCTGAAACTTGATCTATACCAGGCTGGCCTTGAACTCAGGGATCTTCTTGCTTCCTGGATTAAAGGCATGTCTGTATTCCAGCCAGATAGACCTGGAAGATCTTTGGATGTGATCTCTTGCCAGAGCAGCCATGTTCTGAATTAAAAGTCCTCTACAGTGCAGTTTACTGCTGTTGGATGTGCTTTTAGGGGAGTTGGCTGGTAGGGGCTTGGGTGAGGGTAGAGGGGTTTGCTTGGTGTTTCTGGTTTTAGCAAGCCTGGGGAAGGCCAGCGGAGTTGCGAGGTGGGAAATGAAGCACAGGTTGTGAACTGCAGTCTACTTGGTTGGGTGTGCTTTCAGTCAAGTCATCAGGGAGGGCCTTGGAATTTGTCTTAATTCTAATGGAACTTTTGTATGTGGTCTGCTGTCAAGACCTTCTAGTGGGTTCTCTCTGGGTCAGTTACAATCTCTGATAGCACTTTACTTGAAGACGGGGTTTCTCTGTGTAGTCTTGGCTGTCCTGGAATTCAATCTGCAGACCAACTGTCCTCCATCTGCCTGCCTCTGCCTCCCCAAGTGCTGGGATTTCAGGCGTGTGCTTTCTTTTCAAATACTGCCTGTTATATAACCTAGGCCGTCTTGGAAGTTACTACATAGCCCAGGATAGCCTTGAACTCATAACAGCCCTATTGCCTCAGATACCAAAGTGACTGATTGAGACTGCAGATACAAGTCACTATGCCCAGCAAAAGGGCACATTTTCCCCTTGCAAGATAAAAATAGCCCCTTAAACAATTAGATCTAACGAATAGTGATGTTCTGAGAGAATCCAGTGGTGGTTTGAGAGAGTGAGAGAGGGGGCATTGTGTAGGCTCTAGGAGAAGGCAGTTTCTAGTAGAGTTGATTTCAGGTCAGATAAAAGACACGTCTCTCAGAACAGCCATTATTTCTCAGTTTGAGGCAGTCTCTCTGTGTCACTCAGATTAGCCTTGACCTGACTCAGTATCCCATGTGGCCAATCACTATACTCTGCCTCAGCCTCCCAGTTGTTGGGATTGCAGATGCATGCTACCATGGGAACTAGAAGAAACAGTCAAGTATCTCCCTAAACAGAAAATGAAATTGATGTGCTAGCTTTTCTCTCTTTTTAAAACATGTGTTGTTATCTTGTCTTCCAGGAATCTGTTCTGAATTACCGTTTAGACCCCCTCGGCATAGTTGATGGCTTTACTGCCGAGGTAGGAGCCAGCGGTACTTTCTGCCCCACACACTTGACTCTGCCGGTGGAAGTGTCATTCTACAGTGTTTCGGATGATAACGCTCCCTCGCCTTATATGGCAAGTACTTGTAACTGTCTTTTTCTGCCCAAATCAGCCAACTTAGTAATTCACATCTCTGCTTCAGTCCTGTCCTTGGAAGTGTGAAACAGTTCCCAAGAGAAAGTTAAAAACTCAGTACAGACCAATAAGCCAAATACTGCCCCTTGACCTTTTTCCCAGCTGGTTCAAAGAACCAGCTTTGTGTTTGAACATGGTGCTGAAAATTTTACCCATTTCTAGATGACTTACAGGTGACTGACGCAGTCAGTCTATTGCTAATTTTACACAAATTCTCCAGTGCTTAGCCTTGCACTGTAATTCCAAGTGGTTGCCATCTTCTGTGGTTCTTAGCTCAGTCAGACTTAGTAAGATCTGTGGACTTGTGGCAACCTGAGGCCCCTTTGACCCCAGCTTCTCCTGTTTGGTCTATCTTTGCCACCCCCTTCCTTTGATCCTGGCTCTCAGAGAGTGTGAGTTATTTCTGATCACACTAGTGACTTAGTGGAGAGTCAGAGAGCTTCCGGGAGTTAGAGCCTGAGGTCCTGTAAACTTACCTTTCCCATTCTACTGCAGTGCATTCTGGGTAAAACAAGCCTTAACCTGCAGAAGTATCTATGAACACTGGAGCGTGTATAAACACTTCTTTAGAATACAAAGGAGAAGGTCACAGTGATGGTGTAAAGTGCAGTCCCATTAAGTGTCACTGTGAGAAGTTCAGGCCTAGAACTGCAGCCTGACTCAGCACCCCCACCCTCCCTTCTGCCTCAGGGCTTTCAAGAACATTAGTGACAGTGTCTTTTGTTAAGAAGAAAAGCCATGAGAAGAGGTTTCTACATACTTATACTTGAGAGGAGGAGAAGCTGTGCTTTTTAAGACCTAAATATGGCTGCCTCATTGCTATCCCAGTTTGTCAGGGAAGCTAGTTGAGGCTTACTCCGTGTTTAATGTGAGATTTCTGATCCAGGGCCTGGCTAGTGTTTCATCCTTTGATAGAAAACAAGGCTGGGAAAGAAAACAGAGTCCCAAAATACACAAAGACAGCAGAAGACTTTGAATAGAGACTTGAAAATGGATAAGTCAACCTATGACTTGAGTTAGGTTATCCTCCTAAGGATGCCTGCCTTCTGTCACAGTGGGTTTGAGGCTGGCCGGGGCTTTGTGGTAAGCTCCAGAAGAGCCTTGGCTGCAGGGGAGAACCTTGTCTCAGAAACGTAAAACAACTAAAACCCAATGCCTGCCTGCCTTTTCTGCAGGAATGATCTTCACCGTCTATCCTGTTTCTCCCTGAGTCTGTTCACTTAGCAGGAGTGGGTTCCTTTCACTAGTGGCTCACGCCAAACCTTACACCACAGATCTTCCCTAAATTTTGTTCTTTCTATTTCGATAGCTTAGTCTGCTTTCAAAGGACTGACCATGTTTTGTTAGATGAAACGTATCACACACCATCAGAAGCATCTTTGTGTTGCTCTAATAACCGTGTGACTTCTCCTCACAGACTGAATGGCCCTAGAGGTAAAACGTTAGGACAGAAAGTTCTTTGTTGTGGGATTTTGCATCAAACAATTCTTTAAAAATGAATTCTTCGTATTGGAGTCAGCAGTTGAATGTTGAATGTTCTCCAAGAACTATGCCACACAGCACTCAGCTGCTTGGAAACGGTGTCTCAGAGAAACCAGCTGTCACAGTGGTGAAGTCTGGCGAGGCCTTATGTTATGGACTCATGACTGGCCAGGTCCAATTTCCTCCCGTTTGTAATTTATCAAATTGAGGCCTGCTGCTCTTAGTTTTCCATCTACTGATTCATTTTATTGCTGTTTGGTATAGGCAAGTTTGACCGAAAAGTCTATTTAACTGAGGCTGGCCTTGAACTCTTCACAAGTGTGCCTCCACATTCCAAGTGCTGGGATTATGGGTGTGTTATCACACCCAGAAATTCATGTTCTTTCTTACACAATAATTTGAGGATTTATTTTCTGCTAGGATTCTCTGAAATTTAGTTTATCTTAAACCTTACTATTATAAAAATGCCAGAGGAGAAACTATAAATGTTTCTTTATATTAAATGTGGTGGGTTTTCCTAGGTATAAATATTGATATGCTGGTCTTTGAAATGAATCAAATACTAATAATCAAATCCCAGTATCTTTATGTAATCCCTAACTTTCCTGTGCTACTGCTCCTCTTATATTACTTAGAAATTGTTTGGAGGCTGGAGAGAAGACCCAATGCCCTCTTTTGGCCTCCAAGGGCCAAACATACACAATTAAAAAGGAAAAAAATGGTTATATTGGAGTGCTGCCCTAAACTTAAAAGACCTTTCAAAAATCAGTCACTGTGAGCTTAATCACTTATTGTATGGTCAAAAAAGTAACAAAATTGTGTGTTAGAGAAAGAAATTCATTAACAGTCATAGCTGTCATCCTGGCTTTCTCCTTCCTGTGGGGAAAAGGATTGGGAGGAAGGACAGTAACTCCTGGCCCTACCAATGTGACTATAAAAGTAGTTATCATTTTACATGCTTTCCCTTTTCCCTCTGGAACTAGAAAGGAGTGTGTTTTTTCATGTGACTATCCACACTGCTTGTACTTGAAAAGTGGTGTGCATTTACCTCAGTGAATACACTGTGAGGAATTACTGCTTCATTGCCAAGGTGTAAGTCTAACATCCATGCTCTGCATGTGAGCTTAGAATCATATGTTGGAGCATGGCTCTCTCTCCATCTTGGTCCACCCCTTTTTACTTCCCAACCCAGGTCTAGTTTCCAAACCTAACAGAGATGTCACCTAGTACAACAGTCCTGTGTTATATTTACCTTGAGATTTCTATTTACAACATATAATGATGGAATCATGAACTGTGTAGAGCGCACACTCATTCTGCTTACCTGCCTCAAGTACTAGGAGGAAAAGAATCACTCCAGAAAGCAGTCAGGGACTACAGTCACAGGCGCCATCTGTGGCCTTCTGCTCACCCTGGTTATTGAGAGGCTTTTGCACATTCAATCTGACCTTGGAATGTATTTTCTTCCCCATTGTCTGGACCTTGCAGAAAAACTGCTGCCCTGTACTTAACTTGGGTGTACATATGATGTCCTCAAGGAAGCCCCCGTGGAGCGGCAGATTCATTTAGGTATATCTGGAGAATGGCCAGGCAGACTGTGTTTCTAAAAAAGCCTTAGATTCCTTAACAAGTACCAGCTAGAGGGCTCCGCCACTGGGTGTGGTTGATTCACAGCTTGTGATCCCAGCACCTGAGAGCTAAGGCGGGATTTTCAGGAGTTCCAGCCCAGGCTTGGCTGCATAGCAAGGCTTTGTGTAAACAAAGAGCCAAGAGAAATAGAAGTGAGTTGGGCATGGTGACACACACTGTAATCCCAGCACTTGGGAAGTAAAAATAAGCCTGCACTACGTGAGACTCTGTGAAAAAAATGGAAAAAATATTAAAAAAACAAGCAAACAAACATTCAAAGCAGCACCCTAAAAAGATCCAAATTAAGATGTGGCTGCTTCTGAAACAGCATTTCCTCTTAGAAACAAGAGTGTGTGGCCTTTTGCAGAGCAGGCAGCCTTGCTGGTAAACCTTCATTTTCATGTTTGCTTTCAACATCTTTTCTGCTGGAAGCTCATCAGACTGGAACCCAGATTCCCAATCCCACTTCATTGCTGTCTTTTCTTCTGTCTGTTTTCAGAAATTCAGATGTGTAAATTTACTGTCTGACTGAAGAATTCCTTCATTTTGGCCCAAAAATTAGATATTGTATACTCCTGACTTTTCCATACTCTAAGACCAATCATTTTTTTAGTTCTTTTTTTCTTTTAATGGTACTGATCTTATAACCTTGCTTTATTTGTTTCCTTGTGGCTAGGAAACCTGACCATTGGTCTGTGTCTCAGTGGCAATTCCGAGCAGTGTGTCCAGACTGTATGCTGCTTGTTGCAACACGTCTAGGAAGAGCAGCAGTGAATGGTTTCTTTAGAAGGGGGAGCCTTACCGTTTCATACTCACAGAATGTATCTCTTAATGCAATTTGAATGTCTTTCCATAGAAATGGGTTACTGAAATTGTAATAATAACATGTTGTTTCTCACTTTCATCTGTTATATACATATGCACTCAATTTGTCTTCTTTTGTTTCAAGGGTGTGATTACTTTAGAGTCCCTTGGTAAAAGGGGTTATCGAGTACCTCCTTCAGGAACGATACAAGTGGTATGTGTTTTATAGCCTACAATTGCAATAATCATTCTCTCACACACATATAGAACTTAGCCCTTTCTCCTGCTGCTGCTGCTGCAACAACCTTGGTAAGTAACAGTGAGGCTGCAGCTTCGTTTGCAGTTGCCATCCTCTGCCCCAGGAGTGGCCATTTGGGGACCTACATGAAAAGAAAAGACTAATAAGCTAAGAGAGGTGAATGTTTTTAGACAAATAATAAGAACCATTTACGCAACTTAAACTGAGATATTTTCAACATATTTAGATCCTTACCAGTGCCTTCTATTAAATATTAAGCCATATTGAGGTTGACCTGTTTAAAAGGAGACCCCAAAATATTGTAACGCTTTGGTGGGAAAACTTGGGGAACGAGGTATTATCACTAGTGTAGTGATGTCTAAAACTGAGCAGGTGTAATCTGAGAGTTGCCAGAGCAGAGAACGTGCCCTTCCTCCATCTGTATAGTCATCTAAGCTGGCCTCAGGAGACCCCTCCTTACCAGGGCAGACCTGATCTACATTATCTCTCTGTCTGACCCAGGGCAACACAGCAAGTCCTCAGTGTGCTTCAGATTCTGCAGCTGGGAGACTCTGGCTGGCACTGGCTGCTTGCACACAGCCTCTGCTCTAGCCCAGCAGGCTTCCTGAGCCCTGCGGCCTCAGAGAGTCAATGCTTTTCTCAGTCAGGTCAACCTTATCGCCTGTCTCAGTGCTGTGCCCAGCCTGTACGTTTATCTGGCATCTCACAGGAGTGAGACAGGAATGAGCAGTATGTGTGTGTGCCACAGAAGAATGGCTGCATTTAAAATGTGGTTTCTCTGTCGCAGACATTTGTTTTGTTTTGTTTTGTTTTGTTTTTTAAGCTAAGGAGTGACACTTGCCTGTTCTCTAGCCCCTGGCTGTGGAACCCATAAGAGAGTGTAGACAGACCTCTGGAGAGCTAGTTGCGAGCTGCCTTAGGGATAGACATTACCTCAGAAAGAGAAGCTCACCTCCGCGTGGTCCATTTTAAGCATGCTTTTATCCTCACGTGGTCGGAACTCCTGGGTCTGCTTGTCCTTGTTGAATGAATCAGCCTTGGTGTTAGCACTTGCTAGTTATAAACTCGGATCATAATGTTGATGTATTTCTCATTTGATTCAGTGAGTGATGTCCAGTCCCTGGGACGAGCTTCTGAAAGCATGGCACCAAGTTACCGATTGATGTGTTGGTAATTTGGTTAAAGTCAGTTCAGCAGCTTGGGTTTTTATTTTAAAATGTGTATTTTAAAAAAAAATAACAATTTTTCAATTATTCATAGACAAGAATCAATCGAATTACTTCAGTCTTCTCTGAAAATAGATATTTTGGTCTTCAATGATACTGATGATTTATAAAGCCTGATCATTTGTGAATAACTCCTAGTGTGAAAACACAGTGATGTTTCTTTGGGTCTAATAAGAATGAGCTTTACTTCCTGGCTTTGAAACTTTTTCAATAGAAAAGTCTCCCCTTGAACATTTATGGCAATTTTACAGTAAGCAGTTTAAAACAGCCACTTTAAATTCTAGTTTTACTAAGCTTGTGTTCTTTATTTTTAAAAAATTACAATTCATTAAAATGTAAGAAAAATTAAACTTCCACCTTGTGAATCTGCAGTTGATATCACCAGTGAAGCTAATGTTTGAAATGACAGCACTAGGATATTCTGACCCAAAATACATCACGAAGAGTGCTTTATGCTTAAACTAGCAGAACAATTTCTGAAAATCTGAAAGAGAAAAATGCATCGTATTTGCTATTAATATGAAATTTGTGCCTAAAGATTTTGGTTTATTATGGGTATACTATCTTACTGTGACATAAGACATGAAGTTGAATCTTTAAAAGATTATTAAGTATTACTCTGTGACCTTTTGAAATGTTAATGTTAGCCTCTGAATGGAACCTGTCCCGTGGAATTAAATGGCTAAGAAGCCTGTTTAATTACGGGGAAGGTATTCTGCATCATATAAACAAATCATCCTTTTGAAGAATAACCCCTCTGTTGTCTCTCCAGACCTTATTCAATCCTAATAAGACTGTGGTGAAGATGTTTGTTGTCATGTATGACCTACGAGGCATGCCAGCCAATCACCAGACATTCCTGCGACAGAGGACGTTTTCTGTTCCTGTTAAACAAGACATGAAGAGAAGTATTAACAAAGAGAACGTCCAGCACACAGCACAGTTACTACGCTACCTCATACACCTGAGGTAATGTTTCAGAGTGATACAACTTAGCATTGTTAGACTTGGGTTTTTGTTTGTTTGTTTTTGTTTTTCCAAGACAGGGTTTCTTAGTGTAGCCCTGGCTGTCCTGGAACTTGATCTGTAGACCAGCCTGGCCTCAAACTCACAGAGATCCACCTGCCTCTGCCTTCTAAGTGCTGGGATTTAAGGTGTG
>CM053749.1:41698319-41729330 GCA_028658305.1 Pachyuromys duprasi | reverse complement strand
TGTGTGTGTGTGTGTGTGTGTGTGTGTGTGTGTGTGTGTGCGCGCGCGCACATTTACGTCAGGACCACCAGAGGGAGCTTTGTGAGAATGTCTGTCAGGAGTTTTTCTGAGTGTTTCTAACTCTATGGCTAATTCTTTAAGCACTCAGTTCTTTGTACTAGCCACATTAAATGCTCAGTGGCATGTAGTGCTACATGATTAGTAGCCAGCCTGTCAGAGACAACAAATGTAGACTACTAATAGCATCACAGAAAGTGCTATGGAACAGCCCTGTTCTGGACTGATGGCAACTCAGCCTACAAGGATGGAAGTGATATCCAGAAGAGTGTACACCTAGAGGAGAGAAAGAGATTCAAGGGAAGACATTAAATCAGGCCGTCAGGCTTGGTGGCCAGTGCCTACTAAGCCATCCCATCAACCTTAAAAATCCTCTTTTTTTTTTTTTAAATCCTCTTTTTAAGTGATAGGTAAACCCAGAGTTCATAATCCAGGCCTGTAATTCCAACATTTGGGAGACTGAGGCAGATGAATTGTAAGAGGCCAGTATAGATTACATGAATCTGTCTCAAAACAAAACAACAAATGCCAGGTAAAAAGCCAGGTTCATATAATCCCAGCATTCCAAAGCCCAAAGCATGAGGATCATGAGTTCAAATCTAGCTGGAGAAGTTCTATAGCAAGTTGGAGGCTAGTCTGAGTTACATAGATCCTTTGTCAAGAATCAAATAAAAAGGGGCAGCTATTGGAGCCCAGGAAATTAATGAGTTCAAGAGGAACCTGAACCATAGAGTGAGACCACTCGTGTCAGATATTAAACTTTTAAAAAGAGGCAAGTAGAGAATCAACATAGGAGATTAAGAAGGGACAAGGCAGAACTGGGAATGTTGGCTCATGCCTGTAATAGGACAATGACATGTACAGGGACCATAAAGAATGAAAACACACCGGAAAATTCGATCCTGGGGACCAGAGTAGCTCAAACTCCTAAAGGCCAGAGGAAGAGTGGTCGCCAAGGAAAGATTTTAATAATGTTTAGCTGTATCTACACATACTTGAAACACATCTTTGAGTTGTATTTTATGGTTTCCATAACTTGTGGTTAGTTGCAGTCCAGGTGGAGAGAAGCTGGATTTTTCTCTATCAGTTTTGGCCCAAACAAACAGTAGGCACAGAACAGACTGGCTTAGACTTCCTGTATAGCTCAAGATGGCTTTGAAATCCTGCTCTGCCTGCTCTACTTCCCACATGTTGAGACTACAGATCTGTACCACCACAACTGAGACCTTGAATTTTCTCATAACGTGGGTGAGCATTGCTCTGGGACCAGAGCCAGGTTTTACGGCTTCGTTGACAGTGTCGCTTGGGGAAGGCTGGCTTCTCAGTTCCACAAAACAGGACATTGCCCTTGAGGAATTTTCCATTTGGTCAGCCTGTCTTCCAAATAATTCAGATTTGCCCTGACATGAATGTTATTTATTACTTATCTTAGAAACATGCTTGTGTGTGTGTGTGTATGTGTGTTACCTGTCTTCATCTCCCTCTTTCTGTTTCTGTGTGTGTGTGTGCTGAAACGTGCACAGAATTTTTATTCTTAATACATTTATTCGTGCAACAGAAAACATTGTTACAGAAAGATGTGCAGGCATTACAGTATTTTTAGGATTCAATGATGCTTAGAGGCCAACTTTTGGAACAATGTATTATCAATTTGTCATTTTTATATAGATGCTTTTTCCTTTCCATTGTAGGAACAGATTCTCTTTAAGTCACACATACTCTTTTTTTGTCCCTTGTTAAATTTTAACTCAAAATTTACTGAAGTTTACATATATATGCATATATATGAATTGTATTTAATTAATAAAAGTACTAGTTAGATGCATCCATTCACCTGACTAGTATATTTTTTTCTTTTCTCTATAGGTCTACTCAAATGAAAAGCACCAAGAGGCTAAAGCAAGAGGTTTTCTGTAAGTGTGGCTAGATTGAGACCCTGTCTGGAACAAACAAAGACAGGTATGGTGGCACATTCACGCAGTCAGATTTCTGTGAGTTCTAGAACATCTAGAAATGCATATAGAGAGATTCTTATCTCAAAAAACAAAGCAAAAAAGAGGGGTTGGGGGAGGCACAAAAGGTTACTTTGTCAGTATATAGAATGATAACAAACATGCAGTTGGCTTTTGTTGTTCTTTTTCCTCAGTTTTGGTTCTGGAGACTCATCTTCATGTAGCTTGGGCTGCAGCTGAACGCATACATTACAGAGACTGACCTTGAACTGAAGTTGTTCTCTCTACTTGAAAAGTTTTGGAATCATAGGGGTGCAGTGCAGGTGTCCAAGAGTTAGCCTATTAAGATTTTTTATCCTTTTTTTTAAGGTTTCTCAAGACAAGGTTTCTCTGTGTAGCCTTGGCTGTCCTGGAACTCACTCCATAGACCACCTGCCTTTGCCTCCCAAATGCTGGGATCAAAGGCTTGTGCTAGTACCTCCAGAGAAACCCTTTTATGGTAAATTGTCATTTGGCTGACTATCCTTTTCCTTCCTTCTCCAACAGGAACTCAGTATTATTACTCATTTTGTTTTTCAAACTGAAGTCTCAGTCAAGCCTTCCTCTGTGAGATTCTACACCATGATGAGGTTTTGTGTTAGCTTGGCTTTTGTTGTTGTTGCCTTGCTTTATTTATTTATTTATTTATTTATTTATTTATTTATTTATTTTTGAGACACATAACCTAGGCTAGCCTCAAACTCAAGCAGAGGATGACCTTGAACTTCTTGATCCTCCTGCCTCAACCACCCCAGTGCCTAGGTCTACAGGCATGCACTACCACACTGTTTTTATGTGGTGCTGGGAGTCAAACATAGGGACATGCATTCCAGGCAATGATCCATCTGCCACTGAGCTAAGTTCCTCTCTCTCTGTCTCTCTCTCTGTGTCTCTCTCTGTCTCTGTGTGTGTGTGTGTGTGTGTGTGCGCTTGTTTTTCTAATGATGGAGAGATTGAACACAAGGATTTGTACATGCTAAGGAAATCCTCTATCATTGAACTACATGCCCTGTCTTTTGATCCAGGGGCCAATTAAATTACCCTGGGTAACCTTTCATTTACTCTATAGGCAGACATGAATTTGCCATCAGAAGGATGGTTGAGGTTCTTCCTCAACCTTCCAGACAGCTGGGATTACACAGTCCTAAGACACAGGACCCAGCTTTGGTGTTGATGGCTTCTAAACTCCATATTCAATTACTAGGATCTTTTGATTGTTCCACTGTCCTCTAGAACTGCTTCCATTACTTTCTGATTCCTACAAGTTGAACATATAAGGCCACCTTATCTCCAGATTTCTAAGGAACATTTCCTTGTTATCAAATGTGCCAAAAGCTATAGGATGCTTAGTAGAATGAGTAGACATGAAGCCACAGGACTTGACAGTTAAGAAAGTCATTGTGAGCCAAGTGGTGGTGACACATTACCTTTAATGCCAGCTCTCAGGAGGCAGAGGCGTGTAGGTCTCTGAGTTCAAGGCCAGCCTGGTCTACAGAGTGAGTTCCAGGATAGCCAAGGCTACACAGAGAAACCCTGTCTCAAAACAAAACAAAACAAAAGAAGAAGAAAGAAAGAAAGAAAGAAAGAAAGAAAGAAAGAAAGAAAGAAAAAGAAAGAAAGAAAGAAAGAAAAGACTCAATGTTTTGGAGAGCAAGGAACTGAAGCAGAAGTCATTAATCAGTTTTTTATTGCATAGAAAATACCAAGGTCTGGGAGGATCTCTGAGTGAAATATTGGCTGCTTCTGCAGAGGCAACTATGAGGGACTGTGGCATTACGAAGATAACCACAATTCCTGTCTAATGATGCTGTGCTTGTTGTGGAACTCTCCAGAACAGTTACGGCTTTGAAGAGGTTGGTCTAAGAAAAGGTTGTGTTGAGGCAAGGTGGAGGTACTGAGGAAGTAAAGCTGAAGCAGAGGTACTGCAAGCAGATGGGTAACTAGGTCAGAGTAGTCTGGAAAGGGGCGGAGAGACGTAGCCACAGATAAACTACAATTCCCAGGAAGCACTTGTGCGCGGAAGTGAGGTGAGGCGCGAGCCGCAACCTTTAAGGGAAAGAGGAAGTGCTTGGGCGTCGCAGGGCCGGAGGCGCGGGGATAGGTAGGTAAGGGCGCGGCGCGGCAGTTTGGCGGGCCTGGGCTGCGGGAGCTACGGCGGGCGGGAGCCCGGGGCCCGTGTCGTCACAAGGTGGCACTCGCCGGCCCGGCGGGCAACAGGGCTGGCAGAAGGCGGACGGCGGCCTTGCCCCCACGGTAATCGGTTTTCTCCCGGCGTCCCTTCTGCAGAAGGAGCACCATGTCCGCGGAAGTCCCCGAAGCAGCGTCGGCGGAGGAGCAAAAGGTTCGTGTGCGGGATGGCCCGGTGTGCCTGCAGGACCAGGGGTGGCGGGAGCCTTGGCTGGCGGGCCTGCGGGAGCGCGGCCTGAGGGAGGCCGGCCTGGAGCCCTCCGCTGGCGTCACCACACACGGCGATCGACGTCTCCCGCAGCCAGGGCCCGGGCGGGATGAACACCTAACGTTTCTCTCCGGTGCCTCGGGGTGTTACCTAAGTATACGAGAAAGCTAGGACTCATGCTAGGACTCCCGAGTTTTACAGTGAGCTTTTATTTGCTAGGGAAGTGGTATTCCCCTCCCCGGAAGCGCTTGGAGCACTTGTAAGTTTGCAGGTAACTCTTAACGCGGTGTCTCCTCCATTCAGGCGGCGATGCAGATCTAGATTGAGATTGTGAGCCGTGTGACCCCATGATCTGTTCCTTTAAACCCTTGGGCTTCAGTTTTGTCTTCGGTAAAGTCTCGGTGGTACCGCCTATTTTCCACGACGGCTGTGAGGCCCAAAAGAGATAATGTAACCGCAGCACAGCTTTTGCTCACCAGCCGGTGGGGTTTGCCGGTGGTGCTTGACGAAAATTCGAAAATTGGAGTTTTACAAACCTTCTCTAACTTAATCAGATAGTTCCTGAAACGTGGGGATATTTTCGTCAGCCCATTTGTTATTTCTCTGATGAAGGGAAACGTGCTAGCAATATGAATGTGAGGCCTGTGTATTTATTTACCTGGTCTAGTGCCTGCCCGTTCCATCACAATGATTCTGATGCCTTGCCTTTCTAGGTTCGTGGAATCAGCTGAGAAGGGAGAAAAGCCCTTGGTCTCCTCTCTTAAATTGTTATGGAGAGTTCCCAGCATTTTCTTTCTTTTTTTTTTTTTTAAATCAAACTGCTACTCTAATCCCAGCACTCGGGCAATAGCAGGTGGATATTTGTGATTTCCAGGCCACCAAAAGCTACATAGTGAAACCCTGTCTCAAAATTAACTAATTGATGAATTGGACATTAATATCAAACTGCTTTACTGTAACTGGAATTTGGTTTAATGTTTAAACCAAACATTACAAGCGGTTATGTTTGTTACTGCTTATACTTAATGTTTCACTGTAGGATAGTGTTCCTTGCTCATTCCATATGTTCTTAATCATGTTAACCTTTCCTCTATTATTTCTCCCATTGTGATAATTCCATTCTTATAGCGATTGTAAATTAACCAGTGAAAGGAAGGAAAACAGAGATAATGAAAACAGTAGAAAGTAACTATGTTATTTGGTCATATACTTTACAAGAAGAAGGATTACTTCCTTCATTTCGTTCTTCAGTAGGGCCTCTGGGGCAACCTAGGCAAGGGTTTTACCACCGAGCTCTATTCCTGGGGTCCCCCTCTGTTTTCATGAGAACAACAAGAGAGAGAAAGAGTAAGTGTGTGCACAGCCAGCGCTTTCTGACTATGCACCCAGCCCTTACTTTGTCTTTGTGAGACAAGATCTAGTATAGCTCAGGCTAGCTAGAGAGG
Organism: Pachyuromys duprasi; assembly: GCA_028658305.1. Classification (NCBI taxonomy): domain Eukaryota; kingdom Metazoa; phylum Chordata; class Mammalia; order Rodentia; family Muridae; genus Pachyuromys; species Pachyuromys duprasi. The sequence continues at coordinate 41,723,442 of CM053749.1, read as the reverse complement.
ATGGCCCTGGAACTACTGCTTCATTACCCTGCTGGTCCACACCTTGTTTTCAGTTTTGAGATGATTTCACCAAGTTGCCCAGGCTGGTCTTGTACTCACTTTGTACTCAAGGCAGGCCTTGAATTTTGTGATGCTCTAGGCTCAGACACCAAGTGGCTCAGGTTACAATCCTGGACCATGAGACCCAGCTGAAGCCAAAAAAAAAAAAAAAAAAAGGCAAAAGGCATATAGTTGCAGTCTTAGAAATAATCTTAAACATTACCTGTCAATATTGTAAACTTTTTGGTTTGTAATTGCTTTGGATTTAGGAACTCAAAGCCCATGTTGGTCTTGTCTTGAATACGCTGAAATGCAGCTCAGTTTTAACTTGACACATCATAGTGTTGTAGGTAATTTTCTTTTTTGAAAATTTATTCTGTGTTGGAGTGGTGTTTGTATAGAGCTTAGAAAACAGCCTGCAGGAGTCTGTTTTTCTCTTACCATGAGAGTTCCTGGATTGACTTTGGCTTGTAGGAATTGCCAGCTAGAGCCCTTAACTACTGAGCCATCTTCCTGGCCCTTGTGTATTATTTTTTAGGAAGGGTCTCTGTAGCCCTGGCTGGCCTTTAACTTGAAGTGCTCCTCTGGCCTCACACCCAAGTTCAAGGATTACAGTCCAGCTGCCACCACACCCAGCTAAAATAATTTTGACTAACAAGATTTGTTAATATGTTGCCAAAGTTTGGAGTATTGATTTCTAGAGTATAAATACTTTCGGTTAAAATATCGTAATACAGTACTGGAGAAATGGCTCAGTGGTTAGAAGAGCACTGTCTGTTCTTCCAGAGGACCCAGAGTCAATTCTCGGCACCCACATGGAAGATCACAATCCTCTGTAACTCCAGGACATGAGTGCAGGCAAAAGCCTCCGTGTACATAAATAAAATTAAATAAGTTATTGTAAAAAAATAGCCTAATACAATAACCTAATATCAGGGATAACTTTCACTTTTCTCTTTATGATTTTTTTTTCTCTTTAAGCATATTTCTTTTAGATCTTTTTGTTTTTAGCTGGTATCATTAATATCAGTTACAGGGTGTTGGCAGTGTAATGTCCTGTTTTGATTTGAAGATTTGGCTGTACATTTTAAGTGCCTGTGTCATGGACTGTGTCCTTAAACAGGACGAAAATGTGCAAAGTCACTTCTATGTTCCTGTGAGCCAAATCACCTGTTTCTTCTATTGAAAGAACAGTTACATGACCTAAAAAGTTGATTATTGTCTGTGTACCCAATTGACCTTTCAATTAAGGCCAAAATATTCAGCTAAAAATACTTTCAAGGATTTATAGTAGGTTAGCTTGTTGCCTATAAAAGTTTAAGATAGTTGGACCCTGTATTTCTAGCCTTTATGAATGGTGTACCCTCAGGTCTTAAGAGAAGAAATACACAGGCCAATGGAAATAAAAATAAAAAGCATTTTTTTAAAAAAAGAAGGAAATCAGATAAGACCTCTATTTTTAATTGGGATATTAGTTAAATGTGTGTGTGAGCATAAACGTCACAGATAATCAGTCTCTTTAATTTGTACCAATTTTAAACAGAAATACAAAGCCGATCTATAAATTATTCTTGTAGCTGGTATTGTACTGAAACTAAATAATATATTGAGAAATGTAGCAGTTGTTTAAAGTTAACTGTCCCATAGACCATGTGATGACTAAGTTCTTCTTTCAGTGTAACCTATGAGGTCATTTAACTATTTAGAATTGAAGATAATATTTTAAAATTAGTTCTAAACAGGGCATGGTGACATACACCTTTAATCCCAGCGCTTGGGAGACGGGGCTAGCCTTGTCTACAAATTGAGTACAGGACAGCCAGGGCACGGTTACACAAAGAAACCCTGTCAAAAAAAAAAAAAAGGAAGAAAAGAATTAGTTCTAGTCAGGCACCTAATAATTCCAGCAGTCAGGGGAGGCAGAAGCCATGAGTTCAGGACCAGCCTGAGCTACATAGCCCAATGTAATAGAATGAGCACATGGTGACACAGTATAAAAACCTTAACTTTGACCCACTTTACAAATATACTAAATAATGTATATATATGTGCTGTGGTTTAGGTTGTTGGGGTATTTTGTTGCTTGTTTGTTTTTAGGATGTCATTAGCAAGTTTTCTAGAGATTATCATAATCAAACCAAGTGTCTTAGGAATACTAACTGAAGTAGAGCTCTCATTTGAAATCCTCTTAAAAGAACACCTGGCTGGAAAGACAGCACTGGCTGTTCTTCCAGAGGATCTGATTCAATTCCCACTACCATCTATAACTGCAGTTCCAGAGGACCAGTGTCCTCTTCTGACCTCTTTGGGTACACGAGTAGTATACAGACATACATGCAGAGAAAACACACAAACTTAAAAATTCTATTTTTTAAAAAAAAGACCTTGAATCTCAGCATTCTAGAGTAGATCTCTGAGTTTAAGGTCAGCCTTGTCTATATTGTGAGTTTTAGAACTGCCAGGGCTATCTGGAGAGAGGGGGGAGAAAGGGAGAACAATTTAAAAATTAAAATCAACAACATCAAAAAAAGACAATTCTGGTGCTTTTGTGTATTGTGGAAGAGGAAGGGAACTGTTGTATATATACAATGTTTCAGTGTGAAACCTCTAGTCATCTAGTTCCTTTCTGGCTGCAAATTCTCTCAGGCTGCCCAGAGGTAGATGGTGCTGGGTGACCTTGGACAGTCCTGCCTGAGAGTAAGCTTATCTGCCCCGATTATCTGTCACAGAATGAAGTCCAAGCTCACCCGCTTGGTGTTCAGCCTCCTTTTATCACATTCTCCTTATCTCCCATAAGTCCTCTTCTTGCCTACATGGTGAGTTCTCTTCTTCATGCGTCCTTCGTCCCCAGATAAAACCTGCTTGCCCAATGTTTTGTGTATCTGAATCCTACATTCTTTTTTCTTTAATCAGAATTACGCTTGGTTACATGTAACTGGAAAATGAAATTAGTGGTATATTAAAAAAGATTGAAGTTATTTTTCTCTCTTGGCAATGCTGCACAAAAGAAAGCCAGCCCAGGACTGGGAGAATGGCTGTAAGGTTTCCAGGATGTAAAGTGTCCTTTGTTGCTGTCCACCATTCTGAGCACCTCAGTTCTTAATGTAGTATGGCTGCCCCAGTTTAAGACATCTTAAGCTCATTAAACCCTGAAATTGGACACAAAGGGCAAAACAAAAAACCCGTTATTTTCTCCCTCTCAGAAGGTTTCTTAAATCTTACACATGACACTTACCTAGTTGTTTGTTTTAATGTGTATAAGTGTTTTGCTTGCAAACACTTGTTTGTCTGTACATGTATGTTGCTTGCTGCCCTGGAAGATCAAAAGAGGGCATCAGATCCACTGGGTCTGGAGTTACAGACAGTTGTGAGGCACCATGTGGGTGCTAGAAGTTGAATCCAGGTCCTCTAGAAGAGCAGCCATTGGTTTTAACCACTGAGCAATCTCTTCAGCCTCATTCTTGTATTTTATGACAAAAGTTGCCCAATACGCTTTTCTGAACATCCCTAATCATGTGCATCACATGACTGTTTCCATACATCAGTATTTAACAGTAGATACAAATTCTTCTTTTCTCCAGGTTTTTAAAAATTGTAGTAAATCTTGGTATTTTCTGGAGCTATTTTGTTATTCCTTTCTTCACTGGTAGGCTAAATAATACTCTTTTTTTCTTCTATTCAGACAGATTTCTCTTTCTTTGATTTGCTCAGCAGGGTCTCTTACTCCAGACTGGCCTTGAACTCAATGGATGAGTTTGAACTTCTTGTCCTATTACATCCACCTCCTGAATACTGGGGTTACAGTTATGTTCCCATCTTGTGCTAGGGATAAAACCCAGGGCCTTAATTTAAGCATGTTAGGTAGGTGCTCTGCCACAGAGTTCCATCTCCAGCCCTACCAACTTGTTAGGTTTGCCTCTGTTGTTTGTGTAAGATTTGTACTTTAAAACTTATATTCGTGAACCTAATGGTTCTGCTGCATCAAATATTCTCAAGCTGATGGTAAACCTACCTGTGTAGAAAATTATTGGTTTTATGAAAACAGTTGAAGGATAATGTGTTGATTCTGGAGACTTTTACGAACTGTCATTAAATGCCAAGCACTGGAAAATAGTAAGAACTTACAGGACAAAAACGATTTTTTATAAATTAGTAACAGTAGTTGAACCTTCCTAACAATATCTTGAAAGGTCTGTTGGCCTTTGTTACTTACTCATCAGTGCACGAGTGACCATCCTGCTCTGCAGGCAGAACTTACGTGAATGCCCAGGTTTTACTGTCGATACTAAGTAACTGAGCCACAGGCTAGGAACTGATAGCATTATGACAAAATTATCAGCTTCTTAGAATATAAAATAATCATTTAGGGTTTTTTCCAGGACTAGGGATTAAACTTAGGGCATATTGTGCACATGTGAAGCAAGCACTGTACTGAGCTACATCCCCAGACCTAATACTTTTTCAAAAGTCTTTTGCTATTGTTTGTGCTAGTCTATTGAACCCAGAACCTTACGAACTTTAGATTGTGCTTTGCTGCTGAACTCCAACTCCTAAATGTTTCTGTGTATGTAATCATAGTTAATACCCCAGTAACAACGAGTTTTTAATGAGTTATGATCACAAAACTCACAAAAATACACTTGCTAATCTTAGTTCAGGATTACGTTTGATGAGGATTAGATTCTGTTTCATGTGTAGACTATAGGAAGACAGTTGATGCCCTTCCTACCATTATTTGCTAAGAAACCGCTTAGGTATATAAATATACTTTATTTCATCATGTATTGCTAAAATATAGAAACCTGTGACACAAGAATATTTAAAGAGTAAAATTTCAAGTCAGATTTGAATTTCTAAACTTTTTCTTCCTGGGTTTAACATTTCTTTTTAAGCTTTTTTAAATTAACTTTTATTATGTTTAATTAGTGTAAGCTGTGTGTGTTCTTGTCCATCCATATACCATGTCTATGTGCAGAATAGGGAACAGCTCGTGGGAGTCTGTTCTTTCCTCTTACTATCTGGAACCCAGGGATCAAATGCAGGTCCTTAGGCTTGGTGACAGCTGGGCCTTTACTTTTGGCAGGCTTGAGGGGCTTGGTTTGTTTAGTTGTTGTTTGTTTGGTTTTCGAGACAGGGATTTTTCTCTCTAACCTTTCTGTCTGGAACTTGCTCTGTAGACCAGGCTGACCTCAAATTTAAGAGAACCACCTGCCTCTGCCTCCTGAGAGCTGGTATGAAAGGCTTTGCTACCAAGTCTGCCCGGCTGCTTTGTTTTTCAAGATAGGGTTTCTCTGTGATTCCTTGGCTGTGCTGGACTCTCTTTGCAGAGCAGGCTAGTCTTGAACTCACAAAGATCCACCTGCCTCTGCCTCCCACAGTGCTGGGATTATACAGGTATGCGCTACCAGGCCCAGTTTCTGCCTGGCTTCTTTTACTATTGTTTTTTTAAGACCTAGTTTTACATATCGAATTGTATCCTTGAACTTCTGATCATCTTGCCTCCACTTCATACATGTTGGGGTTAGAGGTATATGCCCAGCTTTTAAGCTACGAAAGCTTAAAAGCTTATTTTGTAGCCCTGGCTGGCTAGAAATCACTAGGATACCCAATCTGACCTCAAACTTGTAATCTTGCCCAGAATTTTGGGACTGCCCGGCTCTTCCCTTTTGTTGCTCTACAACTTTGTCTTCACTGATTTCTTCCTTTTTTCCCCTTTTAATTAGTTTCTTTGCTTTGTCTTCTCCCCACCCCATTCTGTGGACTAAACTCAGGTCGTCTTCTTTCCAAGGAACTGATCTCCCACTAAATTAATTCTACACACACAGTACATACACACGCTTTGTGAGACTTCCTTTTTTGTTTTTGAGGCTGGGTGTCACTGCCCAGGCAGTCTCTGAACTCACCATGAACTTTGACGACTCCTGAATGCTAGAAATGTAGCCATACATAATCACACCGGATCAGAGCTTTCTTTCCTCCCCTGCCCCTTCTTTTAAATCATTTCATCAGGTACTGGTGAGATGGCTTGGAGTGTTAAGGTTCTTACCTCCAAGCCTGACAACTTGAATTTGAGCTCCAGATCCCACACGGTGGAATGAGAAAACCAACTCTTACAAGTTATCCTCTGACTTCCACACTTACATTGTTGTGACACGCACAGGCCTGCACAGGACATAGTCATAAATAAATGTAAGAACAATTACTGGGGTCTTTTTTATAAAACCAAGTACTTATAAATAAGTATAAATAAATGCTTTCTGCTTTGGGGAGGGGCACAGTTAGGTCTCAGTGAATTTACCCAGGCTGACCCTCTTGAGTCATCTCACTAGATTTATCTGCCACCACACCCAGCTAATGATGTCTGCCTGGTACATACATGTACTGCTCTCAAGCCTTTTTTTCCCCATTGCCTAAAAAGTTGATAGCTGCTCATATGGATTAATTTAGGAGAGACCAGAGTTCCTAGTATCTGCCTAAATTCAGACAGAAATTATCATTGCAGCAGCAGAGTTCACAGTAACCAGGAGAACAGGCTTTTCTGCCCCTGACACTACTCATAGTTGAATTGGCAGGAATCATCACCTAAGCCTTGCTGCCATGCCAGTCACTTCCAGTGGGGAGATTCCAAAGCCCAGGCTTTCACTCCTCTGGTGAGTGCATAATCTAGGTAAAATGGCTCTGTTCCTGAGTGGGCTTCCTGTGCTGGTTAGGTTTTCAAGGACAAAACAACACTGATTGTTTCTGAACCCTGTTGTGGTGCTGTGACCTACCTGCAAGGATCAGGCACCTGTGTGCAGGTTCTACAGCACAGGCTTGTACCTTACATGGGGACTAGTAAGTAGCACTTGCCGTCATCTTGTGTCCACTGTGGGAGCTCACAGAGAGCAGGGCCTCTGTATTTGTTTTGTTGGCTTGCTTTTTGAGATAGGGTTCTCTGTGTAGCCCTAGCTGTCCTGGCATTCACTTAGGTAGACCAGGCTGTCCCAAACTCAGATCTGCCTGCTACTGCCTCCTGAGTGCTGGGATGAAAGGCATGCAGCACTTAAAGGGCAACGTGAGCTTTTATAGCCAGGAGGCCGAGATGAGGGTTGGTATTCTTCCTCCCCTCACCGCCCAATACTGTGTGGGTGTGCATGCGCACGTGTTGCATGTGCATGTGGGTGTGCGTGTGAGCTCCTGTGAGTCAGTGTGTTGTGTTTTGAGTGCACATGTGAAGGCCAGAAGACAGCATCACATACATTGGAACTAGACAAGTGTTTGCTGCATGTGCCTTATTACATGGGTGTTAGGATCCAAACTGCAGTCTTCACGGCTGTACAACTTCTCTTAAAGCAACTAGCCATCTCTTCAGTCTATTTTCTCTTTTTTTTTAATACAGCCTAGGACCCCAGCCTATAAAATAATACTGATAACATCTAGGGTAGTTAATCCATCTACAAACTCCCTTACAGATATGCCTAGAGATTCTGTTCCTGTCAGAGTTTGACAGTCAGCATAAGCCATTATGGCTTCAAAACATTTAAATTCTAAGAATACTGTCCTGTTACATGTTTTTCTTTTTCTTTTTTTTAATCTCATTTTGTTTTTGCAGTACTTGAAATTGAACCGGGGTCCCTGCTCATTCTTGACCAGTGTTCCACATTGAGCCACACCCAGCCCTTTATTGTTGCCTGCCCTCCCTTCCTCTCAGATGAAGTTGTGAGCACAGGCCCTCTGTGTTCTGATGCCGGCTACATATCTGGCCCTGTATCTTTTTACCCCTTTGTAAAAGACATCCAGGGTATAGTATTTAATGTATGAATATATAACCTATTTTGTTTGTTTTCTAGTTCCCTCTCTTTATGACGAACCTCTTTTCCTTTCATTCTTAGCTAAAGTAAATGTGCAGGAATATCTTTGATATCTAAGAACCTGTAACCACAGCAAAGTCTATGTCCTCTTCTATTTTTTAGCATAACTACACTTGATTTTTATTAAGCAGTGTATGAGGAAGGCAAGAACAAAAGCTATATATTTCAAACAGAAAGGAAATGGCTTGAGGTGCTGGCTCACAAATTGTTGGAAAGGTTGGAAGAGCAGAGGGAAAGAGATGTTTTTAGAGAAGGGGATTGGAGAAAGGCAGCGACTGCAGGAGTCCTGTTTGGAGCGTGCCCTCTTGTACCCACTGCCGTGTAGCTGCTACAGGAGCCCCTGATTGTGAGTACTCCACTGCAGGGACTTACGGGCCCGAGGCTCTGTAACGTGATCAAGAGAAGAATGGCTTTTCTCTCACACTTTTTCATCTGTGGCTACCATTGGCTGCCTGATAGTAATGTAGTTCGGGAATTGCAATTTTAGCTTTCTGTTTGTACTGTTTGGGGAAGCATGTAGGGAAGAGCAAGAAAAGCTGGATGCCAGCAGCCAGAGTATCCCACCCCCATGTTTTGTCTCCATAAGCAAATAAATACATATAGCTGTGTTAGAATGTTAGTGAATGTTGCTGGAGCCTGCCAGCAGATTCGAACGGTTCCTGAGTCGGAAGTGAGGATTGAAATTAATAAAATACGCAACACATCTGATGTTCCAAGAGGCTTTGGCAGTCTGCTCCGAGCCCTCTGCACGCTCTGCACAGCGGCTTACCAGCTAGTCTCGCTTTATTTTTAAAACACATTCAACACAATGGGTTAAATTCACAAGGCGGTGTAGCAAGAGCTGTGATTTTAACAAGCTATCCCACCTGCTGTCACGAAACAAAAGGCAATGGACTTGCAAATTCTTCCCTGACTCCAGAGAAGGCCTGGTAGAAGCGCTGAGATTTAAATATCAAAGCAGGTGCCAAAAACGGCTGCTAGGTACAGATACTTCAGCTCCCGACAGAATGTCCAGCAATTTACACTTAATGTAAGGTCATAAAATATCTGCATCTGCAGCAAGTTAATGGAAAGTATTGTGGAAGTCTTGATAGTGCTTAACTGCATTTTAAAATGTAGCTTAGGCCTGTCATTTCCTCTTTTGTTGAATACAGAACAAAGTTTCAATTCATTTAGGAAATTGTACTAGCAGGAATTAATAATGTGTTATATATTGGCAAGGAAGTTCAATAATTGGAGTTCCTTGCTTCCTCCTTCCTTCAGTCTTCCTTCACTTTCCTCTTACCTCATTTCTTTGTTTTGAGATGCAGTCTAATTGGTCTCAAACTCTCTGAGCTCCTAAGTTCAAGTAGTTACTGAAAGAAGTGTGTTTTGTTTTCGTTTCTTTCATAAGAAAGTGTCTCTCTGTATAGACGTTTCTCCTGGAACTTACAGTGTAGATCTGACTGGCCTCATTTTTTTGCCTTGTGTGAGCATAACATACATGTGAAGGAGGCAACTCTCAGAACTTAGTTTTCTCTGTACACCATCAGAGTCTGTAACTTGGATTGTCAAGTTTATGAAGCAAGTTCTTTTACCTGCTGCACAGTCTTTCTGGCCCAACAAAATTTGATTCTGGCTAAAAGGTTTGAAAGGTCTGGGACTAAACGCTAGCAGTTGACTTTGGCTCCTTTTCAATAGCATTTCCAAAAAGTGCTAACTGGACAGGGAAACCCAAGAATAATAGGGCCTTCCATCCAGTTTTGCTTTGAAATTGCAGCTCTTAGAATACTGATGGGTTGCAGTAGATTCGTGTGGTGAAGACCGAGCCAGCCACTAGATGTCGCTAAGGTTCTAGCACACCTTCTTGTAGTAGATTGGGTACCTTTTTTAATAGTGTTTCCAGCTTTACATTAGTATCTTCATCTCTTACTGGATAAGACTTCATAAGTCGTGTATAAAGTCAGTTTTGAAAAACTTAAAGAACTGCCTCAGAGGCAGGTTGATTTCTGTGAGTGCAAGGCTATGTAGTGAGTTTCATGCCTGCTAGAGCTACTTAGTGAAACCTTGTCTCAAAGGCAAGAACAAAAAGCTGCTTAAAGAATGATGTTGAAGTTACTTTTTTGTCTAGACTTGAGCATACACTAGGATTGAGTACCAGCTGAGGTAATGGGCTTGTGAAGACTTACCTTTCAAATGTGACAGTGATAAGCGTCATGTTGACAAGCTTACAACAGAAAGATATCCAGGATTTGTGTTGTATTGAACTGCTGCATATATCATTCTTGAATGTACGGACTAGAAAAATAATTATTAGAGTCTTAATCTGTGCTGAATACGCAGGTAAATTTTATTTGGGGCATATGTGTGTATGGCCATAGTAAGAGATTGGAAGTTGGCATAGATATATGAAACTGCAGCCTAGAAAGGGGAAATAGGACATCTGAAGCAGAAAAAGCAGGTTTATGTAAAGAGACTAGAAAACAAAGGCTATCTGACATCTGCACCTTTTCCCTCACACTTCTTATACTGGGGTGTAAGGGAGTTGTTGAGGGTCAAGTGTTGATAATAAAGTGAATAGAATGTGTATAAATGTAATTTTGAGGAAAACATCTACAAAAAGCATGATGTTAACAAATTCCTAGATAAGTTATTTGCTTGCTATATAAAGAACATTTGATTTGACATTTATAGATGAAACATTTCTGCTGTTTTACTTCATAAATAACCTTAGAGACTCAAAATGTGCCAACATGTGATTTTGCCACTTCAGAGAAATGAATCCAATAGCTAAAAGTGTCCTTGCCAGCTGTCCAGCCTCCCATCGCAGGAAACCTATGATTTTTTTTTATTCATTGTTCTTGTCATATGAAAAAATTTTTCCTGTAAAATAGCATTTTGAAGAATGTGTACTGAATCAAGATAGGTGTTTAAGAAAATATTCTTAAGATAATGAGAGGACCAGGGCTATAACCAAGTAGTAGTGCATTTAACTAGTACTCATGAGCCCCCAAAAGCACCGGGATGGGGCCATTTAATGACAGTCTTTTCAGAAAGCAGGCTTGGATACCTAAAAGTATGTGATCATATTGACATAAGAATTTTTTTCCCTTGGTGGTGGTGGGAAACAGGAATTTACTCAATTTAGGCTGGCCTTGAACTCGCTATAGTCTTTCTGCCTTGGATTGCTGGGTGCTGTGATTACAGTCATGAGCAATCACGCCCAGCCAAAGGTGAGGATTGATGAACATATTTTTTTCCATTACAGATATCAAGGTCTTCTGAATTGATCTAGTTAGGAAAATATGCTAATATTTGGCTGTTGTTAATGTCTAGTAAGGAGTCTAGGGAGTTTAAAAACCATACATGATTTTAAATGAATAGAAAGTCAAAAAGATCTTTTAGATTTTGATAGTATTAGGAAAATTCTCTAAATATAGACAAAGAGCTGAAGAGTTCCATAGAAGGTGACTAACTAAATGTATTATACATGATTGGAAAGTAACTGCAAGCAAGACTTGAGAGCTGAGCTCTCTCGGTATTTTTATCCTGTGTGTGGGGTGTTCCACATGCATCACAGCTATAACAGAACTATCACATGGGACATTTGAGAAAAAGATAAAGGCGTCTGAAAGGTTCCTGCTTGATTTCTTAGTCAGAGGCTGTATTACTTGGTGTTCAACAACGAAAGCCAGAATCTAGATATTAGAAGTTGAATTATTTTCAGTAACTTAATATTCAAAGTAATTTACTTGAAATTATTTCAGGAAATGGAAGATAAAGTAACTAGTCCAGAGAAAGCTGAAGAAGCTAAGTTAAAAGCAAGGTATCCTCACTTGGGACAAAAGCCTGGCGGTTCTGATTTTTTAAGGAAACGATTGCAGAAAGGGGTAAGTTGTTGAGTATTGTCTTCAGATGTTTCCCCTGTGATGACAACCGTGAGGTCAATGTCTGTATATTTATCTGTACTTCAGGTGCGTGTGTCTTTGTCAGTATTTTACATGGTTCATGCCAAGAATATGTATAAAAATAAGCAGTTATAATGTTTTAAATTAAATTCAAGTTTGTAGCATAGAACAAATGATAATTTAAAAGAATTCTTATAAACTACCACCTTCATTTAATACTGACATTTTGTCATCTTTGTCAGAATGTAAATGTAGATATAACTCAAGCCTACCCTCTATTTTCTGTGTGGCCCCTGTCCCTTTTCTTTGTATTGAAATAGTAGTGCTAATTGATATTTAAAAATATTCTCCCACTCCTTCTGCTTGAAAAAAAAATGTAGAAAATTAGAGTTAAAAATAATTTGAATTGTTTGTCATACAGGGATCGGAGAATGGTGAAGTATATGTGAAAGACAATTCCTTACTGTATAAGATCCTAAATTAGGATTGTGTTTAAATAAATACCTTAAGTTTTGTGACATTAAAAAAATGAAAGAATTGATATCTTTTAAATATAAGGAAATTATATTAAATGTAGAAAAATGCATAATTTCTATTCTGTAAAACAGACTCTACTAGGGAAATTATTCCATAAATCAGGGACCTTGAAAAACAATAGCATAATACTAAATAGAGGTATTTAACAGAGGAACTATAACTGTTACAACAAAATATTTATATCCATGATAGAAATCAGTGAAATTTAAATTTCATCATACTAAATTCAACCAAAGTGGAAAAATATTTAGCATAATTCCTATTGGAGATATTGAAATTGAGTGTAATGTATTAGTTGTTTTATATAAACCTTAAAGTCATTACTCTTAATTTTGAAACTTTTATGTAAGATTCATGGAATTATTCAGTTCTTCGACTAATCCTTTATAATGAATGTAAGACTATAATTTGGTATGAGGAAAAATCTTCAAATTTGAAGTTTTTTCCCTCTTAAAGCTTTTACTATAATTAGAAGCCACATCAGTGTTCAACATCAGAGAAATAGTTAATAGGTTATAATGAGTCAGCAAAAAAGAGAATGTGGTCTTTTAAAACCATGGTTATAAGGACTGCACAGTGAATAATCAGAAATTTCAAAGAGAACTGCGCTCATCAGGAATCTAGGGATAGGTATGTAGAATGTGCATGTACTGTCTACTTACAGAAATACAGCATTAGGTATATTTTAGCTATGACATAATTATATATAATCCTGGGCATCAGATTCATGTTTGTACTTGGCTGTTTATTAGTATTTAGGAAATGGTTTCCACACAGCAGAATTAATGTCTCTTAAAGTTCTAAATGGTTATAAATAAAGCAAATAACACTTGACTCAAATAATTATAGACCTTGAGATGTGAATGTTTGAATGATTCTCTATTTCCCCAAACTATCAGTGAATAAGCTTTTGTTGTTGTTCTAGAATGTTTTTAAAGTCAGAGTCACAAGATTCTAGGTCTCAGTTTTCCTTTGTCATAATAGTTAGCAAGCAAAAGACTTAGTTTCTGCATTATTTGAGAGGATTGAATTACATTCAGTTATTATATTAGGTCTGTATCATACCCAGGTGGTATTACAAAATTAATCTTACATAATATTTTCACTGGGTTTTTAACAATAAGACCATGTACATGATGAGTTTATAGCACATCAGAGTCAGAAAGAATTTGAACAGTCTGGCCTGTGATTTCCTGTATTTGTGGCTTGTAAAGTACCAAGACTGAGGACCCAGTTCTAGTAAACATGGCTTTAGAGTTTCTCATGTTATGTGATGATATACATATTGTCAGTGTGCTCAGTTTTAGTGGGAAGTCATCCATGATATTATGTAATGCCAGCACTTGGGATGAAAAGGCAGGATCAGGAGGTCACCCCCTGCTATATAGCAAGTTAGAGTTTAAAGTTACCCTGGGCTATATGAGATATTGTCTCAAATGAATGAATGACTAAATGTATGTGGAGAGGCCTTTATAAGATTGTCTTCTATATGATCCAAAGTATGTTTTATCAGGTATTAAGAGGTTTATTTGGGTTGAGACAGGTCTCATTATAGTTCACACTGGCCTGGAGCTTAACTATGTAGCCCAAGCTGTCCTCAAACTTGTACTGATCTTCCTGCTGTACAAAGACTCCAGATGTGAGGATTGTAAGGAGTAATTATAGGAGTTTTTGGTTTGGTTTGATTTCTTTGTTGTTTTGTTTTGTTTGTAAACTCATGAAGTTTAGAAATTGCTAGACAGCATTAGCCACTGCTAGACTGTGTCCATTGGACCCTGTTCTGATAAACACCCGTCCCCTTTGCCCATACCACCTGTTGGTGTGTGCTCTGATAGATAGGGTTGTCACAGCCATCTTTCCGCTCAGGCTCTGGGTTTCACTGTCTTGTGGTAACATTCCTTTTGTTCATTTTCTGTAGAGATTTTTGTTGTTTTGTGGGCAGTTCTAATTATCAAGCAGTGATTTTTTTTTTTAAAAAAAGTTTAAATTCTAGCCACAGTAAAATGTATTTTTCTTTCAGCAGAAACAATATGCAATTAACTAAGATCCTTTTATGATTAATTTTTTTCTTAGTATAAAATAGTTCTAATTACAAACTGAGTTTTATTAAAACAAAGGAAATTGTACCGGTCTTAGGCCTGTAAGATGAGAGTGGGTAAAGGCTCTTGTTGTCAAGCCTGACAGCCTTAGTTCAGTCCCCAGGACTCAGGAGGTGGAAGGAGGGAACCATTGTCTGAAAGTTGCCTTCTGCACACATGCTCTCTGGCACACATACCCACTAAATTAATGCAAAAAAAATTTTTTTTAATTTGCACAGTGTTAAATTTCTTACTTTGTACATACATTAAGTAGTGCAAGTAAGAAATTGGCTAGACTGCTTTGTTGTCCAGATGCCAGCCAGTAAAAGAAGCAGCACTCCATTTTCCTTTATAAAGGCAAGCCTGAATGTCTATTCTCCTGCCTCTACTTCCTGAATGCTGGGATTCTAGGTGTGCCACACACACTCAGATATAGGCAGATTCTTGATTTTAGGGCATCAGAATTCTCTGCCCATTTTACAGCAACCTCAGAAGAACATGGACCTCATTTCATACTGCTCCATATGAAACGTGTACAGTGCTATCTGAAAAGCAGTTTTTAATCATAGACCAGATAGGCCAGATGTGTCTTATCAAAGAATAGTCGGGGGAGCCACCTAGTGAGACCTGTTCCCTACACCATTCAGGAGCCCTACACTAAGCTTACTCCCAGCTACTTCATTTTACCACATGGGTGTTTCCAAAGTGAGAATTTTTTTCTGCTCATTAGTTATGCAGGCTATCACTGCAGTATTTTCTTTTGCCAAACCCAGATATTAGTGACCAAAGCATCTGTGATTTTAAAAGTTGTTTTGATGGTTGATTTATGCTGTCATTTTTTTATCCTTTGCTAGCTCTTGATACATTAGCTTATATATAGCAGACATCCAATAAAAATAAGCTAAACATGATGAATATAAGCCAGAATTAAGGCACCTTCATCTGGTTTTACTTATAGACTATTCTGAGATTGCTCTTAAACTATCATCACAGTTTTTTTGTTTGTTTGTTTTTGTTTTAGTTACTTATTTTATATGCATTAGTGTTTCGCCTACATGTATGCCAGTGTGAAGGTGTCAGATCCCTGAAACTGGAACTATAAGCGGTTGTAAGCTCTTCTATGGGTGCAGGGAATTGTACCCAGGTCCTCTGGAAGAGCAGCCAGCACTTTTAACTACTGAGTCATCTCTCCAGCCCCACTGTTTTATCCTAGTGTTAAAGAGCTATGTTTTCTTTATTCTTCCAACAAAAGTCAGTCTACTGGTAACAAAGAACTTTTAAACTATAATCCATTTTTTTGTTTTTGTTTGCAGCAAAAGTATTTTGATTCTGGGGATTACAACATGGCAAAAGCAAAGATGAAGAATAAGCAGCTTCCTGCTGCAGCCCCGGATAAGACAGAGGTCACTGGTGACCACATTCCCACTCCACAGGACCTTCCTCAGCGGAAACCATCCCTGGTTGCTAGCAAGCTGGCTGGCTGATTAAAAGAACTGAACTGCATGAGTCTTCTAATGTCCTTTATTTCTCCCTACTGCGTTACTTATCCACTTTCTGTTTCCTTTCCACTCACTATGTCATCTGAGACTGACAGCTTTGCAGGTAGTGGTAGTGTGTGCTACTGTTGTAAGGGAGCATACATGTAGAGGTTTTGGTTAGTTTCACAGTGCACTGATACAAAGGACATGTAACAGCAACATAAGTAATTGATGTGACAATAATTGTACATATATGGCCTAACTGTTGTAGGGCTGGCTTCACCAAGTAGCAAGCAAGTTTTACAGCTTTAATGCTTTTTGGCTTTTCTTCCTCATAGTTACAGCTTTATATGTTACTCTTATTTAATAGAACCTCTGTTGTATTGATTTCTTCTGTATTTTCCTTTTGAATTTTGTAAGACAAGTTTAAGACCACAAGTTGGAAGACAAGTCACATAATTCAAACACAAGTTAACGGGCTGCAAAAGATTTGAATAATTGCTTCGACTTGATGGCCTTAAACCTGCTGTTCCAGCTGTAACAAGAGCATCTTCCCTGGGCGATATTTGCCCATTCTGGTGTGGTTTGTGTGACTCCAGTGCTTACCAGCTGTCATTGAAGCTAGTCCTCTTCCTCGGTTCTACAGTGTGGGGACAGCTTTCTTTGTCGAAGACGTGAATGGGTGTGCATGTGCACTGACTATTGCATTCACTTTTGTGCCATTTTTGTAAATACAATAGTTTTGCACAACCTTTTACAAATGTCTGTATTAATTTCACCATATTAGAAAGTAGAAAATGTGCCAACCAGAAGCACAAGAATTCCTACACAAATTTGCCTGCCATTACTGCTTTTGTATAAAAATAGTTTACAATCTTGAGCTTATTAGAATACCAAACTGAAATATATTCAGCCTGCTACAGAGTTAAGCTTTTCATTTGTTACCAATATTCAAGACTTTCAGTGGCCTTGTACAAATATGATATGTTGCTTAGGCATATCTTTTGTTCTATGCAGAACATTTCATTTTGACTTTTACAAAAACCGTATAATTTATATAAACTTTCGTAATGTAGAAATTTTTAATTCCACACTCAACTTTTGGGATACTAAAGTAAAAGCCTTGCATTCTCAGCCTTCTATATCTTCTCAACCCCCATCTTCTCTTTACTTTGCTTCTGTGACTTGTACCGGGCTGTTCCATTTATATAAAAGCATATGTATCTTATCTTTACTTTTTAAATTTGCTAAAATAAAAGGACTTTTGTGGGGGGGGGTTGTTATGCTGAGGATCAAACCACTGTTCACGTGTGCTTAGCAAGCACTGTACCTACCACAAAACTACACTCTTATCCCTAGGGGAACTTTATAATGAAGCAAGTAGTTGAAAAGATTGGTCTAGGAAACTGTCAAAATAGGCTGAATTCTGGTGAATAATGATGAACTAGGAGAATTGGGCTTATAACAATTAGAGTGATTTATAGGTAAAACATTGATAGTAAAATATTTAGGTTCTGTCCGATGTGTGGCATTTTAATAAAATAGTTTGATTTTACTTGGACATTAGCACTTTATTGGGACACATTTACTGTTAGCACTCCCCACTCACCCCCCAGGATATCGAGCTGCAGCATATTGAGCAGTAGCAGTCTGAGCTGATGCAGCTCTTCCTTTTCGTCTTGGGCTGGAGTGAGGCCCACTGCCTCTGGAAGCCAGTCATCTTTTGTGTTACGGCTACATTTGTGAACCTGCTTTCCTATGGTTCCACACTAGTGATTAGTCCTGCTCAACTCAACCTGAGGTAGAAAACAACACTTTACACTCCCTGTTGACAATTTTGCAGCTTCATTCTGTGAGTATATTTGTAATGTGTGCAGTTTATCATAGGATTGCTACCTAATCTTTTTTTCTTACGGATATTTGCAAGCCCATTACTATTAAGTTCAAATATTGGTAGATGAATCTAAGAGTGTTCAGGAGTGCTTCCTGAACATCAGATTCATAGTCTTATGACAAGTGAGTAACACCTGCTGGAGTTTTGTGAAATAGGACATTGATATTTAATCTACCTCAAGACTTGAGGATCTGTGAAATACTAAGTGCCCCAAATAAAAGATCAGTCTTTATCAAAAGTAAATTTCCTCACTAAACCAACCTGCCTTCTATAAAGTAGCAGTGCTTAAGTAAAATCTCAGGATTTTCTGCAAGAAAAGACCTGTTAAGGATTTGTACGTATAGCTGCATGGCTTCCATTGGTGCTTGAGAGAGGTTTTACATTTCCTGATTTTTGTTCTGCCTCAAAGTTCAGTTGTAGATATTTTCGCAGGCTCTTTGGTCATTTAGTGAAGATTTTGATGAAATGAACTTAATTGTCCATTTCTATGTCAAAGTTGTGTCTGGGGAGTGGCTAATTTTAACGTTAAAGTAAATTGAAGCTAATAAAAATACTAAAGGCAAATTGGCTAATGTCTAAATCTGTCCTGTTCAGTGGTTCATATGAGAAACCTCTTGAAAGCTCCATCTGATTGCACAGTTGCAGCTTGTGTCTAGTTGGAATAGCATTTGGATGGGTTGGAGGGAACATGTTTGTAGTCTACAAGTTGTTAGAGAATCTTGTACTGCTGGTCTGGAACTAATGTCCAAGCTATCGAAGGCAGTCATGCCAAGGCCACTACTTGTTATTACTTCCATGGTTACACTTAGTTGCTCTTATTACTTGATGTCACCAAAGTATACCTCTGAATATGTATTGGTAGTCGTTACTAAGTCAGACTTGTATTCTTAATCTGAGTATGGTCCTTTCAAGCTGAACTATCAGCCTACACTCTGCTCTAAATTTAGTGTTTGGTCAGAAGCAGGTAGCCTATGGAAAGCTGTTCTGAGTAGTTACCAAGGCCTTGTCTGTGATGGCCTCGTCATATCCCCCAAAGTTCAAACTCATTGTAACCCAACTCCCTCACCATGTCCGGCCCTTACATGTAAGCACTTACATTTTGTAAAGCACCATCTTGATCTCACTCAGCGTGCACTGCCAGTGTTACCTGGCGCTTTCTCCAACTTCTTACTGCCACTTTCAGAGACTGGGATCAAAAGAACCTGTGGGGTGTTGTCTCTAGATGACAGCTGGTATGCTTAGTTCCAGCCTTTGAAGTAGGTGGGCCTGTGGGTTTCATTCTATAAGTGACTGGTGGCCACACCCCTCAATGTATGATCATACGGTGTTTATCAACTAAACAGCCCTAAAAATAAACATCTAACTCCTTTACTCCCATGCTCACTGCTTCTCCACCATTTGATATGCAATAGGACACTGCCTGTATGCAAAGGCCCAACATAAATGCCTTTTCATGTTAAAGATGTCTGTAGAGTTGGCGGTTAATGCTGAAGTTTGTCAAATAGCCCTTCCAGACTTACACTTGTAAAATACACTCAAAATAAATGGATCTACCTAATTTTTATTGATTTTAATATGCAGTTTTGTCTTATTTGTTAATGTTTTTCAGTATGTTTTCTGAAGTTAAGCCACTAGAAGAAATGTCTTGTAGCAGGGCATGGTGACACATATCCTTAATCCCAGCCGGGTAGGCAGAGACAGGTGAATATTTTTGAGTTTGAGGCCACCCTAATCTACAAAGCAAATCCAGGACATCAGAGCTATTACACAGAGAAACCCTGCCTTAAAAAAAAGGGGTGGGGGGGAGAAATGACTTGCAGTCTTAGATTTTGTTCTGGTTTAAATGTGCTAATGAAACCCTGCTGTTCTCATCTTGTTTATGAAATCTGGTACAGTAGTATTGAACACAAAAAGATGGATGAAATTTTTCCAAAACAAAGTTTTGGGAAATCTCCATGGCTGAGGATATAGCTTAGTTGGTAGACTGCTTCCTTGACATGCACAAAACCTTGGGTTCAGTTCCTTATACTTTACAAGATGGGTCTGAGTGCACATACCCATAATGTCATCAGGAGGCAGGAAGGAGGATCAGGAGTTCAAGATCATACCTGGACATAGAGATACATAGCTTCATAAGGCCTAGACTTCTTAGAAGTCCAGGAAGGAGTTCAACGTAGAACATGAGTGGTAGAGACGAGTTCGAAACCCGTTGCAGCTGGGCATAGTGGCACATGCCTGTAATCCCAGCACTTGGGGAGGCAAAGGCAGAGGGATCTCTTAGTTGGAGGCGAGCCTGGTCAGCCAACACTACACAGAGAGACCTTGTCAAATAAATAAGAAAAAATAATGAAAGAAACCAGTTGTTGTGAAAGTGGCTGGAAAGAGAAAAAGTGCATTTCGAGTGAAAGAAACTTCATTCTCACAAAGGCGAGAAGTTGGAGAAAGGATGGTTGGTTGAAAACAGCAGGTGAGCTAGTTTTTTCTTAAATTTGGCCCTCTCTACACTCATACTAAATACCACCATGGTTCCACCAACAGGCTTTCAAGATCCCTGAAGTTATTTATCCTCATTTCTTCCCCTTAGGGGCAAGTAGTAACACCCTCAAAAGTACCCTTATTTGTTATATCATATCCAAAGCCACTAACGCATTTGTGTTTTGAGGCAGGGTCTCTAGCCCAGGCTGGTTTCAGAATTACTCTGTAGGCTAGCTGCATTCAGATACATGGCAACCTGTTGCTCAGCTTCAGAATGTTGGGATTATAGGCACGACCCAGAATGCTTGACATCACCACTTAGCTGCTCTCTGTCATTCTACCCTGACCCCTTTCCAAATCCATTAATATGGAAGTCTCGGTCATTTTCTTAGGGATCTTGTGTTGCCCAGCCTTTTTTTTCAGCCTTGGGCTCAAGTAATACACTTCAGGATTCTGAGTAGTTGAATGCCTCTATACTTGGCAACACAGTGATTTTTAAGATGTGAGTATTATAAAACCTCTAGATTTGAGGTGAAATGGTACAGAATGCAGTGTACAGAGAAGGGGCTTTTGATCATGAGCTCTTACCTAGTAGATTAATTCACTGATAGCTTCATAATCCAGTTGACTGTTGGGAGGAAGTAGAAACAAAGGTGGAACATTGTGGAAGCAGTGGATTGCTGCGGGCATGCTTTGGGAGATTATATTTGGTTCTGGGTCTGTTGTCCACCATGAGATGGGTCTGAACTCCATAAACAGGCTTTCCACTCCCATGTCCCTCACCATGCTCAGGACGAAAATAAGGGGCTGGGACCCTTTGGGTGCAGTAGTGGCGCAGAAGCCTTGGTAACCAACAGCTGTCTCAATCGGTCTTATGACACACTGAACGAGGGATACAGTGCCTGGTACTAGAAAATCTAGCTAACTATAAAGTGCTAGTGAAATCATGGTTATTGGAGAATCTACAGCTACTAATTTGCTAAAACTAGTCCTGAACAACAATCAGTAAACATTTGTCAATGTGTAGTCTTTCATTCTCAAGAAGAAAAAAAAAGGTGGTGGGAACGTAGCTGAATGGTATAGTTCTTGCCCAGCAGGCACGAGGCCCTGGGTTTAATTCCCGTTGCTGCCCAAAACAAAAACCCCTACTACTGAAGCTATGAACTGAAGTAAACCTAGCTCTCTGAATTGTTTGCTCCAGCATTTTGTCACAGCAGGAAACTGGTCGCCTTAGTTTTGTTTCCTATTGTTGTAATGATAAAATGCCCCGACAAAATCAATGTAAAGGAGAAAGTGTTTATTCCAGCTGCACGCTTCCAGGTTACATGCCATCATGGTGAAGTCAGAGTAGCAGGAGCTTGAGACAGTTAAGAAGCAGAAAGGAACAAATCATTGCATGCACCTTGTGCTTAACTTAATGTCTTCTCTTAGATCAGGATTAGTGTCCTGCCTAGGGAATGGCGCCACTCATGGTGGGTGAGTGCTCCTGCCTCAATATAACTAAGATAATCCTCACACATGTGCCCACAGGCCAACCTATTCTGAAAAAGTCTTTCAAGGTTCCCTTCCTAGGTGATGCTAGATTGTGTCAGGTTGATAAAATTAAGCACTGATAATGCTTTTAAAACCCACAACTAATTTCAGACCCACTTCATTAAACACTGGTTCAGAACTTACATGTTTTTCTTCATTGTTTAACTTCTAACTTCCTCAAAAGGTGACTTATTTTATTACTGTGTCCCTAGCTTATAAGGCTGGTGTGTACATAGTCAAATACAGGAGTGAGGGCTGAGTGTGCCCTCACTCCCAGCACTTGGAGAGCAGAGACGAGTGGATCTTTGAGTTCAAAGCCAGCCTGGTCTACATAGCAAGTTCCAGGCCAGTGAAGGGATATATGGTGAGACCCTGTCTCAGACCAGCCCTCCCCCCATATTTGAATAAGAATAGTGATGGAATATCAGGATGAAAATGTAAGTGTGTGTGGGGGGGGTCCAGATTACAGAAAAATGTAATGAGATACCTGATTCTGGATCTAGGCCTTTCTCTGTGAGAGTGTGCCAAATAATTCTGTTCTCATAAGCCTCAGGCTACACTGAAATTGCTCTACACAGTCTCCCATGACAGGGGCACATGATCTAGTCTGTGGTTACAACCTTGCAGGTATTCTGTGTCTGACCAAAACTACTCAGTGCTCCATCCCTCAATAGGTTACTCAGTTGGGCTTCGTAAGGCATGGTGAGCCCATGCTCCTGTATGGCATCTATAAATACTGGGATCTAACCACTCTGTGTAGATTATCAATTATTGAATTAATGCATTAATAGCTATTATAGAGCATCCAGATAGATTTAAACTGTCAGTCATGGACAAAACAAAAAGTGAAAAAGAGATGCCCTTTTGAGTTGACCTGCCAGGTAGTGACTATTAGAGTGTTGCCCCCTTGGTCAGAAACTATCTGCTTGGAAATAGGTACATGTTAATCCCATTGGAATTCACACTCTCACCCATTTAAAAAGAAAATAGGTGAAGAAAGCAAACATTCAGGAGAGGCAAGAACAGAGGTGGAGATCACCCTTGTCAGCAGGTGAGTCACTAGAGGTGGGACGGGGAGGGGAACACTAAAGGAGAGAGCCTCCTAATGACAGTTTTATCCAGAAAGAGTTGCTCTCTGAACCTGGAGCTTATCAGCTGGCTAGACCAGGTGGCCAGTGAGCTCCCAGGATCTCTGTAACTCTGCTGATTCGTCCCCAACCCAGCACAAGGGCAACAAACATATGCTACCAGACCTGGTTTTTCATGTGTGCTCCGGATCCAAACTCAGGTGCTCATGCTTGTGAGCAGATACTTTATGACCGAGCCATCCTCCTAACCTCACTCTGAACAGAATTCGGGTCCTTCCTGCCTTCTCCCAGGTGTTTTACCACACCTGAGTATGTGGTGCTGTGCGTCATACTCAAGACTTCGTGCATGCTACAAAAGCTCTTATCTACTGAGCTGTGACCCTGTTTACTTTGTTATAACAAAACAGCGTTTTGTTATATTTCAGGCTGATCTAGAACTTATTATGTAGCTCAGGCTGGTTTCAAACTTCCAGCCATCCCCGCTGCCTTTGCTTCTTCTTTGCTGATTGATTGAACCAGCCACATGCCCAATTCACAAACAAATCTTTATTTTCCCCTCTGACTCTCCTCTCTTTTTCAGTTTTTGTTATGTTTTTATAGTTCCGTTATCGCAGATAGCAAAGCTTGCGTTGTATTCTCTAATCACTAGCAGTTTTTCCAACTCTGTAGTTTGATATGGTTCACTGCAGATCACAGAACCTTTTTATTTTTATTTTATTTAGTTTTTTTTTTTCCGGACAGTGTTTCTCTGTGTAATCCTAGGTGTCCTGGGACTCTCTCTGTAGACCAGGGTGGCATCAAACACACAGAGATCTACCTGCCTCTGCCTCCCATGTGCTGGGATTAAAGACATGTGCTACCATGGCCCAGATCCTGTGAGCCTTTTTTTTTTCCTGTGCATCTCTCAGAGTTTTCCTTTCTTTGTATTTTCGGTCTAGATCATAGCTAGAATTATTTTGGTCTCGTGCATATTAAAATAAAATATTTTTGTTCCAGAAAACTCACCCCTGGACGCTTCTCCCTTGCTTCCAAATTTGCTTCTTCTTTATCCTGTTGTCCAGCTGTCATCTCAGAGTCGGCTGCTACCCTGAGGTGAATGCACCAGTTTCTAGGTTCCATGGATGCCAGCCATTGCCTGGGCTTTTTTCAGCAAATTTTTAAAAATTATTATTAAAACAAAAACATTGAGGGACTGGAGAGACCGCTCAGCAGTTAACAGCCCTTGCTGCTCTTTCAGAGAGCCCAAGTTTGGTTCCCAGAACCCATGTTGGGAGGCTTACAACTGCCTGTAACTCCAGATCTAGGGGATCTGTCGCCTTCTTCTGGCTCCTCCTGGCTTCCTCAGACACCAGCACCCACACCGTACACATGTACACACACACTCAAATAAATGTTGAAAACATTTGAGTTCCATGTATAGTAAATATCTTTCCCCAGCCTAGTTTTCTTACCTAGTCTCCTGTTCTTATATTTATGGTTGTGAGCCTAGCCTTTAACGGCTGAGCCATCTCTCCAGCCCTAGTTTCCTGTTCTTACACTTACTGTAGCACTTAACTCATCTGTAAAGAACTGTGTTCCCCTCCCATACATCGCGTTCATTCTTTCATCCTGAGACACAATCGGTTCCCACATAACACTGCTTTTCACTTAATCACAATACATTGAAGAAACTTCCCTCAGCTGGCCTTACAGTGAGAATGCTTATTACTTTGCCCTAGCAGTTGGTCCAATGCCTGGCTATAGTGAGTACCTGATAGGTATTTTCTGAAAGAAACTGTGCTCTAGAGAGTGTAGCCGCTTCCATTCAGTCTTGCCATATCACGCTAAATGGTCACAGTTCTTAATCACAAGCACACAATTCTGAGTCATTTTAGCAGTGAAAAGGGTTTATCAAGAGCTGTAAATCACCTTACTTACAAAACTATAAAAGAGGCCTGAGGCCCAGGCTTAATGTCAGCCTAGGAACAGCCCCGTCAGCATTCTTCAGCAGCTGCTTGGCTGCTGTACCTCCGCTGCTAGAGCCCCTGTCAAACCAAAGCCAGGAGCCTGACTTCGATGTGACCGCAGCTTGCCCCAAAATGTGCCCAACTCTGCTTCCGTGCATGCGGGCAAACAGATGTTCTAAGTAGCTCCAAAGTCTTGTGCAGTACAGCACAGGAAAGTTGTTCATCAGGTGATAATAGTGAGTTGAAGTAGTGAGTTTGCAGACCTCTGCAAACTCAGCACTGGGGAGGTAGAGGCAAGAGGATCAGGTGTTCAAGACC
>CM053749.1:41614896-41697819 GCA_028658305.1 Pachyuromys duprasi | reverse complement strand
GAAGGAGATGAGGGAGTGGGAGGGTGGGAGGGAATGAGGGAGGGGGCTATGCCTGGGACGCAAAGTACCTAACCTATGATTGATATAAAAATTAATAAATTAAAAAAAATAGTACAGTCAAACCATATCACCACAGCCAGTTTATACACGGGGCTTCAAGAAAGCTAGGTATGCACTCTACCAACTGAATTCCATCCCATCTCCTTACTTTTTGTTCTGTCTCTCTCTCCCTCTCTTTCCAGGTGTTCATGTAGCTCAGGCTAGCCTCCAGCTCCTGATCCTTTATCTCCATCATGTACTCAGATTAAAAGCATGTACTGACACCTGTCAGAATGGCTAAGATCAAAAACTCAAGTGACAACACATGCTGGAGAGGATGTGGAGAAAGAGGAGCCCTCCTCCATTGCTGGTGGGAATGTAAGCTGGTACAACCACTTTGGAAATCAATTTGGCGTTTTCTTAGACAATTAAGAATAGTGATTCCTTAAGATCCAGCTATACCACTCCTAGGCATATATCCAAAAGATGTTCAAGCACACAACAAGGACATTTGCTCAACTATGTTCAGAGCTGCTTTATTCGTAATAGCCAGAACCTGGAAACAACCCAGATGTCCCTCAGTTGAGGAATGGATACAGAAATTGTGGTACTTTTACACAATGGAATACTACTCAGCAATTAAAAATGAGGAAATCATGAAATTTTCAGGCAAATGGTGGGACCTGGAAACGATCATCCTGAGTGAGGTATCCCAAAGCAGAAAGACACACATGGTATACACTCACTTATATAGACCTATAAGATAAGATAAACATACTGAAATCTATACACCTAAATAAGATAAATGAGAAAGAGGACCTGTGGTAAGAGGATTAATCCTCACTTAGAAAGACAAATGGGATGGACATTGGATGTAGGAGAAAACAAGTAGCAGGACAAGAGCCTACCACAGAGGGCCTCTGAAAGACTCTTCCTAGCAGTGTATCAAAGCAAATGTTAAGACATAACCAACCCTTGGCAGAGTGCAGGGAATCATATGAAAGAAGGGGGAGTTAGTATGACCTGGAGAGGACAGGAGTTCCACAAGGACCAAATATATCAGGGCATAGGGGTCTTTTATGAGACTGTTTCTCCAACCAAGGACCAAGTGTGGTTATATCCTAGAACCCCTGCTTGAATGTAGCAAATGGTAGCTCAGTATCCAAGTGGGCACCCTAGTAAGGGGAACAGGAACTAATCTGGACATGAACTCAATAGCTGGCTCTTTGATCCCCCTGCCCCCTCCCCGAGGGAGGAGCAGCCTTGCTAGGCCACGGAAGAGACCTGATAAGCTAGAGTTAAATGGAAGGGGAGGAGGTCCTCCCCTATCAGTGGACCTGGAAAGGGGCAGGGAGGAGATGAGGGAGAGATGGGGGGGATAGGGAGGGAATGCGGGAGGGGGCTATGGCTGGGATACAAAGTACATAACCTGTGACTAATATAAAATAAAAATGTTAAAGAAAGCATGTACTGTCATGCCTGGCTCTCAACTATACTCTTTCACTTATGTTATTATAATAATAGTATTATATGTAACAGTTTTCCAGAGAGAGAGAGAAGGTTGGGGAGAGCTGTGATGGGGGCTGGTGAGATGGCTCAGAAGAACATCCTTGCTGCCAAGCCTGATGACCTGTATTCCATCCCAAGGACCCATATGGTAGAAGGAGAGACTGAATTCCCACAAGTTGTTCTCTGACCTCCACATGTACCCAGAAATCAATCAATCAATCAATCAATCAATCAAACAAACAATCAATGTAATTTTAAAAATTAAAAAGAGCTTACAAGTTGAGCATGGTAGTGAATGCCTATAATCCTAACAGGAGGCAAGCTACAGGAAGGTTGCTATGAATTTGAAGACAGTCTGGGCTACAAGGGAGGCTCCCTATAAATACAGAAGTATGGGCTTCTCACTATGTGAGTGGGAGTTATAAGAAGAAAGACAAATTGGATAAGATCATTCATGTAGTAATAAATTGAGAAATTCACACAGTGTTAACTTATGGCTGGCTTGCCATAGATGCAGGTAGCTACATTCAAAGATATTTATAGGCAAGTCCACATGTATCAATTAGTATACATACTTATTTCCTTTTGCTGTAGCTAAGAGTCTAGACGCTGAATACCACAGCAGCAACAAGGCACACATTGTTGAATGAAAGGAAGTCAGACATCTTGGAGAAATGGAGGAAGAGATAATACAAGATGAGCCTGGGAAGTATGCTCCAAAAGAAATGCTCCAAAAACAAAGCAAAACTTACAGCTTAATTTTTCTACTTTTTCAGGCAGGGTCAAAATATGCAGCCTTGGCTGGTCTTGAACTTGCAGTGATCCTACATCTGCCTCGCGAGAGGTAAGATTATAGTATATATATAATATATATAAGCATATATTATATATTTTTTCCTGCATCAGTGTTTTATTCTTCTGTTCTTCGATTAGAAAAGACCTTCCGCCTATCGGGACTAGATGATCAGGACTTCTTTACTCAGCCAAAGTTTACTTATGCCCAGTACCCAGTTTTCACAAATATTAAAAATTAGAATAGGTGCGAACACTAATGTTTAAACTAGTAACCAGCACTTTATTTCTGCCTCTAGAATTAGGCTAGTTCTACAGAACTAGAATTATTACTTTATAAGACAGTGTTGCAGACTGTCCCTTCCTTAACCCCGTAGCCAACTTTTGCAATGAGCTTTCCACAGGCCAGTGCAGTTTCATTTTGTATTTTTTATTATATTAAATACTGAGATATAACGAACCCTCATTTTAGAAATGTTTTGACTACTGCAGTGAGTGCTGTATTTTAAGTTTCTGGTCTGCCTCCCATACTCTCTCTTACCTTCTCTGCTTAGTTTTTCTCTATTGTATACTGATATGGGTTGAATTGTGGCCATTCAGAAGGTGCTGAAATGAAGTCCTACCTCACACCCATGCCTACACAAATATAATCTTATTTGGAGACACCATCTTTTGCAGGCAATACAATTAAGCTGAAGTCATTAAAGTAGTAGTCAATTCAATCTGACAGTGTTCGTATCTTTAGAGATATGCTTGCACGGTGGGCGAATGAATGCCACATAAAGACTGAGATGAAGATGGGCCTTTTATCAGTGTCCACATATACAAAAGCCAGGCACAGTACTCTTGTAATCCCAGCATTGGGAGGCTAGTGTACAAGAATGAGTTCTAGGACAGCCTTCCAGGTCTAAAAACAAAACAAAAAAATGATAAAAGTTTGTGAGCAAAATGCCAGAAGCCAAGAGAGAGGCCTGGGACACTGTCTCTTATAGTCCTCAGAAGAACCCATATGCTGTGACCTTGCTCTGAGATTTCCAGTGCCAAAATCGAGATGATACAGTTCCATTGTTTAAGCACATTATGTAGCACTTATATTACTCTAGTAGTTGGATTAATACACTTAACACCTTCTAACTTTCTATTTGTCTCCCCAACAAGAATATAAACCCTTGAGGGTTTACAGAGAACTTTTACAGGAATCCTTGGTGTGTAGAATATTGTCTGGCACTCTGTAGCCCTGAACAGTCATAGATAACAGTAGTATTCACGAACATATATATATTTATATATATATATGCATATCTGGTCCTTGACTTAGACTGGTTCAATTTACAATGTTTTGATTTTACAATGGTATTATAAAAGCAGTGTGCATTCTGTTTGGTAGTAATGGAATTGAACCCTTCTCTTTGGTGGTAATGGAAATGGAACCCTTCTCTCTGGTAGTAATGGAATGGAACTCAGGACCTCATACATGCTCAGCAAGTGCTGTATCACTAGCTATACCCCCAGTCCTGAACTTCTGGAACAATCTTTATACTTAAAAAGTTAAAAAAAAAACAAAACTTACCTGCATGTATGTCTGTGTGCCTGGTACTAATGAGGCCAGAAGAAGGCATCAGATTCCCTAGAACTGTAGTCAAAGACAATTATTAGCCACCAAGTGAGTGCTGGGAATTGAACCCACATGAACTGAATTGAATTAACCAGTGAGCAATCTCTCTTGCCCTGCAGTTTTGAATTTTGTTGTTGGATTTTTGTTTGTTTGTTTGGCCTAGTGACAGGAGGGTGCTGTTTTATGTTGCCGGGCTGCCGGGCTGCTGGGCAGAAAGCAGTAGCTCCCAGTCAGCCATGCTCTCACCAAGGTAAACGACTGGTACTCTCCTGTCGTGTACGGTGTTGCCAGCATTTCTTTTTGACAAGTATGAAATAAATTACCTAAATTATTCACCACTATCACTAGCTGGGCTTTGTGGTAAATGACTTTGCCCAACAATAGGCTAATTTAAGTGTTCTGAGCAGGTTCAAAGAACGTGAAGCTCAGCTATTCTGCTGTTCTGCTGGTTAAGTGCGCCTCAAATTAACAGTATTTCTAATTTCTAACTGGCTTGTCAGGATACGACTCATTTAAGTTAAAGAGTAAGAAAGAAAGTCAAGGAGTACCTGAATTTTGGAGGAAAGCCCCCCCCCCCACCTTTAAACATGGATAGTGTTTTCCTTTGAAAACAACTTACAAGGGAACATTCTTAACTTATAAAGCAGTAACTAAATTTTTATCACTTTACAATAAAATATGCAATCCCTTGTACCTGCTTTTGGAGTCTGGAGTCTTCTGGTTTTCAGACCTTACTAATAACAGAATGCTTTGGGCTATAAATATATATGCATAAGACAGAAGAGTCCATCCACCAAAATGCACCTCCTCTTCCCCCCTCGACTCCCCCCACCCCCACCATTGCCGGTTGTGTGTGTTTTGTTTAAAGTCTGTTCTTTTCCTGAATGAAGCAAGAGGTTAGTGGTCAGAAACCCATTTCCCAAATATATGCAGGTAGCAAGCACCTGCAGTTCCGGCACTCCCAGGACTCAGAGGAGATAGGTAAGCATGTTGCAGCCCAGCCCCAGCTACATAAAGAGACTTTATCCCCATCCCCACCAAAAGAAAAAAAAAAAAAAGAACGTTTTCGTAACTATGGTCTTCTTCTCTTACTATGGCTTCAAACATCTGGATAGTTGAATGCATGTACTTTAAAATTATGAAAGAATCATCACAGCTTTTATAAGAACCCTCAGGGTTTTGTTTTGGGTGTTTTTGTTTTCCTCCATCACACTCAGATTTCCTCAACAGTCCCAACAGGTAGCTATTATCTGGAGAGTAAGAAAACAGGCACCTTGTAGAGGCATGGATGGAAGTATAAGAGAAAGGAGCTAAGTGTCCGAAATCTCAGCTCAATGCTTTGAATGCTCTGCTGGTCGGAAGTGCATTTTGGGTTTTTTTCACAGCTGGACAAAGAAAGGATGGAATCCAGAAACATCAAAGTGGTGAATAGCCTTCCTTCACATACTCAAGTTCTGACATAACCAGGGAGCCAGGCTTTGTGCTTTGACCTGATTGGACTGGTCTCAGAACCATAGCTCTAAAATTTCAGCACTTGCAAGGCAGAGACAGGAGGATAGAGAATTTGAAGCCAAACCTAGGCTACTTAGAGATACTTGTCTCAAAAACCAACGAATGGAACAACAAAATTGGCCTCAACTCATGGCAGGCACTGGTCACCACTTACAAAGGAAGGAAATAAGAAAGATGGGCACATAAGGCTGGAATTTAAAAGGATTATTTCAAATGATCGCGAAAGTGTGGCTGGAGAGAACATGGAAGGTTGGAATTAAAAGAGCACATTCCTGTGCTTGTGTAAGGGCACTGGACACTGAGCAGATTGAGCCAAATTGCAAGCCCTTGGGTTTCAGTGGGCTGCCATTTTCAGGTGACTTTGGGATCAGGTGACTTCAGGATCAGCTTCAGGTAGTGGTACCCTCAAGCCTAAGCAATCAGCAGAACATAGAAAGCGGCTTGTTCTGAAATGTCAGCGCACCTATGCGAACACAGAGGTCTAAGGTGGCCATTCCCCAGGGTCACCTTGTTTTCAGGTTCATTCAAGTTTCCGTGTGTTAGAGCCCACCCTGAGTCCTTGCATCACCAAAAGACCCTGCTGCAGACCTAAGTTCAGAGTGACCTTGGGCATCCTTCAAATTCTGGGTGGTGCAGGCTCTTCTGGAGCTGCGGGTTACAGAGAGGCCTTCCTCAAACCCTCCCCTACCCAGGTCCTCTTCCTAGAAATAGCTGGACCGGGATGAGCAGCCTCCAGGCTCCCGGGTCGACAAGCGCACTAACAGCCATCGCAGCTCCTCGCTCGGGACGCGCTCCTGCACGGCCCCACGTCCGCGCACTCTGGGGATGGGGTGGGGGACTCGGTCGAGGCAAGGTTTTGGGCTGGTGATGTTCGGTGCCCGCCGCCGATGGGAGGCAGCGTGAGCCCGAGAGGAGTCGGGAGCGACCGCGGCGGCCGCGCTCGAGCGCAGCCTCCTCCCGCTCCCACAATGCACAGGGCGACGGCGGCGGCGGCGGCGGCGCGGGCCGCCGAGACGGGGGCTACGGAGACCAGGCCTCCGAGGAGACCTCGGGGGAGGCGGAGCGGCTGAGCAAACCGGGGAAGCGAGGGGCGGGGAGGGGAGGCCGAAGACGCGCGGCTTGCCGAGGAGGGCCGCACGGCGGCGGAGGCTGCCACCCCGAGCCTCCGGGCACGCGCCCGGGGCTCACGCGCCGAGCCCGGGGGTGATGACCGTCAGGCTCCCCGCCCGCCGCTAGCGCCCGCCGCGCCCCGCCCCGCCCCGCGCGGTCCCGCCCGCCCGCCCTGCCCAGCCCGGCCCTTCCCCGGCTCCCCGCCCGCCCGCCGCTGCTTCACCGGCGCGGGCGGTCGCCACGCGAGCTGCGGCCTCCGCCCAGGCGGGGGGCGTCGGCGCTGGGCCCGCCATGGCCGCGTCCGAGCTCTATACCAAGGTAACGCGCGCCGCGGGGCCGCGCCCTGGGGAGGGGTCGCGCGCCCGGGACCGGGGCTGGAGGACGGGCGGGTGGTGCTAAGGCTGCGCCTCCCTGCCCCGCCGGCATCTCCTTGCCCCGGCTGCGCCTCCCTGCTCTGCCTCCCGGGCCCAATTCGGGTGGGATGCTTTTGGGCAAATGCTCGGGTCCGCTCTCCGGGGACTCGGTGCTTAAAATAATGTCCTTGTGCCGGTACGCGCCAGGCAGCCTCTCCGGGAGATTATTTCGGATTCTGCAGAGATGGCCAGTCCGCTTTCACCTTTAGCTGCAGGCATCTTGCCTTTGCCCCGGGGTGCGGAGCCTCCGGGAAGATGCAGCCGGGCGACGGCGAGCTTATTCTCGGGCTCCTCGGTGGCTGGGAGTTTGCAACCTGCGCGCTGTCCCCGAGAGCTCCATGTCCTCAGCCTCCTTTCCCGGCGAGCCTTTCCCTTTTGGTCTTCGTTTAGGGGAAGTGGCAGCCTTTTCAGTCTTAAACCACCGACGCCCATATTCTCAGGGTCTGGTAATCTCTGAATGGCGTATTTTGGAGAGACTGTTAAAAATCTGTGTCGGGCAGTGCGTGGTGTATGCAATCGGGGCATCTTATATTATGGTTTCAGTAGGTGTTTTGCAGCTATTATTAATTATCTCTAATTCCACCCAGCAGAATTGCCTTAAGTTTTTAAGCTTACGTTTTCAAAAATTCACCAGAATCTGTCTCTTTCTGCCTCAGTCTTTGTCTCCCTCACTGGCACTGGAGATTGAATGTAGGACCTCAAGCATACTAGGTAAACCCTATACCACTGAGCTATATATAGACAGCCCCAGCTCTCTGAACTCTTCTTTTAGCATTTTGAAATCATTGCTTGCACACATGACACCAATAATCCCAGAGCCCAAATTGCAAGTCGGGATGGGTTATCCAGATACCTCCATCTGGGCTAGACCTTAATGCCAACTGTGTGACCTTAGGCAAACTACATAACTTCTCTGGTTCAGGTGTTTAACCTGTAAATAGAGTTAATTATACTTGTTCTGCATTCCTTACAGGCTGTTGTGAGGGTCAGATTTAGTACTAGTTGTGAAAGCTTTCTGTGACCTATGACTTTTTGGTTTTTTGTTTTGTTTTGTTTTGTTTTTTACAAATATGAAGTATATGATCAATTTCTTCCAGCCATGAAATGAGGAGCTTGCATGAACCTGGGACTTTCTTTAAGTGTTTTGGAAATATTAACTCATCTAATCATTACAATTAACATATGAGGTAGATACAAGTATTAGGTATGTTCCTGTGAGGAGCTGTCAGTTTGTAAACACTGCTGAGTTACATTGTTCTGGCCTGTCCCCTGTCTGACCCCCTACCAGGCCCCTGCCATTCCTCCATTTTGGTCCTGCTAATTATAGACTGATAAGCAGAAATTGGGTAGTGAGTGATTGGACTTCTAGATCTGTGTTTTGTCCACACTATTTGTGGGCAAAAATGGGAAAGGTGTTGTCTTTTTTAAATTATAAAGTTTTGAGTTTCCATCACAGCCTATGGGTAATAGAATTCAGCTTTTAAGTCTTCCTAGATACAGGCTGATTTAGTCAGTGAAACTGAGGTTGGGACATACGGGGCTTTCCCCCAAATTTACATATACCTAAGAGTAGCCTGGTACCATAGTTATTTGTGGACTGGTTCTCTGAATGGGCCTTAGTTTAATGGCAGGCACAAATGTTTATTGAGTACCCTGTATACCAAATACTGTGCCTTTTATTTATGGTTTCTAAGAGTGGACCAGTCATAGTCCTTTCCCTCAAGCTCAATTTGCTTCCCATATTCTTGACCTACATTGAATCTCCAAGGGCATGAATAACCTGCTGTTAACCTTAACAGCAGGCAGGCAGAAGTGTTAGCAGGAGATAGGGAATGTTTCTGGCTATGGCAAAGGTTGGAATGCTCCAGAGGACTGAGTAAGTATGAGGGGAAAGGAGGAGATTATTAGAAGAAATGTCAATGGTAAACCCACATATCTTTCCCTTGCAGAGAATTATAGAGAAGGAAGTTGTTGATAGATTACAAGGAAATGCATGTTACTGACATACCGTAATTACGATATTTAGCATGTGATTAAATCTAAAAAGTACCCTTTTAAAAGTTGTCTGTCATCTGACCTTTAAAGCAGATTTTGATGGGTGATACAGTTCAGCTCCTATTACATTGAAGGGTATGGGACTGTTCAATTTACTTTCTTAAGTTAGAATGATAATGGTTTTGACATAGCAATTTAGCAGAGTTTCCATTTCATAAAAATTTCCAGAAGTTTAAATATTTAAGAGCAATAGCTTAGTGCCTGGATATAATGTTTCTTGAGGCTGACACTTTGGTTAAAGCATATTTGTTGATTTTTTGATAGGGTCTGTTAAGGAGCTGTTTGAAAATTTTTTTTCTTATTACAGCATTATTATGTTACTTTATACCATACAATTCACCAGTATAAAATATCTGGTTTGGTAGTTTTCGTGTATTTCCTGGGTTGTATGATCTTTTTAGGTCTACCAGGCAGCTGTTACAGCTCTGGGGAGAGTTGCTGGTCTTGCCTGGACACTGGATGTCTACTTGGCAACTTCATCTGAAGCTTTTAATAACCTCAGAGGTTCAGCGTTTGTGGAACAAATTTTATCAATGAGATGAAGGATCTGGAAGGATCGTCTGTAGCAATTTAATTAATTACGTATTAATCATCCATATATATTATTGATAGCACATGGATGCTATGGAATGGGCAAGGGTACCTAAAGCTCTTTAATTAAAATTCCCTGTGATGAAAATGCTAAGTATTGTAATAAAGAAAAAAAAATCAGACCAAAACTCCAATGCTATTAAAAATTTTCCAGAAAAAAAAAAAACAGCTTTGTAGGGCACTACATTGCATATTTGCCGCCATATGTGCCTTTCCCACATTTCCTTGTGTACCTACTAAAGCTGTGTAACCCGGGTATGTGTGTGTCTGTGAGTTCTGCTTTAGTTTGGCTTGATATTCAATAGCATTGTTCCTCAGACCACCATTCCTGGAGATTCTGATGTTTTGGTGTTGAAATCCATTATCTGATCATGTATTCTGATCTGGAGTTTGGCAAGTACATCCTTCATTCCTGCTCCCTCTATGTCTGTTTTTGTTTTTTGTTTTGTTTTGTTTTCTGATATCCCTATGCTTCTTAATGGCACTGCTCTTCTAGTTCCACAGGTTAGGGACCTTAGCATTTCCCTTGGATCTTACATTTGGCTTCTTTACCAATTCTAGTTTCATTTGCCATCCAGCTGTTAAGATTCTGAACCACTGCTAGAGTCATTTTCCCTTTTCTCCCCTGTGTCTCAGTGACCTGAACCACTGCTAGAGTCATTTTCCCTTTTCTCCCCTGTGTCTCAGTGACCTGGGTGCATTTCCACCTTACTGTGGTTATTTTGTATGTGTGTCATCACTGTCACGCTACAGCAAGCCCCGAGCTGCTATTCTGTTCAGCTCCTATTTGTTAAATAAATGGCCGAATGAATGCTTAAGCAGGAGAAGGAGGAGGTATAGATGGAAAGTAACGACATGGGATCAGGTACAGTGATGGACTCCTGTCGTCCTTCCATTTGGAAGGCAGAAGATTACCATAAAGTCAGGGATGGCTTGGGCTATGTAACAAGACCCTATCTGAGAAAACTTAGAAAGCAAATTATAAGAAGGTGATTAAAAAATTAGTAAGCACATAATGTCGCATGTTGAAGATAGGAGAGGGGAGAACAGGAGCCAGGGAGACCCAAAAGAGAGCTGTCCCAGGAAACAGAATTGTAACGGTCTGGTAGACTGAGGCAGGTATAGAAAGAAGATGTTTAAAGAAGGGAATAAAGCCGAGAGACAAGTCTCTGTGGAGGAGTATCTCTAGGATGAGAAGAGAGGCACTGAGATCAGGGCATCTGGGAGCTCCACCTTGGAAACCGGAAGCTGTTCCTAGAGACCACAAATGGAAAATTACTTAGAATAATTCTCTCAATTGCTGGAGCAAAGCAAAGTGATTATGAATTGCTCTTGAAATTTGCCACTGTCTTTTAAATTGTGAAAGCTCTGTGTGTTGCTCAGTGGCTCGAAGATGACAGAGGTGTTCTAACTCAGCAGGAGTTGCCGCTCCTCGGCCAGTTCTTTAAATTTTAGCTTTTTAGAGTAAAGGAAAACTAGCGAAGAGCACATCTTTTTTTTTTCAGAGTTAAACAGTTAACCAGCTAGAACTGGTTTAAAATTTTACTTACTCATTTTTGTTTGTGTGTGTATATATACACATGTGTGTGCATGCACACATGTGCACCTCTTTATGAGTTTATGTGAACAATGTGTGCACAAGTGCTCTTGGATGTCAGAGGGCATTGAATCCCCTGGAACTGGAATTTCTGATAGTTGTAAGCCAATTTATTTAGGTGCTGGGAACTGAATCTAGGTCCTGTGCAAGAGCAGTAGGAACTTTTAACCTCTGAACCATCTCTTTAGTCCTATTGAATTCATTTTGTTGGAAGGAAGAGAAAACCAGTTCAAAACCAGAAAGCAATTTAATTGCTCGTGTGACCTGAAAGTTTAAGCATGGCTTGATTTGAGACTCAGGTTTGTCTTTGGGACGGTGTATCACTGGCTCTCATGTGCTGTCTGACATTGTTTTCATCTTTAGGACAACTGTTTTCAGGGTGAATAAAGAGTAGCATCTACAGATCACATGACTGTACAGCTCTGGGCGGAGGGGAAGAAAGCCTGATAGAGAAGTTCTTGCCCTTTCTTGGAGTCATGTGGCCTTTCCTTTCACAATACCCTGTTGGCAATGTGGGAGGAATACCATGAATGATCAAGTTTATGCTTGCCCAGAGGCTTGACGGAGGACAGGCATTATGATTGATAGAATCTATGACCTTATGGGATGGCTGAGAGCCATTTCCCATCAGAAGGAATAGTGCTGGCTAGACACAGTGAACACTCACCCTCACTCAATGTCATCTATGAATAGACCACTCCCAAGTGATGGACATTGAGTTCTACTATTTCTGATCTTCGAGGGGAGTGAAAAAGTTTTTTTTAGCTAAACCAAGAAGATACTAGATACAGTACCCTAGAGAATCATCTTGAAGTTAAAAAATAAAGCTATGTAAAATTATGTAAAATTAGTTATGTCAGAAACTGATGGTGTGAAACATAACTTATCCAGTCTTTGTGAGGACTTGGTGAGTTATGTGTTGCCTTTCATGCTAATTTCTTCTGCTGTATTTCCTCAGCATTGTATATTTCCTCTTACTTTCTTCATATCCTTGCTTGCACACATTATTCTCTAACCTCGTTTTCACCCAATGACACATTTGCATAATATCTCCCTCTTTTTTTTTTTTTTTTTTTTTTGAGACAGAGTTTCATGTAACTCAGGCTGCCCTCAAATTTGTTATATAGCAAAGGATGGCATAGGCCTGCAGTTCTAGCTACTTGACGCGCTGAGGCAGTTTAAGTCTTGCTGGGCAACCTGGTGAGACCCTGTCATAAAGTAAAGCACATTAAAAAGGTCTGGAGCTAGAGCTCAGGGTCAGGGTGTTTGCCTATCATGTGTGAAGCTCCAAGCTCAATTTCTATCACTTCCCTCCTCCTGCTCTCCTGAAAAAGAATAAAAGTTACACTGTTGCCAGGCGAGAGTGGTGCAGGCTGTTAATCCCAGCACGGGGGAGGCAGAGGCAGGAGGATCTCTGTGAGTTCAAGGCCAGCTTGGTCCACAGAGGGAGTTCCAGGACAGCCAGGGTCACACAGAGAAAACTGTCTCAAAACAGACAGACAGACAAACAAAACCAAGACCAAGCAAAACAAAACAAAGAACAAGAAGAAAAGAAAAAGGGGGAAAGTACACTGTAGATAGTTTAGAATATTCAAAGGATGAAAATTAAATACCATTAGAATTGTCACAGTCAACTTTTTTGTGTATGTGATGTTAAAAAATCAGAGAGGGGCCTTGTAGACAAGCACTGAATTACACCCTCATTGCAATTTGCTTCTTTAAGTCTTTTCTATCATACAAATAACAATGGTTTTTAAACTATTGTAATGACTTCTTAATGACTTAAAAACTATATAAGTTTTTATAGCATTAAATACTCATTGAAAAAATTTAATATGTATTCCAACATCTGGAGGTACCATGATTTTTATACTGCAAGTCCTTCTCTCTTTTAGAAGTCGGTTGCTCTGATGGGCAGTTTTGTACGTAAATCCTTCCTTGTGAGTCACTTTTAGACAGCTTCAGAATCCAAGTCTCCGTGGTGAGAATTGGTATTTATATATGGGTAGGACATTCACATTCATCTTTAAAAATAGCACCTTGTGTGTATATTACCTCAAGGGTAGGGTGACTAGATGTCCCACTTCTGGAAGATAATTTCAGTACTCTTACTTTGGTTTGAGAAATTCTCCTCAGTGGAAATGTACAACTTTTTAAAAAAAACTTAATCTTCCGGAAACCTAAAGCACTTTCTTTAAAAAAAAAAAAAAATCCAGAATCTCACTCTGTAGTCCTGGTTGGCTTGCTGTGTAAACCAGTCTGGCCTCAAACTCACAGAGATCACCTGCCTCTGAATGCTGGGATTATAGGTGTGCACTACCAAGTCCAGTTTACTTTCTTTTTACTGCCATTCACGCGCGCGCACACACACACACACACACACACACACACACTCATATATGTATACACACACACACACACACACACACGCACACACACACACTGTTTTCAACATTTTTCCCCATAATCTTTGAAGAATTTTGGCAAGAGAGAGAAAAAAAAAATGAATTAGAATTTGAAGACAGAGAGAAAAAAATGTAGCTTCTGTGCTAGTGTAAATCATTTTAACTTGAAAACTACCTGGTATTATGTTGTCATTTTGTTGTAGAGAGCGTGTCTTCCTAATTATAAACGATAGCACTTGTCTGAAGTAGTGCAAGGATAGATTTGCTTTCAAGTGTGTCAGTCCTGACACTGACTGTAATACTCAGGACTTTGGGAGGCGTTCTTGTGTGGGACTAGGGATTTGCACCAATTCAATGGTAGCTGCAAAGCTAAAGCGAAATGGAAGGTCAGGAAGCTGAGTTGGAGCCTTAGTGTCCTTGAAGTTTCTTTACTTTTCCTCATGCAGTAAAATCTTGATTTTTACCCCCTCTATTAGTTTCAGATATTTTCTGCTAAAAATTTTGACTTGGGCAAATGCATGGCTGTGGAAAAATAGTTATTCTATAAAAATCCTATAATGATAATTACTTTTTACTTGCTGTGGTCCAGATAGCCTTTAAAAAACATCTTTGCCAGGCCTGGCTGCAGTAAGCCTGCAATGCCATTTGCTTAGGAAGTCGTGGCAGGATTGCAAACCAAAGCCCACCTGGGGCTATAAGCGGGTTTACTGCCAGCCTGAGCCACATTAGGTGAGACTCTGTCAAAATCATACTTTTTAAAGGGTGTGCTGGGTGTCTGGGTGTGGCAGCTTACCTGTATTCCCAGCACTCTGGGGGCCATGGCAAGAGGATTGTTACAAGTTGGAGGCCAACTTGGGCTACATAAGAGGTTCTAGTCCAGCCTGGGCTCTGAGAATAAGAGACTGTTTGTGGAAGGAAAGAAAGCAGAGAGAGTGAGAGTGAGAGAGAGAGAGAGAGAGAGAGAGAGAGAGAGAGAGAGGGAAAGAGAACAGAGATATGGGAATACGGCTCAGGCGTAGAGTACACTCATCAAATCCAAACTTGTTTTTCCATTCTCTCCTCCCCACCTTTCCCAATCTCTTGTAATCACTATCTACTTTCAGGCCAACAGTTTTTAGTTGTGTGAGAGAACATGCTTTCTGTATCTGGCTTATTTCTAGGTAAACCTTGTTGTTTTTTTGTTTGTTTGCTTGTTTCCCAGTAGGTTTGGATGTTTATTTTTAATATAGTTATTTATTTATTATGTATACAATGTTCTGTCTGCATGTGCACATGTATGTCAGAAGAAGATACCAGATCTTAATGTGGATGGCTGTCAGCCACCATGTGGTTGCTGGGAATTGAACTCAGGACCTTTGGAAGAGCATCCAGTGCTCTTAGCCTCTGAGCCACCTCTCCAGCCCCAGTTTGGGTGTTTTTGAGACAAGGTCTTGCTCTACAGCCCTGGCTGGCCCGGAACTCACTGTGTAGATAGGGCTGGCGGCCCTGAACTTGTCGGCCAGTCCTGCTGCCTCTGCTTCCACCTTCAAAGACCCGGATAAAGGTTTGCTTTACCATACCTGGTTTACCTAAAACAGTACATTTTTCACCTGTCCTGTAAGTGTTTCCAAGCAACTCCTAAATTTGTCTGTCTTCCTCACAAGCCAGACAGTCCAGCTTTGCTATGAGTGTTTCCTTCCTTGACTTTGACTCATCCTCCTCCCTGGAAGAGTAGCCGTGTATCATAGCAACTAAGGCGTGGGCACCACAGTACAGGCCTGAATCCTAGTTTTGCTATCTCTCTCTCTCTCTCTCTACCTCCTTCCCTCCCTGCCTCCCTCTGCTCTCCTTCCATTTCTTCTTTCTTTTTATTATTTACAATTTGTATGTGTATGAGTGTTTTACCTGCATGTATGTCTGTGTACTCTATGCATGTCTGGTGGCCATGGAGACCAGAAGAGAGTAGCAGTAGTAGGGAGCTGTGAGCTGCCATGTGGACACTGGGCATCAACCTAGGGTCCTTTGCAAGACCAGCCAGTACTCTTAAACCACTGACCCATCTCTCCGGCCCTGATGACCCCTCTTTTGGCTATTCACTTTCTATGTCACTTACCCTTTCTGTACTCCAGTTTTCTCTTATTCATTCATTCATTCATTTATTTATATGTGTGTGTTTATATATGTATATATGTGTGTGCATGTTTGTGTGTGTATGTGTGCATGTATGGAGGCTAGAGAACAGCCTTGGAAATATTGTTCCTTGAGAGCTGTCCACTGTATTAACTTAGAACTCACCAATTAGGTGTGGCGGCAGACCAGTAAGGCCCCATGGATCTCCTATCTCCCCCTATCCAGTGTTAGGAATACTAACACCTGTGCCACAATGCCCATTTCTTTTAGATTTATTTATTTATTGCTGTGTGTGAGTGTTCTGTCTGAACATAGGGTGTGTACCACATGTATGCCTGGGGCCCTTAGAGATCAGAAGAAGGTGTTGGAGCCTCTGGAACTACAGATGGTTGTAGGGTGCCATATAGGTGTTGGGTTCTGATAATTGAACTCAGGCCCTCATACTGTAGCCCAGACTAATCCTGAAGTTTTAGGAATCTTCTTGCCTCACCCTCCAGATGCTAGGATTGTAGGTGTGAGGTACAATGTCTGCTGCTCCTGGAGAGCCTTAATATTTCACTTTATTAATAGAATATGTGAGGAGACCTGGCACATGGTAGTGACCTAGTGATTTTTTCTCTATTTTTAAGGGCAACTAGGAAAACTGGCTTCTTTATATTAAAGCATAGTTGAGTATTGTCTATTACTTCTGCTATTAATAGGTCTGAAATAGTAAAGGAAATGACTTGCAAAATTACTTTGGAAGACATTCTTAAAATATATTTAAGGGCTCAGTGTGTAGTCCTGCTGACAGAGTGCTTGCCTAGTGTCTGTGGAGCCATGGGTTTGATCCCCAGGACTTCATCAACTGGGTGTGGTGACACGAACCCATAATCTCAGCACTTGTTGGGGAGGGGCAACGGAAAGAAGATCGAACGTTCAAGATCATTCTCATCTACATAGGGAATCTGAGACCAGACTGGGCCCCTGACTCTTTCTGTTATGTGTGTGTGCACATCCGTATTTTAAAATAGTAAAAATATAATAGAGGAGGAAAATCCAGGAAAAACTTCATTCAGCACCACTGTCTTCAAATACTCTACTATTTGATGTATATCGTTCTAGCTACCTATTTTATTTGTTTTCTGCAGAAAAATGGTTTGTGTTCAGGCATAAGTGGTATATCTGTATCATGTGCTTTTTCCCCAGAGGAAGTGGGGCTGTAAAGAGTTTAAGAGCAGTGTCTTCTAGACATGACCGAGACACTGCACTCATGAGTTCACAGCAGCTGTGGTTGCCGAAGACCTGCACAAGATCAAACCAGTCAACATTCTAGCGTGGATGGGGAGGGTCTCACAAGCCCCTGTCCCCAGCTGAGGAACTTTGGGCAGAGGGCTGCTGGGGAAGGAGGAGTCAGCTTTCTTTAGGGTCTGGCCCTTGGCAGGTTGACCATGCTCCAGCGAATGGCTGTACCCCTGTGAATGTTTGGGCAGCACAAATTGGACTCAGTGATTTATAAAAATTTAAAAAAGGGCTTGAAGTTGGGAATGATTGAGGTGGAGGATGGAGGATTACATCTGGGGGGAGCTTGGGGGGGGAATAAGAGGTGTATATGCTCAAAATACATGTATCCATGTACAATTTTTAAAAAAAATACAAGTATCTTTTGAAATGGTTATTTTATGTGCACTACTTTGTAAGCATGATTTGCTTTCTCTAGTAGTATTTTATGAATATTTTTACATGCCAACACATTCTTCTTTATTATGACTTTATTTTGAGAGATACTGTCACTGTATAGACTAGGATACCCTCAAACTCAAGGCAGCCCTGCTTCAGCCTCCCAGAGTGCCAGGATGACAGTTGTAAGCCATGATGCCTGTTTTTAGTGGCTTCTTAGTGTTATGATGCAGATTATTTCTTAACCTGTGTTGAGTACTTCTAAGTTTTTGAAGTTCACCCATGAACTGAAGAGGACCAAAAGCTTTTTGTTTATTCCTGTAGAAAGAGTTCAGCTGTGGTTTTCGTTGAGGTTGACTAGCTGCACAGTGTCCCATTTTCTATAGTAATTAATAACATTGGTATAGAAACTGGGTGATAATGAGATCACCATCAAGGAAATTCATCTACTTAGAGCTTAGAACACAGGCTATAGGGATCTTACCTTCCCAGGAATAAGTTCTTAAACATTAGTACACATTTGTGATTTCAGTGTGCCAGTCATGACAGCTTACTAGAAGGAGATTGTCTAGATGACAGACATGATAGACAGCTAGAGTGGCCAGAACTTGAAGAGACAAAGGATCCTTTCCAGTGTTTTGGAAGCCGTATTGCAGGGTGAAGTATGATGTGTATATCAGTATAACTGCGACGGAGGTATACTAGCCAAGGAGACTATCATTGACTAACAAACCATCTAGGATCTGTCACAGCACTGCATCAGTCTTTAGTATAGGATGACCCCACTGCTCAGATGTTGCCTTTCAATTAGGAGAGTCTGGCTGGGTAAAAGGGCCAACAATGTAACAGAGAAGAGAAGTAACATGGGGAATAATCTCTGAAACAATAGTGAGATCAGTTAAGCTCTGAAAAGAAGTCTGATAACTAGTGTCAATAAGTCCCTTGGTTTGCAAATGTTGTAATTAGTTTCTCATAACAAGTTTCAGCTGAAACATATCTAGGAAACTGGCCAGAGGTCTTAAAAGACCTGGTCTTTCAAAAGATGTGCATTTCTGTTGGATGAGGTGTGATCTCTTCTGAAGCGGATGCTTCCAGTGTGTGTGAGGAGCAGTGCTTAGTCCCGAGAAAGAAGACAGATCTGCGGAGGAGAGCGGCTGCCATGACATGTACCACTTGCAGAGTCATCCAGGTCCAGCTGGTCTTTGGAGCTGGGCCCCCAATAGGCCGTGTTTAAGAAGCATCTGGGAGAGCAGTGGGAATCTGACTCAGGAGGATCACTGGTTTGAGGCTAGAGGTAGCTACACAGGGAGTTGGAGGACAGCCTAGGTTATATAACATGATATTGTCCCAACAGCAACAGCTTTGAGCACAAAACCTGTGGTGGAACTTACCTGGTTGGATTGTGATTGGGATGTCTCATCCAAGCTCATAAAAAATATAAGTGATATAGTTAGTTGGCTCATGCCTGTAATCCCAGTGCTTGAGAAACCGAGGCAAGAAGATTGCTGCAATTTGAGGTTAGAATAGGCTGCCGAGTTAAGACTTTACTGTGTCTTAAAAAACAAAAAACACAAAAACACCTCACAAAAAATATGCTTATGTGTGTGATGGGAATAGGTGCCTGTTTAAGCTATAAAACTCAGTTGTTAAAAAGAAACAAAGTTAAAAAATAAATACAAAACCAAACTGTTGTTGATTGTTAAAATTTAATATCAATTTACCTTTAGTTAATCAGTGGTTATTCATAAGCCAACTGTATACTCAAATCACC
The DNA here is from genome assembly GCA_028658305.1 of Pachyuromys duprasi. Taxonomy (NCBI): domain Eukaryota; kingdom Metazoa; phylum Chordata; class Mammalia; order Rodentia; family Muridae; genus Pachyuromys; species Pachyuromys duprasi. Next base: position 41,678,642 of record CM053749.1, on the reverse strand, counting down.
ACATGGAGACTGGGATTTATTTAATTAACCTAGAGCACAATGCTGGGCAATAGTTACTCCATCCTAAACCCCCAAGGCCGCATAGCTTTTTCCTATTCAGAATTTCCAACATTATACTTGCTTTCAGTCAAAGCTTAGGTCTGGCTCATCTCTCCTCCTGGTTCCAAGTCCTGTCCTGCCGATCTCTGCTCTCCTCCTCTTCCCCTCTGGACCAGGATGTCTCACCCTATTCTCTCCATTGCTCAGCCTTGTGGCTGGTTGTTTTATTGACAGTGCAGACAAATGGTGGCATGTTTACATAAACTTGAGACAGGTGATGCTTAGAATAAGCATCAAAATGCAATGTCCAGATTGAAACCAGATAGTGGGGGGAGAGAAATTAGCATTTGAATGAACAAGGATAAATTGTATACATTCCAAAAGAACATTATACCAACACCAAACTACATAAACTAGGTGTGATGATGCATAGCTGTAATCCCAGCACAGGAACTGAATCAGAAGTGATTCCAAATGAATAATCAGAACATACCTAAAAAAAAAAAAACCCACAAGACACAATTGTGATTGAGCTGTTTTGTACATTAGCCTTAGCTTTTTAAGTTGTGGGGTTTTTTTTTTTTTTCTTTTCTTTTTCTTAAAGGTTAAACAACTCTTGTCTTCTGGCCAGATGTGGCGACATGACACATGCCTGCTGTCATTCTTAGGAGGCAAAGTCAGGGGTGTAACTAAGCCCAGGAGTTTGCGGCCAGTTTGGCTTACATAGTGGGATGTCTTTTTAAAATACAAATAAAAAAAACCAAAAGCCTCGTGTGTTCTTGACTTGCTTAGGTATTGATTTTTTTTTAAGTCTGAATTGGCATAGATTGAGTTCATTCAGAATGTGGTCTGAACATACAGTCTTTCCAAGAGCTCTAAAGCTGCTTCTGTGAGCATTCACTGTTTCAGTGAGTTCCCTTAAGTAGCTGCTGCCCCTTAGATTTCATGAGCAGTGACATCCGATGCAGCTGGCGCAGTAAGACAAAAAACATAATTAATGGGATAACTGCCTCATTAAAAGATTTAGAACTTTTTTTTCTGTGCTGCCTTTCCCCCCTTCCCACGAGACCAGAGAAAAAGAATGGTGGAGACTGTTCACTTGAGACCATGCTAAGCTATTGATTTGTCTTAAGGCTGTCTAATGGTTCTGATTTCCACATGAATCACTCAGGCTGTGCTGTGATTCTCGTATTTCCTCTGGTGACTGCTCTCTGCTGCTAGTGGTAGTTTTCTAGAGATCACTGTGACTTTGGCTTGCCAGACTCCAAACATGCCCCACTTTATTGTTTTATGGAGGTCTTATTTATTTGATTTTAAATACCGTTGACTTAGCAAACAAATATTTGTGTGTTTAAGTGGATAACAAATATCAGGCAGGGATGAGAGAGGAAGGAGTCAGGATTTTCCCGTTGCTGTTTTCTTCTGCTACGTGCTACCTGCTGGTATGTAGTTCATGTTTCATAAAGAGGTTTGTTGTTGTTGTTGTTGTATGGTTAGATACAAATAGCAAGAGTCACAGAAAATCAAGGAGATAGAGAAGGAAGAACATTTTCTATGTATGATCAGCAGCATGAAGACACTACTTTAAAGGAAATTGGAAAATAATTTTTATTTGGGATGTGTTCAAGGCTGATCATGAACTCAACAGTACATCTACTTCAGCCTCCTGAGTGTCGGGGTTTCAGGCATGAGTCCTCATGCACAACTTAGGAAAAACTTTACTTTTAATAGATGAGAGAATAAAATAAAATCAATGTATAACATTTAGTTTCTAGAATTTGACAAGTAATTTGTGTGTGTGTGTGTGTTTGTGTGTGATAATGAAAAATATGCTCTGAGACTAAATTTTTAGGAAAAGAAAAATAAAGATTTCAAGAAAAATAATTACCTCTGTCGGTAGTTAACTTTCTATTCTTGTAATAGAATACTTGTCATAATCAGCTTTTTAATTTTTTGCATTTATTTATTTATTTGATTTTTGGCCGACAGTTGTAGAGGTTTCAGTTCGTGCTTAAATATACTCTTGCTTTTTGGCCTTTGTCATGGCAGAGGTGCCGCTCACCTCATAACAGCTGGAAACAACAGAGAAAGATAGTAAGGGGATGGATTCCTGCTGTCCCCTTTAAGGGCACGCACCTAGTGATCTAAGAGCCTGTAAGCTCCACCTTTTCAAGGTTTTCAAGCATGTGCATCTCTGGGGGACATTCCAGACCCAAGCCGCATGTGTGTATGTTTACCATGTGCATGCAGTACACATGGAGGCCAGAAGAGGACATTGGATCCCCTGGATGCAGAGGCACAGACAGTTGTGAGCTGCTGTGTGGATGCCGGGAACGGAACCTAGGTTCTCTGGAAGACCAGCAAGTGCTCCTAACCACTGCGCCGTCGCTCTAGTTCCAGAGCTTAGGTTCTAATGATAACCTGAGATAACCTTCTCTAGATTTCTCATTAAATATAAAGTCCCTGGTCAGGTAAGATAGTTAAGCTTTTATGATTCTAGTAGCAGAAAGCATTACAGTCTTAAACAAAATGTATCAGTTTTGTTTAACTGTAACTCAGTGCTAGAGCTCTTAGCTCTTGCCTAGCAGGCCCAAGAAGCTCTGAGTTTGATTTCTTGCACTGCAAGTGAAACAGAATGTAGGGGCTTTGATGTGAATAAGACTTTCATTTGTGCAGAGAACAGTTAAGGTATATGGTAAACAGGAGGTGAAAGAACTCTAGCCATACTCTGAACATCTTGAAAATTACTAATATAAAATAATCCAGCCTTGGTCATAATTTCTAGCTGCTCTGGCTATATCTAGAGTCTTCCCACTGTACATAGCTTTTTAAAGTGTTTATTCCTCAGGCCTAGAAACCTGAACATGACAGAGGCAAGAACTGAAGTTTCCTTAATATAGGAAAAGTGGGTATGAGTAAGAGCGAGTGGGTAGAAGACCTCAATTAAAGCATGAGTGAGGAGAGGTGCCCCAGGCTTCCAGCCAAGGCTGGCCCTAGGACACCCATGTTTAGAGCAGTTGCAGGTTTTTGAGCTTCAGCAGGGGAAGAAGAAAACAAGGTACTAAAATGACAGAGGAGGAACGGCAGGGCATCCATTGAACACTTACAAGCATTGGAACTCTGGCTCGCTTCCATATGCTTACCTCTTATGGAAGGTTTATAGAGAAGCTGTGTCCTCACAAGCCTGTTAAAATTTAGATTGACTGTCAATTAAATTGGAAATTTGTTATTTGGTGAATAAAATTTAAAGTTCAGACAGACAAGGAAGAGAGCTGAGATAAGAAAATTCAGGACTTTGCAGGAGCTAGTAAGAAATTTAAGTCATGCCAGATGAACATAGTAATATTTGCTCATACTTTAATTTTATCATTTGCTGAGATGGACAAGACAGGGACTCATTCATACCTTTTTAAAGTTACTCGTGAGGTCTCTCTATAGGCAGATCTTCTCAGTGCACTGTCCACTAATGAGAACTTTGGGCAGTAAAGGACAGGGAGAGCTCTGCTTGTCTTGTCAGCGACTTTCTACCATTGACAAGAATGATGGATATGAATAATGCACAGATAAGTCAGGAAAAGTCATAGTGTGAAACCCTTTTTGGCATACTAACTCATATATTCCCTAGGAAAAAATATATGTGGCATATGGCCTGTCTGTCCTCTGATGTTTCCTAACTTTTTAAAGAATTATTTAAAAATTTTAAATCATGTATGCATATGTATAGATATGTGCTTGTGTGTGCAGTTACCTGTAGGGGCATGAAGAAAGCATCAGATCCTCTGAAGCTGTAGCTACAGGCTGCCTTGGGTGCTGGAAACCTAGCTAGGGTCATCTGCAAGAGTAGAACATGTTCTTAATCTCCTAGCCATCTCTCCAGACCTGTTTTCTAACCTTTTATTGTTGAAACAAAAGCGCATATCAGAAAAGAACCAGTCATACGAAACACAAGTAAAGGTTTTCTTGAGGAAAGCCAGTCCTCCTCCCAGACTCCCATATTTACTTTTGTTTGTTTGTTTGTTTTTCTATTTTGAGACCGGTTCTCACTGTATAGCGTTGGTTGGCCTGGAACTCATTTTGTAGAACTCATACGGATCTACGTGTATCTGCCGTCTGAATGCTGGAATTAAAGGCATGTGCCACCACCATGTTTACTTTTAAACTTGAGTATCTACTTCTCCCACATGCTGCTTGAAGGGGTCTGTCTTCCTGAGGAGTCCTCCACAAAGCCTCTGTTGTAAGCACATGCTGACTTTAGCAAGCTTGCTGGTGGTCAGGTGTGTGCCCTAGGCCTTCAGCATGGTCCCTGCTCCTCGTGCGCTCAGTGAAGCCACAGAGAAGAAACTACAGTGCTCTTGTTCCTTGAAGCATCACTCTTACTTTCCTCTGCTTGTTGGTTCCTTTTCTTTGTCCCTTCTCTTTGGGAAGATTTTCCCTAAGTGATTTATTTAAGAGAATCATATGCAAAAGATTTTTGTTTTTAACCTGAGAGGACTTGGAGCTTTTCAGTGTGTCTAGTTCCTTTAAAGATGTGAAGGAAATAAAGATACTGATTTTAAAAAGGGGCTTTCTGAAAAGATAATATTTGAGTTGTGGTCTGAATAAGAAAGATACAGCATGGTTGGCAGGGAATGAAAGTTGAGGCTAGACGTCTTCGTTTGTTTTGTTTATATTTTTAGAAAGGTGTATTTCTTTATTCATTCATTTTATGTATATGTGTGTGTGTCTGACCAAACCTCTTTGACTAACATGTTTGTTTGTTTGTTTGTTTTTCTCCTATAAGAGAGAGAGTAATGGCAGTGAAAAAGTTCCTTGGCATGTTTTCCCCCCTTTGATCAGACAAAGACCTGGGCCTGAAAAGTAGAGAGCAGAAGATTCTGTTCTCCCACCTCCTCTCAGCTTTGCACAGCGCCTGGCTCCTAAGGTGCTTTCAGTAACTATGCTGAATTCAAACTTTTTTGGAAATAAGTAGGAAAAACATAGAAGACAAATGTGACTTAAGCAGCTCATGAAAATGAAGAAACCATTTACCATGGAAATTTTCGTTTTCTTTCAAGAGATTGTTGCCGTGTGACTCGGGCTGGCCTTGAACTCTACAGTCCACTTGTGTCAACCTACTGGGTACTTGAATTATGGGTATTGGCCACCATGCTTACCTTCCATGGAAATATTGATTGAACTCTGTCTTCATCATTATTTGTTTATGATGACAGCTAATGGTAATTTTATGTAGTTGTCTGATGCCAGACTCTTGAAATTATTTTTTTCTGCCAAAAGAGAGTGATTGTATCTGGCTGTGTGTCTGACACTCCCATCTAAAGCTCTTCCTCTTCCTGGCTGTGATATATAATATTATACAGAAGAAACATGTACAGCTAATATCCATATGAGTGATTGATTAAATAAAACGGAATGAGCTAATGGTGAGATGAAGCTATATTATATAAATGCGGGTTTATTGGGAACAGTGAGGGAGGAGGAGAGGAAGAGGAGCATGGGCTGGTGGGGGGGAAGGAAAAGAGAGAGTAGGAAGTGGTAGAGGGGAAAAGGGCAAAAAGGGGCGGTGGAACCAAGATGTCTGGATATTATAGAGTGAAAGAGAAGCCTTGCCCCTAGGTAGAGGCCAGCATATGGTAGCCGCACCCTGCAGCAGGTAAAGGACTTTAACAATAAGAAGCAACTTAATGCATCGAAAGAAGAGAATTGTAAAGGTTACAATTATGAGTTATGCTTTTTATTTTATTTTCTCTCAATAACACTGGTCAGTACTCCTAGGTGAAGTTTTCTGAACAGGCGTTGTTACCTTGGTGCCCAGTACCCCATGATGTCATCACAGCCCTCACGCAGACACCAACTGACTTCTTCTAAACAGGCTTATTGACAGAGAACTTGAACTCTCTCGGAGTCCATTTGTCCCTCTAATTCCAGTAGTACTTTGATTATAATTTATGTGGTTCAAATTCAATTTGGCATCAGGTTTATCACCTGACATCTGTTTTTCACTTTTAGTTTCCTTTTAAAAATTTCATTTTCTGTCATTTGCAGATCATTAATATAGAAGGAATGATTTAAATTTTAAAACTTTCCATATCAATTGAGGATTGATTAGAAATGAATATCATTTGTAGTTACCAAGGTACGAAATAGCTATGAAAAGTAGTTCAGTAATTATTCAACACTGCCTGTTTTTTTAAGAATAAAGCATTTTGATTTTATTTTTTCTGCCTTTAAAAATTAAAGTATAATTATATCACTTCCCCCTTCCTTTCCCTTCTTCCAGCCTTTGCCATGTGTCCCTCTCACTGTCTCTCAAACTGATGCTGTCTGTATATATACATATACTATTATTGTTAAACACAGACACATACAGAAACTTAAGGAGTCTGTTTAGTGTTGCTTGTGTTTATATGATTTCTGGGCTGAACATTCAGTACAGGGTGGTCAGGCTCTGTTTTTAATGATGACCCAGAAGACCAGAGGTTTCAGTTTAAGAGACATTACTGACTAAGCCTGGTGGTACATGCCTTTAATCCCAGCACTGAAGAGGCAGGTGGATATTTATGAGTTTGAGGCCAGCCTTGATTACACAGTGAGTTCCAGTACAGCTAGGGTCAGAAAGAGAGAGTCTCAAAAAGCAACAACGTAAAGACAGTGCAGACATCAGAAAGTATTTAGGGTGCAGTGGATCGTGCCAGTGGTCTAGCTACATGGCAGGTCGATGTGGGAGGACCACTGGAGCCTAGGAGTTGCAGCTAAGCCTGGGCCACACCTTCAAAAAATTGCCCTTTATGGTGCTATTGCTTTATTTATTTTAAAATATTGAGGGAGGTAGCTGAAATTTTTGTTCTTTCTCCCAAGTTTATTTGCTTGTTTGTTTCTTAATTTAGGTATATAAGGTATACTTCTATATTCTTTATTTCTTAGTAGCTCATATAATGATCACCTTGGAATATTTTGATCTGCAGAAGTCTATGAAGCCTAAAATAGAGGTCAGGGTTAAAGTTAGTAGTATTAAGTGTCTGTTCCGTGCTTGTCCCATCCCCCACAATTCTTGATCTAATAATAAAAGAGCCACAAGGATAAAAAATTTCCCGGAATTACTACCCCACTCTCTCTGATTATCAGAATAGACCCACATTTTTATTTTCTTGAGGCAGGAATGAGGAAGTTGCATGTGGTAGCAGGTGTCTAGGACTTGAGTGGTAGAAGAGGATTAGAAATTGAAAGTCAGCCTAGGCCACATAAGACCCTGTATCACAGACAGATAGAAAAGCAGACAGAAGAAAGTGTGTGTGTGTATGTGTGTGTGTGTGTGTGTGTGTGTGTGTGAGAGAGAGAGAGAGAGAGAGAGAGAGAGAGACAGAAAGAGAGAGAAACTCTAAATTAGTTAGAATCTCTTGAATTCTTGTTGTTTGCATTAAAATTCAAATATACTTTCCAGGAAAATGTAATGTGTGAAATCAAGGTACAACTATAAAATGTTCAGGTCAGTACAATTATCATAGAATATTTTGATTGTACTTGTATTGTTATTTAGTGAATGAATCTAATTATTTTTTCTTAAAATGAGATCCTAAAGATTAGTTATTTCTCCCTGAGCCTACTTATTCATGTCGGAGCTCAGCGGTCTCAGGTCCTCTGTGAGGATCTGGAAGGAGATAAAGAACGTGGTTTCCATAACTTTGCCTTGCTTAGGGAAATTTTTAGAATACTAGCTACCAAGTGCTTGCTGACTAGAAAAGTTGTTTAAGAAGGGGTTAGCATTGCCCAAGCAAGTGTTGTGTTGTGTTGTTTGTTTGTTTGTTGCCAGAAATACTCATTTCTCTGATGTTCCAGCTGTGTAGACCAAATTGTCTTCCCATGTCGATATATCATAATTGTTCTAGAACCACAGTTAAAGTTAAGGTCAAGGTATAGACATAGCCAAAAGTTAGAAAAAAAGCTCATCTAGCTTTGAGATAATCTTAAAATCCTTGTTGTGATCTTTTTTAATATTTCATTTTCTCATTTAAAAATATGTAGTCCAAGGTACTTGGGAGGCTGAGGCAGAAATGTGACAGATCGAAGGCCTGCTTGGGTTATGTAACCTGGACAACTTAGTGAGATCATGTCTCTAAATAAAATGGGTTGAGGATGGACCTCAGTTGTTAGAGCACCTGCCTAGCATTTGCAAGGTCCTGGGTTCCCTCCCAGTACAGTAAAAGTAAAATAAAATACAAATAGCTCCAATTCCTAGAATGCTGACAAATGAGGTAGATGTTCTTCTAAATCAAAACATGACTTTAAAGTAAGTGGAGATTGAATGCTGTCTGCTGAGAGTGGAGGTTTTAGAATGTTTGGGTGTCCTGGCTGCTAAAGGTCTTGCATGCGTACTTTATGACTAAGTTGCTATTACTATTCACACACTTCTTTTTCCATTCCCCACTCCTGAAACTTGTGCCGAGGCATTGCCGGTCAGTGCCACTGCTGTTCTCACTGCCATCACCGTCATCACCATCACCATCGTCATCGTCATCATCATCATCATCATGTGTAGCTAAATGAAGTACCACATGGTTCTTTCCTTAGGAAACATACTTCCCTATCCAGGCCCCTGCTGAGAAACCAAATAATCTACCTAAGATGGGTTGGCCTAAGTCAAACAGACGGGACCAGGGAGACGCTGGCACAGATAGACCAGTAAGGGTCTTTTGGTATGTCCTGTTCTCAAAAGGACATTCCAAACACACACAGGGGGCAGAACGATGCTCGGGTGAGAAAAGACACTGGCAAGCCCGACAACCCGAGTTTAATGCCTGGAGCCTGCCTGGTGGAAGAAGAGAATTGATTCCTGCAGATTGTCTTCTTTTTAATTCATGTTCTGCTCTTCCTTCAACGGAGCAACTGTAAATGATTATCACCTTATCAAATCACAGTGTAAACGTAAGATGCCTTAAATGCTTAGTGAAGGCTGGAACAGGTGGGAGGCCAAGACAAATAAGGGGCCATCAGGATTTAGGACTAAGAGGTTAGGAATCCGAGCCTCCGTACAAATGGATCAGTTTTAACTTATTAAAATGGACTTTATTTTTAGAGCACTTTTAGTTTCATAGAAAGTTCAAAAGAAAGTACTGAACATTCACATGTACTTTCACCATCCCCCACTTTTCTCTGTCTTTTTACTTCACAATTAGTGCATATTATTGTATGTAACAGGTTTCATCATACCATTTTCAAATATGATTATAATATACTTTGCTCATCTTCACACTTACTACTATCATTTGTTCCCCTTCTGACCTCTGACTGGACCCATTCTACTTTGCTATCTTCTTGCTGACCTAGATTTCATATGTAAGAAAAAGCATGCATGAGTTGTCTTTCTGGGTCTGTTTATTTTGCTTAACTTGATGCTCAGTTCCATCTGTTTTCTAGCAAATGACAGCTCATTCTTCTTTAATGCTGCCTTGTGTAATCTTCTTTAAAAATTTGAGACAGAGTCTCATTGTGTAAGCCCGGCTAGCCTTAAAGTTATGAGAGATCCTTCTACCTCAGTCTCTTGAGTTATGGGATCACAGCCATGAGCTACAATGACAGGTGCATCATCCATTCATCCACTGATACTTTCCTGGAGTAGTTTCAAAGGTTCAGACCTTACATTTAGGTCTTTGATCCATTTTGGGTTGATTTTTGCACAGTGTTATTAGCGATAGACCTAGTTTCATTCTTTTGCATGGGGATAATCCAATATTCCTTGAGCATATGTTTTTTGACACTTTTTCTGAGAATCAGAGGGCTGATGTCTGCCTCTCCTTTTAACCTTGTTGCAATCTTGTCTTTGGTATTGAAAAACAAACTGTGGCTCAGAATTCCACCTGCCTGTAATCCTGGTGCTCACAGACCAGGGTTACTTCCCCTTTCTTCTATCTACTTATGATCTTAGCAGCTGTCTTAGAGCTGGAAACTACTCTAGCTCTTTTCTCTCATGTGGTCCCCCTTCCCCCACCCGAACAGTGTAGCTACTTCCTCTTTATTATGCCTGGGTGTCCCATGTATCATGCTGAATGTGCTTTGGTTTTGCTGAGTTCTACTCTTTCTGCTCCTCAATAACCACAAACTCTACCTAACACGCCAACCATATGCTATACCTCTTCCACCATAGTGCTAGAATCCATTATTCTATGCTCTGTATTTATGCTGATTGTTGACTTACCCAGAACAGCTTATCAACCCTTAAATATTTTTAAATACAATTTAAATATTTTATTATATTCTTTATTTTTATTTTATCATTCTGTGTTTTTAAAATTAGCACATATTAGTTGTACATATTAATGGATTTATAGTAACATTTCCTTATGTGCATGCAGCACACCTTGAATGCATGTATTTGTATTTGTTAGTGAAAGGAAACATTTCTTTTCCTGTGTTTAATTTTTTTTGATGCTTCTTTTATCTGTCTATTCACTATCTTTTTCTAGTAATTTGTAAGACTTCTTTATATACCATGGGCAATAATTTATATTTGGTTAGTTTGGGTTTTTGACTTTGCTTATAAAGTGTTTTGCCATCCAAAAGTGTTAGTCTTTTCTTTAAAATTGTCAGTCAACCTTTCTCCCAAATATACAGCCTAGACTGACTTTCATTTCTATTTTCCCCAGCTACAGTCAGCTAAAAGGATGCTCTAAACATGAGGCAAGTGTTTGTTAGCAAGCAGACATGCTTGGGACTGGAGAGATAGCTCAGAGGCTAAAGCTTAACTCTCTTGCACAGGACCAGAGTTTGGTCCTCAGTCCCCACACTAAATGTCTCATAATCTTTTGTAACTCGAGTTCCAGGGGACCCAGTGCCCTCTTCTGGCCTTTATGGGTACCTGAACTCACATGTACATACTCATACATCGACACATTTATACACAAAATTAAAAGGTTACGAAGAAGTCCAGAATTGAGCTCTTCTGCTACAGTCAGTGGGATTCTTAGGCTGTGGCTACTCCAGACTCTTGTTTCCTGCATATGAATCTCCTTCTAGCTCTCATCGTTGATGAGACAATACCAGATGTATTTCTTTTTGGTGTTTAATCTTAGGTAAAGCTTACTCCCGGTGCCTCCATGCAGTCCCATCTATCTAACACAAATGACATTGTGTAGCAATTATGTGTACAATAGGTAAATCTTGTCCCAGGAAAAATGCGTGTGAAAATAATATACAAAGAAGTAGGGAGAGAACAACTGATCAGCCAGCAGTTGTACAAGATGTGCTTTTGATTATGACTAAAAGACGTCTGATGGAACGAGGGGGTTGGAAATAATTTTTCTTTGCTCTTTTTTAAAAACCTCTGCCCCATTATGTTCTGAAGGTTATAAATAGGCCAGCTTGCCTGCAAAACCATTTGAGGTCATTCACATCCTGGTCCTAACCTGTTGTTTTGTTTTGTTTTTCAGCTAACTACTTGTTAAATACTTTCGTTCCATACATTTAAATATTTATTCTTAACTAGCCAGGCACTCTTCTAGATTGTGGAATTGCAGTATTTGCTGCCTTCTCAGGCTTCAGGCTAGTTGAAAAGACATGCAACCCCAGGTTTTAAAAAGTCTATAGCAAGTCAGGCAGGACTTTTCTGCGCAGGCATAAAAAAAAAAATGACCTAAATAATGAGAAGGAACTGTCCATAAAAAGAGTTAGGACATGAGGGGGGTATGTTCTTGGCAGAGGATTCAGGAGGGCGTTCAATTTATAGCATTTGGGGTATCTGGGGAACAGTAGAAGGCTGGCAGATGCAGAGCTCAAAGAAAGGGAGAAGACCTCAACGAGGCTTTAAACCCAGAGGGAGAAGATGAGTCAGTAAGGACATTGTAGAACAGAGTGAGCAAATTGCACTGAAGAGGCACACACAACGAGGTTCTTAAATCTGGGTTGGCGTGAGGTAGGTGATAGCATGGGTAATATGGTGATCTTAACTTTACCTCACCTATGTAGCAGCTCTTGGAGGTAGGTATTTCATAACTGGGGTTTGTCTTTTTGTTTGGTTGGTTGGTTGTTTTTATTTTTAGGCAGGGTCTTATGTGCTCAAGCGTGCCTGAAACTTACTATGTAGCCAGTTGTGACCTGAAACTCATCATTCTCTTATCTCAGTCTCCTATATGTTGAATCTATAGGCATGAGCCAACATGCCAGTCTTAGTACCTGGTTTTATGAATGAAGGCACTGTGCAAAGGACGTTGGATAACATTTAAGATTATGCAGTTGGAAGGTATAGGAACCACTAGCTCATCTGACTCCAAAGCCTACATTCTTAACCTTACCTGTATAGTCTATGCTGTTGAATGGCATTGTCTTGAAAGAAAATTAATATTTTAGAATGAATAAGATGGTGTGAGGCTGTTAAAAAATAGACTCAGCTGGGCGTGGTGACACATGCTTGTAATCCCAGCACTCGGGGAGGCACAGGCAGATGTGAGTTCAAGGCCAGTATAGTCTACAAAGCAAGTCCAGGACCGTCAAAGCTACACAGAGAAATTCTGCCTCAGAAAAAAACAAAACAAAACTAGACTCATCAACTTAAAAAAAAAGAAGAAGAAAGAACTTTCTACCTGGTAGAAATGTAGGAAAGTATGAAGTACCCGAAGAAAGCAGCATGGATTTAATCACTCTATAAATCAGAATCCAAGGGCATCTTCTGAAGCATCAGAGAAGTAATTACAAGTCAAGTAAAATTAAGTGCTTTTGACATAGTGGGTAGCCAATCATCTTAGTTATAGATTAAAGTTTTGAAGATGGCTCAGTCAGTAAGTCCTTGCTTTGCTATGAGCAGGAGAACTGTATTGAGTCCTCAGAACACATATAAGAAAAGACAAAACAAAAAAGGGTGTGGGGGCATATACTCATAATCTTAGTACTTTAGAGACAGAGACAGATGCATCCATGGGGCTTGCTCCACAGCCAGCTTAGTCTGGCTGTTGAGTTCCATGTCAGTGAGAGAGAAAAGATAGGGCTTCATAGATGGCTCAGTAAGAGAGCTTGCTGCAAAGCCACAAGGACTGAAGCTCCAGGGTCAGCACTTCCATAACGAGGCCAGCGTCCTGCAAATGCCCATCTGCAGTTCTGAGAGCTCTACGTCCTGTACTGGACTGGCCACGGCTTTGACATTGGCAAACACCCCCACAAGTGGACATACATTCAAACACACACAACACACACACACACTGGAATTTAAAAAAAATAATAAAAAATAGGTGGTACCTGAAGAATGACATCTAACAGCATGTGCATCTATGTGACAGTATGTGCGCATGCACACAGATATAAATTTAAACTAGGTGTTATGAATAGTTTTATGAAGAACATATCATGGAAGCTAGGGTTAGTTGCACATCTTGGTAATCCTTGAAAGACTGGATCAGGAGGATCTCTGTGAGTCGGAGGCCAGCTATGGGCTACAGATAAGTTCCCTGTCAGCCTGTGCTACAGGGTGAGACTGTGAGATCTCGTCTCCAAAATAAAATACAACAAAACACCAAAAAGATGTGATAATTTTCTTGGGGTCAGCACATTGTAGTATGTCTATCCTGTACTATATGACTAAAATCCATTTATAAGTGAGTATGTACCATATATGTCTTTCTGGGTCTGTGGGCAGGGAGGAGTGGAGGGAGGGGCCTATGACTAAGATATAAATTGAATTTTAAAAAATTGAACTTGAAAAAGATGATAATTTTGCAAAATTTAAAATCTTAGCTAGACGTGGTAGCATGCCTGTAATTCTAGTAATTGTGGGGTAGACCTCGGAAGATCAGAAATTGAAGGTCAGGCTGGAGATGGTACTGGTTGCTCTTCCAGAGGTCGTGAGTTCAATTCTCAGCAACCACATGTTGGCTCACAACCATCTAAAATGAGTGAGTTCCAGGACAGCCAGGGCTACACAGAGAAACCCTGTCTTGAAACACAAAACAGAATTTGAAGGTCATGTTTGGCTACTCTATGCCTCAAGTAAGCAACAGATTAAAAAAAAAAATTAAGACAGGATCTGTGCAGGTTGGTTGTGTGAGTTTGACACAAACCTAGATAATCTTATAAGAGAGAATCCTAATTATGAAAATCCTTCCATAAGATTGAGCTGTAGGCAAGTCTGTGGCGTTTTGCCATGATTAATGATTGATGCCAGAGTGATGCCCATTGTCTACAGTTCCACTAAAGCAGGTTGAAGGAGCCATGGAGAGCAAGCCAGAAAGCAACTGTCCTCCATGGCCTTCCTTCAGCTCGTACCTCATGGTTCTTGCCTTGAATTCTTCCCTGGACCTCCTTTCATTGATGGATGGACTGTAAGCTGTAAGGCAGAAATAAACCCTTTCCTCTTCAAGCTGCTTTTGGTCTTTATGGCAGCAATAGAAACTTAAGTGTTATAGCAGACTCACTGTAGTCCTCAGACTTACTGTATAGTAGGGAATGGCTTCAATGCTCAGTCTTCCTGACCCTACTTGCCAAATGCTGGGAATATAGAAATGTGCCCTTACAGTAGGCCACTTTTTTTTTTTTTTAGTCTATTTAGGAAAATACATAAACTTGTGAATGATCTAAATAGAAACAACCATAGAGGAATAGTCAAATAATATTACAGATATAGTAAAAATTTCCAGAGGAATTCCTTTTTAGGTGCTAGCAGAGTGTGTTCAAGTTGCTGCCAGGATGTTGGCTTGACATCTGGGGGAAAAGCTGAGGCAACATTCTTTCAGGGCCTCTGCTTGCTTGTGCTGCATTTCTCTTTCAGAAACCCTCATCATTTACAGTTAGTGTAACTCTTGCTCAAGAACAGATGTCCTTAGTTCATGAATATGAAATTTTTACAACCTAAAATAGGCTGGCAGCTGATTTTAATTTTTCTGATATGGCCCTCCTGTCCTGTCCATTCGTCTCATTCAGCTCAGGTATCTTTGTCTGGTTACCTACTTCTTTTAACATGTAAGGTCTATCGCAGTTTGGGGAAGCAAAGCACACGCTTCAGATTTTGACAATTGCTGAGACAGAATTTTATAAGTTTTATATTACATTATTTCTGCTTTTGGTTTTAAAGTAGCTATTAAAATTTTCATATGGTAGCATGTACCTATAAACCCAGAAATTGGAAAGTAGAGGGAGGAAGAACAGAAGTTCAAGGTCATCCTAAGGTACATAACAAATTCAAAGTCAGCCTAGAATATGTGAGTCCTTGATTTCAACAACACCAACAAAAGAACAGAAGAGAGAAACAAAGGGACATGCAGTCAAGTCGTGGGGTCAGAGATATACTGAGATCCACGCACACAGTGATCTGCTATCTCAAATGCACATTATGTTTTCACAATAGGAATGCATCTTATGATTTATAATGCCTTTGATGTGGTGAATAAAACATTCCTTGACACAGTAGCATTCATTCTAGCTCAGCATGTCAGTTTTCACCAAAAATAGATTTCAATTTCTGATTTCACGGTGTTTACAGTGAAGTAAAGAGTTATGTGAAATAATGCAACTTCAAGGCTTTATTTAGGTATGGAGGTCAGGGAATATCCTAAGTGACAGCTGTTTGAGCCTGAGGTCTGAAGGATAAACAAAAACCAATCATTCCTCAAACCAGGGGCTTCAGAGCAAGGTAGAGCCAGAGAGCAAGTCTCAGGGCTTGAGGTAGCATGGGCACTCAAGCAGCTAAAGGAAACCAATGCAAATGGTTCTTGGTTAGGCTGATAGAGGGGACCTAAGCAGTGGGTGAGCATGTGATGAGGCTGTTTTTCTGAAATAGTCAAAAGGAAGGTGCCAACTAAGGCTCCAGGGGCATATGTGAATATTTTTATATATTTATAAAGGGTTTTAAGCAAAGGTGAGACAGAGTCAGATTTTTCCATTTCGAAAAGATCACTGGCTGCTTAACAGAGAATGGGGAGAGAAAGCTTGCTGGAATTTTTTTTTTTTTTCCCCAGTTCCAGACAAGGTAATGGCTAGGAATAGAGTACTAACTGTGAACATGCAAGGGGGCTGCTAAGTCTAGCTAACTATCACTGGTAAGAAATGATTGGCAAGGGGTAAAGGTGAAGGCAGTGCTAAGGGCTAGTTTCCTGCAAGAGCTGGGAGAGGTGCCTTCCTGTTGCTTAGAGGGTGCTGCAGGAAGGTCATACTTAAACGGAGATGGGAGAACTGCTCTGCTGTTGCGCTTGTTAAAGTTAAGATGCCTCAAGCGGAGATATGAACAGTTTAGTGAGCCTGGAGTCTGGAGCTCAGTTGAAAGGTCTGAGTTAGAGAGAAATTTAAGCTGAGTGGGGAAGATATATTAGAACTATGTAAGAACAAAAACAACGCAGTCTAAACAGCATACTGGTTTTTTGTTTTGCTTTGCTTTTCTCAGTACAGGGTTTCTCTGTCTTCACTGTCCTAAAGCTCACTCTGCAGACCAGTCTGGCCTCGAACTCAGAGAGATCCACCTGCCTCTGCCTCCTGAGTGCTGGGATCAAAGGTGTGTGCCACCACCATCTGGCACATACTGATAATATTAAGAGAGTAGCTAGTGCTTACTGCCTGGCTCCATCGTTTTTTAATTAATTAATTTTTTATTAATTACAGTTTATTCACTTTGTATCCCAGCTGTAGCCCCCTCCTTCATCCCCTCCCAATCCCACCCTCCTCTCCTCCTGTGCCCCTCCCCCAGTCCACTGATAGTGGAGGTCCTTCTCCCCTTCCCTCTGACCCTAGCCTATCAAGTCTCATCAGGACTGTCTTTCATAGTCTTCCTCTGTGGCCTGGTAAGGCTGCCCCCACCTCAGGGGGAGGTGAACAAAGAGCCAGTCACTGAGTTCATGTTAGAGACGGCCCCCTGTTCCCCTTACTAGGGAACCCACTTCAACACTGAGCTGCCATGGCTATATCTGTGCAGGGGTTCTAGGTTCTCTCCATACGTGGTCCTTGGCTGGAGTATCAGTCTCAGAAAAGACCACTGGGCCCAGATTTTGTTGTTGTTGTTGTTGTTGTTATCCTTGTGGAGCTCCTGTCCCCTCCAGGTCTTTCTATCTCCCCATTCTTTCATAAGATTCCCTGCACTCTGCCCGAAGTTTGTCTGAGTCTCAGCCACTGATTTGATACCCTGCAGGGTAGAATCTTTCAGAGGCCCTCTGTGGTAGGCTCCTGTTATATTTCCTGTTTTCTCCCTCTTCTGATGTCCATCCCATTTGCCTTTCTGAATGAGGATTGAACATTTTACCCAGTTCTTGATTAGCTTCTTTAGGTGTACAAATTTTAGTATGATTATCCTATATTATATGTCTAATATCCACTTATAAGTGAGTATATACCATGTGTGTCTTTTTGCTTCTGGGATACCTCACTCAGGATGATTTTTTCTAGTTCCCACTATTGCCTCCACTATTCCTTAAGATTCCTTAGAATTCAACATATAGAGTGTTTTATGTAAAACATTTTAAAGACTGTCCACGACTTCTTTCCTTTCTGATTCCTTTATATGGTGATAGTTTAAATGGGAGGAAGACCTCTCTGTCTTGAGGCCTATACATATTTAACATGACCCCCATTGTATATTTTTCTCTAAGTTAAATGATAGGAAGACGTGACTTCATTTCTTAGCTGGATGGCTTTGTTCTTAGCGGAAAGCAACTCACTGAGATTGCCCTGTTGTATCGTAAGCACTGTGAAGCCTGAGCTCACCCTGAGTTCGAACATGATTCTGTTGTTTGTTAAATGACCTTGGCTAACTCTCCCAGGCTTTTTTGTTGAACAAGGGATTTCTTTAATAACAGCAGACATGCAGCATGCAGTAAGACTTTAGTACAGAACTTTTGCTGCCCTGATCAAAGCTTTGCAATGCACATGAACAGCATGATTCCTTTATTTGTTGTAATTCTGTTCTACTGTTGATTAATTAATTCATTCAGAATTTTATAATTTATCTTTAAAGACCATTGACTAATTTGTAAATACAAATAATGATTTTTCTTGATGTGTATATTAAAGATATTCTTACAAAGTGAGATGCGGTTCCAAAATTATTCTTTTCAGGACTATTAAAGAACTTAAGTGACTAAAAATATTCATTACAACCCTTTCTCATCTAAAACTAAAATTCTAGAGAAACAAATTCATCTAACTTTTGCTCCCTTAGTATGAATAAAAAAACCTAATTTTTCTCAAATTTAAAGAATTACTATTCTAATGCTTATCAGAAGTTGATTTGAATTTTGGTTCATGTGTGTGTGTGTGTGTTTGAGACAGAGTCACATGTAGCATGACTGATTGGCTTCAAACTCACTGTATAATGGAGGATGGCCTTGCACTTCTGTACCCTTGCCACCACCAATACTTGTGTTATTGTTGTACCTCATTTATAGGTGCTTTTGATTTAAACCCAGGCTTCCTGCATGCTATGGAAGTGCTCTGCTAACTTAGCTACACCCCCTGCTCTGATTCTGATAATCCTTCTCCTCCTCCTCCTTCGGGTGCTTTATTGCTAGGTGACACAGAAAACTGCCTTTATCATCAGGCCCACCTGCTTGATGGATCTCTGAACTGGGCCTTAGGTAGGTTCAAGATCTGTAGCATGGTTTATTAGGGTACCACAGGGAGCTGAAAGTATTACCCACACAGTCAGATGATCCTCCCTCACATTAATCCTAAAAACCTGTCTTATTTTTACACTAAGCACATTTTATTATACTAGTGAGATAATTTCAAGAATTATAAAAAATTCTTAAATCAACCCTATCATTTTGTTCATTTAGAGAAGCTCATGAATCAGAAATTATTCATTTGTTATGTTTTAGTCCTTAACATCAGAAGATATCTTCTCATGGGTGCTGTTCCTCCTTGGCAGAGCTGCACCCTGAGGTCTTGGCCAGCTGGAGCACTGCAAGAAAGATGTCATGCTGACTGGTGTGGTTCTGATACATTATCTTAGGTGAAATATTGCTAAATTCTATCAGGCACATGAATGGTGCTAACAAGAACAATTTGGGGAGATAAAATTAATCTACCTTTTTTAAACAAGAGGTACATCTGGAGTGGTGAGAACATGTACCTTTTAGCATAGATACATTTGAACACCATTTTTTACCACATTTAAGGTCTGTCTCAGTATGTGTTAAAATGGGTTAATAATGGGACTATTGTAATGATTTGGATAAAGTTATTCATGTAAAATGCTCAATAATTACCGCTTCATTCCTTGTAGATCTGTGATAAGTTCCATTAGACAGAGTTGGTTGTTGCTGCTTGGTTCATCATCATTTCTACCCAGGTGTGACAGGCACAGAACACTTCCGTTCTTACTTTTAATTCTACACCAAATGCACATTACCACACCCTAGCCCAGTCTGCACCCCTTTCTCTCCATTTTAGTATGGGTCCTTGCCCTGCTTTCCCTCATTCCCATCTGCTCTCCTCTGCTGCTCTAGAAGATGGTGAGCATAGGGGGCGGAAGTGACATTTTTCTGCCTTTTCAGTGAGGTCGAGTCAGGGTGAAGCCAGATCTCTCCTCATACAGGCTAGGCTCTTCTTTCTTTTGTCATTCGGACATGTCCTCCATGGTCCAGCACTCCAGGGACCTTTCTCTAGTTCAGAGAGAGTTGGGGAATTCTTTTAGTGCACCCTTGTGGAGTTTACCATCTGAGGCCAAGAACAGTCATATGACCAGAGCTCATGAAAGATTATTAAGGGCAGGCCTTGTGTGAAGTTCCAGAGAGACAAATGTGAAAAAGACAGCGCTCCTTTCAAGGAGCTCACAGTCTTTGGAGCGGACAAGTCATCAAGTAGTGGGAGAAGGAGCCTGACAGGCTGTCAGGGATACAGGAGACATTGAGAGGGAGAAGGTGACCTTCTTGGAGAAGGTGGTGTTGAGGACAGACAGGTGGAAGGGACAATGATGTTCTACTCATTGGAAATAGAGGAACGGTGATCCAAATGGAGGAGACAGCTAAACAAAGGCATAGACATGTGACAGCATGGCCCTTCAGGGTACAGAGAACCCAGACTCAGACATGACTTTGAGAAGAGTGGGGTAATATGGGAGTGGGGTTAAGTGATGAAGCTATTCTGTTAAGGGGGTTTAGTACAATTACTGATATTCTGTTTCTGGACCTAAGTGAAAGCCTTATTTGTTTAACATATATATGTATATGCATTAATCTTCTTTTATATGTATGGGCTATCTCATAAAGCTTTAAAATTAAGTAGTTTAACATTGTTTAACATTGTTCAAGTTTAACATTGTTCTTTAATGTTTTCTCCTTTACTTTGGAGAGCCCATTATGTACATTTTAGAGTAATAGCTCTTGAATATTCCACCCCAGACATTCTATAATTGTGAATAGCCATGTAGAATGTCATTAATGTGTCAGGTTCAAAGGAGGGGCTTCTGGTGATGATTCTTTCTTCAGCTCATAGCTGAGAGGGACACGGACACACACACACACACACACACACACACATACACACCAGGTTTTTTGAAATGATACAGAATCATTTCGCAAATATTGAAAACGGATGAATGCACCAACACAAACTGAATTATTCAGGTGCTAATAATTTCATGTGGAATGTAGGAATGATGTTCAAATACTAAGTGAACAGAATAGCACAGGAAGGAATTTAGGGGAAAGAGGATCATATGGGTCAGGTTTGTCAGGTTTCCAGGGTTGGCTGGTTCTTGCTAATGCTGTTGGCTTTGTTCCTCAATGTCTGAGGCATCAGAAACACAGCTGCTTTTGGTGTTCCTACTTCAGGCTTCCTTGACTGACAAAATGCAAGTGAGCACAATTTCAGTGAGTCATTTGCACTAATCAAGGATCTCTTCGGTATTGTCCTTGTGGCAGGGAACAAAGGATGACTGGTGCAGGCAGCTGGCCCTCCCTAGAAGGTGCAAGGGTGGTGCTGCATGTGGCAGCACAGTCTGCTGCCCTTCTGTGGTGCACGCCAGGGAGGCATGGCCCGGAACCTGCCTTTCCAGTGCGCCTCCATTACACTGTCAGGATTACCTCAGCACTGCCAGGCAGGCCAATTAACTTGCGTTGTGAAAATGATGGCTGCCTTTTCTTTTCCTTGCAAGCTACATTATGCAACTTAAATCTGTGCTAACATTATTTTCTCAGATTTTGTGAATTACAAAGGTTAACTTACCTTATTTTATTCTTAATCTCATTTCTTTTTTTTTAATAATTTATTTATTTGTTAAGTATACAATGTTCTATCTGCATATACACCTTCATGCCAGAAGAAGACACTAGATCTTACATAGATGGTTGTGAGCCACCATGTGGTTGCTGGGAGTTGAACTCATGACCTCCGGAAGAGCAGGCAGTGCTCTTAACCTCAGAGCCATCTCTCCAGCCCAATCTCATTTCTTTTATTTCCCTTTTGCTTACCTCCTGAACTTTTTCTATTTATTTACTTATTTATTTATTTATATTAATTACAGTTTATTTGCTTTGTATCCCAGCTGTAGCCCCCTCACTCATTCCCTCCCAATCCCACCCCCCCTCGCTCTTCTCCTCCCATGCCCCTCTTCCAGTCCACTGATAGGGGAGGGCCTCCTTCCCTTCCCTCTGACCCTAGCCTATCAGGTCTTATCAGGACTGCCTGCATTGTCTTCCTCTGAGACCTGGTTAGGCTTAATCCCATTTCTTAATTCAACCTTAGTTCTTATTTCAAGTGAATCCAATTATCACATTTCTGATGTGTTCGCATTTTAAAAAAAATTTTTAAATACCTTTATTTATTTTACAGTGCTGAGGATTGAACATGCATCCCAGGCAAGTACTCTACCACTGAACTAAACTTCTAGTATCTGATATTTTATTTTGATTTATTTTAAGCTTTTTTGTCATTCCTTCGTCTAATACAGATTTGTTCTGGACTTTTTAATTCTTTTTTTGCTTCATTTGTAGTATGTTTCTCAAATCCTAAACCCTTGTTTTTCCTCTCCTACCAGTTCCTGTCATTGTTTTCTTTCTTGCTTACCACTTTATGACTCTGTCTACTTTAAGTACTTGACTCATGTTCCCTCTCAGACACGCTTTGTGGCCTTACACCCTAATGTGGCTGCAGGGAGAACCCTGAGTTAAACCTTCAGAGTTACCCTCCCCGCCTCTCATTCCAGCCTTCTTATCTCTTGTCCTTTAATCTTAAGTAAAAATCACTGTGTGCTGCCCACCAGCTGGCTGAGGACCTTAGTCAGCCTTGAAGGGATTTGACAATGGCATTGAAGGAGTATATAGTCAAATATCGAAGGTAGACTGATCCATAGCAGCTTTCTGATGTTTCTAGTGGCTGCTGGGTTCTCCCTGCTAGAGATCTAGAGGCCTTGACTTGTTTCTCTTGGTCCATGTGCTGGATGTAACTGCATGAGTGTAATGCTGTTTTTTGGGGTTTTCATGTGCATTTGCATTGGCTCCCAGAGAAGGAGTGGAAGGCAGTGTGAGCAGTAACAGAGGCATGTTAGGATGAAAGTTTGGTTCTGACTACTATGGAGAAGCACAAAGAGGTGGTAGTGCGAATATACAGGATTCATAGCTGTTTTTCTTTCTCCTTGGGCTCTTTCCTAAGAGGTAGCAGTATGGTAAGAGAAGCTCGTTATCAGAGAAGCTAGTATGAATATCTTGCCTCAGGTGTAGGTGAGGGCATTAGCCATCTACTTGTCTGAATGTTAATATCACACGTTAGGAAGCATAGCTTTTGATAAGTACTTATTGCAAAGCACTGTGGAAATCTGAGCTGCTAACAATTGTGCTTCTTTAAAATCTTCTACTAGCTAAACAAAGCCAGTCGTTCTTCTACAAGCTTTCCTGGTTTGCTTAAGTTTTCTGTATCAGTAAAGGTAGTAGGTCATTTTATGACTTTGATGTTATATGTTTATGTTTCTTTTCTGGTACTAGTAGATCGTTTCAGAGAAAATTGCAAAAATACTAACTTTGTGAAGTAAGAGCTGTAGCATGTAATAGATACTTTTCTATTGCTGTGATGAAACACCATGACCCACAACAACTTATAAAAGAAGAAGGTTAACTGGGTTCCAGAGGATTAGATTCTCTGATGGAGGAGTGAAAGCATGGTGGAAGGCAGCTGGAACATCATCTAAGAGCTCACCTCTTAATCAACAAGCACAGTGCAGCGAGTGCAGCACACTAGGGATGGCATAAATCTTTTTTCCTCCCTCCCTCCCTCCCTCGCTCCCTCCCTCCCTCTCACTTTACAGCTTGATCCCAGCTGCCTCCCTCCCTCGCTCCCTCCCTCCCTCCCTCCCTCTCACTTTACAGCCTGATCCCAGCTGCCTCCCTCCACTCTTCTCAATCCCACCCTCATACACCACCTCCATTCCCTCCTCCTTTTTCTCAGAGAAGTGGAGGTACCGACCCACCCTGGTACCTCAAGTCCCAGAAGAACTAAGCGCATCCTCTCCCACTGAGGTCTGACAAGGCAGCCCAGCTAGGAGAAAGTAATCCAGAGGCTGGCAACGGAGTCAGAGACAACCCCCACACCCATTGTTAGGGGACCCACATGTTGACCATGCTGCACATTTGCTACGTATGCATAGGGGGTCTAGGTCCAGCTCATGCTTGCTCTTTGATTGGGGCTTAATTATGTTCATAGCAGTTTTATTTGTAATAGCCAGAAACAAAACAACCCAGATGTCCCTCAACTGAAGAATAGATAAAGAAAATGTGGTACATTTATACAATGAAATACTACTCAGCTATTAAAAGCAAAGAAATCATGAAATTTTCAGGCAAATGGATAGAACTAGAAAAGATTACCCAGACCCAGAAAGACACACATTGGTATATACTCACTTATAAGTGCATATTAGCCATAAAGTACAGGATAACCATGCTACAATCCATAGACCCAAAGAAGCCAAGGAGGGCCCAAGGGAGGATGCTTGAATCTCACTCAGAAGAGGAAACAAAACAGACATCTGAAGTACATGGAGGGAGGGAACTGGGCGGAAGAGGGGTGGGGAGGGTATGGGGCCCCCATACCCTCTCAGGTGTAGGAGAGCAGGAGAGGAAGGCTGGGAGAGAGAATAGAAATCAGTGGGGGAGTCATCTCTAGGACAGGGGAGGTTCCTGGGAGTCTGTGGGGTGACCCTAGCTGAGACTCCTAGCAGCTGGTATTAAAAGCCTGCAGTCACCACCTCCTGTAGCCAGGTGGGACTTCCAGTGGAGGGAGGGGAACGCCAACCCCTCCATAAAGCCTTTGACCTGAAATTTGTCTTGCCTTAAAGAAGTGTAGGGATTAGGATGAGGGAATGGCAAATCAATGACTGGCTCCGCTTGAGACCCAGCCCATGGGAGAGAGCCAGCCCCTGTCACTAATAACGGTACTCTGCTATACCTACAGACAGGAGGCTTCATCCAGCAGCTGATGGAAACCGATGCCGAGACCCACAGCCAAACAGTAGAATGAGCTCAGGGAATTTTGTGGAAGAGTTGGGGGAAGGATAGAGGGAACTGAAGGGGTCAAGGACACCACAAGAAGACCTACAGAATAAACTAACCTGGGCCTGTGGGGGCTCACAGAGACTGAGCCACTTCCTTCCTTTTTTCTTTTTTTTTTCAATTTTTTTAAACTTAATTTTAATTTTTTACAATTTGTTCATTTTATATTCTAATTGTCGTTCCCTCCCTCATCTCTTTCTGGTCCTACCCTCCCTCCCTTTCCCCTAGTCCACTGAAAGGGGGAGTCCTCCTCCCCTACCATCTGAGAGGTCCTAGACCCCCTGCTCAGATGTACCCAATAGGCAGTTCAGTCTCCACATGGGTTCCTGAGTAAGGGGAGCAGGGCCCGTCTCTGTCATGAACGTAGTTGCCTGTTCTTTGATCACTTCCCCCTGATGATGCAACCTTGCCAGGCCACAGAGGAAGAGGATCCAGGCAGTCCTGATGAGATTTCCTTCCTTTCTTAAGACAGATTTTTTTTTTTCCCCAAGACAAGGCTTCTCTGTGTTGCACCCTTGGTGTCCTGGAACTTGCTTTGTTGTTTTTTTTATTTTTATTTTTATTATTTTTTTATTATTATTATTTTTAATTTATTTATTTTTATCTCAATCACAGGTTAGGTACTTTGAATCCCAGGCGTAGCCCCCTCCCTCAGTCCCTCCCACTCCCTCCCTCATCTCCCTCCTCCCCGCCCCCTCCAAGTCCACCAACAGGGGAGGACCTCCTTCCCTTCCATCCAACCCCAGCTTATCCTGACTCCTCAGGGCTGGCTGCAATGTCCTCCCCTGGGATCTACCCAGTCTGTCACTCCCCGGCTTGTATGGGGGAGGGTCAAAGAGTCAGCCATCAAGTTCATGACTTAAACAGTCCCTGTTTCCCTGAATAGGGTCTTCAGTCCTACACCGAGCTATCATGGGCCCCATCTGTGCGGGGGTTCCAGGCCACATCCACACATGGTCCTTGATTGTAGAAACCGTCTCAAACAAGACCCCTGTGCCCTGCTCAGTTTGGACGGAACTTGCTTTGTAATCCAGGCTGGCCTTGAACTTACAGAGATCTGCCTGCCTCTGCCTCTCTGAGCACTGGGATCAAAGGTGTGTGCCACCATGCCCTGCTTTTGAGACATTTTTATGCTGTTGTCCTCACTAGCCTGAAATTCACCATGTAGCTCAAGATAGCCTTAAACTTGCATCTGTCCTCCTTCCTTGGTCTCTCAAGCACTCAGGTTACCTGAGTATGGCACTACAGCTAGCTTCCCAAACATCAACAGCCATATGACAAGGTTGTTCGGAAAGGTCTGCATCCTGTCAGAGCAGTGTCCTAAAAGGAAGCTTGAGAAATCTGACAGTACCAAGGTTAATGTAATGTCTTGTGCATTTGCGGGCTGAAATATTTTACTACCCACAGATATTCCCTTTAAGCCCTCCGCAGTCCAGACCTCTGCACTCGCCCACTGCCCTTTAACCCTCGTTGCCCCACCTTTAAATGCGTTGCTAAATCATGTACATCTCTCTTTTACTAGGGACTGTTGTCATTACAGGTTTGCAGAACTTCTTGGCCAGTACTTAGAATATCATTACATCACTGCTGCTCCGATAGCTCTGCATGTACAGCTAAATCCAGCTGTCATTTCAATTCAAGTACATTACCTCTGGGTCCCTGTAAACAATGAAACCCAGGGCTGGGGAGTTGGTGAAGTGCTTGTCATGCATCTGGGTTCAGATCTCCAGCACCTACATAAAAATCTAGGCCTTTAGAACACGCCTATAATCCTAGCTCTAGGGAGGTAGAGCCACACAGATCCCTGGAGTTTGTTGGTCATTTATTTTTGGTGAATTGGTGAGCTCCAGGATCAGCTCGGGGCCATGTCTCCAAACAAAAGATGGAAAGCAATAGAGGAAGATCTTATCTTGATTTACACACTTACACATACATGCATGTACATGTAAACACATACATGACTCAAGTCTAGCTGAGCATGGTGGTGCACACCTGTATTCTAGATGCTTGCTTAGTTGCACCAGGGGGACCATAAGTTCAAGGTCTGCCTGGTCTACATAGCAAGTTAAGACCATCTTAGCGAGACTCTGCTTCCAAGTAAAAGAGGGGATTGGGGGCTAAAGACTAAGCTCAGTGATAGTGTCTGCTTAGCGTCGGTTCAGTTGCCAGCACTGCCAGGAAGGAAGGACAGAGAAGAATAAGAGGGAAAGAGGGAGATGATTTGACAGGAAATGAGAATATAAGTGTAGGTCAGAGATGAGATATAGTCTACTGCAATACAGTATGTCCCCTTAGCCAACTGGGTCTAGCTTGTCCTACACTATGTAAACCAAACATTAGAATGTAGTAAGACTCTTCATTTATTTATTTACTTACTTATTTATATATTATGTGTGCATGCATGTGTATAGGTATGTGTGAATGCGTATGCATGTCCATGTGTGAGTGCAAGTGTGTGTGTGCTGTGTGTATATGTGTTGGGGGCCAGGGTTGGTTCATGCCAAGTGGAACTCAGCACAACTTACAGGAATAATTTCTCTCCTTGTACCGTGTAGATTCCAGGAACTGCACTCAGGCTTAGTGGCAGGCACCTTACTGCTACGCCATTCGCCAGCCCTAGATTCACACTTTAAAGGGTGATTCCTTCTTGGAGAGTCCACGCAGACATGGCATATTGTTTCCCTGGGGTCTTAGTGAAATTTATGCATATTAATATATTCTTTTACTTTTTTTCAAAACTACCTATTTGGCTTAGATACAGAGACCAACTAGTTGAGGCAATAGTTTTAGGACTTTGTGGCGATTATCACTCATTCTCATGGTATTAGGACCACTTGAGCCAAATGTGTGGCTAGTCAAGTACCATTTTCCATTAATCTCCATAAAAGGATGTGTTCAAACTTTAAATAACAAAGCACAGTAGCACATGCCTGTAATCTCAGCACTCTGGGAGGCAGAGGCAGGCAGATTGCTGTGAGTTCAAGACCAGCCTGGTCTACATAGCAAGTTTAGGACAGTTAAGGCTACACAGAGAAACAAAACAAAACCAAAACTTAAATAACAATATTTTTTCAACTTTTCAAATTAGCAACAAAACTCTTTTCTCACAGAAAAAATTTAGCTATGCAGTCTATAAGTCATCTGTGGCTTCAGGCCACAAGCTCACCTCTCCACAAGAATGTTTCCTGAAGGGTGTCTAGGAAGTCACCAAGGCTTTGCAGATGATGAAACCACATGAAAGATTTTGATCACAAATACTACTGTAAAGAGTTGGCTTTGCTGTTAAATTACCACTCTAGAACTTTGAAACTATGTAAATTTTTACCCCAAATTACAGTTACTATATAAAGCAAAGTCGGGTTTTAATTTTAGTTATTTTTTTCAGAGCATATTATTTATGTGATTTGGGAACGGTGGTGGGCTAACCTACTTTTCTTTTCTAATTTTAAAAGTAAATGTCGTGCAGGCGTGGTGTATACCTGTAATCACAATACTCAGGAGGCTAAGCAGGAGGATTGTGAGGTCAAGGACTGGGCTGCACAGCCTGGGCTATGCATGGCTATCACAGACACAAACAACAAGCGAATTTCGTATAGCCCAGAGTCCTTCTTTGTTGTTGCTATTTTGTTCTGTTTCTTTGAAATAGGTTCCCAGGCTGGCCTCTTACTACGTAGCTGAGATTGACCTTGAATTTCTCATTCTTTTTTCCCCTTCCAATACTGGGATTATAGACATGCACCACCATACCTGGCTTAAGATGCCTTGTTAGTAAATTAACTATAAGTAAAGTTATGATATGATATGTTTTTACATATGATTGTCAAGTGTTTGATTTGCCAACTTAAATTTCTTTGCTTTTGTCGTCTAGTTTGCCAGGGTTTGGATACCTGATCCCGAGGAAGTGTGGAAGTCAGCAGAGTTGCTGAGAGATTATAAGCCTGGAGATAAAGTGCTCCTGCTTCACCTGGAGGAAGGGAAGGTAAGAACTTCTCATTCATTTCTTATATTTAGCTTGAAGTGAAGGAGGGTGAAGGAGTTTTACTATAATTTGCTTAATCCCAATTATAACATAAATTTTGAGTTAATCTAATATTGGTATTTACTATTTTGATAAAAATGATAATTTTTCTACCCTACCCTGAGGCCCATAAGAATAGGACATGCTTTACAACTCCGTAGTTTTAGCTTATACATTTACTATGATTATCAAATTTGCCCTGATATCTAATTTTAATCCTGAAGATGTGCTTGTATATTCATATTTTATGTTTGGGACAGCATTGCACTTATTTCCTAGTCATTAAGTACCAATCTAAGATTTGATATTTGCTGAAACTTAATTATGGGGAAATATTTACTAAGAAGCTAATACATGTGAAGTGTTTTGCTAGTCAGCAGAAGACCTTACCACCAGCTCTGTCTCTGAGTAGCTGCATTCTGCATGAGTGAACTCATCTTTGCAGCTTTTAATCTGTCTGCTGCATTTGGCAGGGTGTGTCACACTTTTTCTTAAACAAAACTTTGTGATATTAATTTTCTTTGAAGAATTTCTAGTCCCAGTGTTAAGTGCTCAGCCCTAAATGGGACATCTGTATTACCCTCCCCAAGGCTCAAAGAACACTGAGGAAGAGGAGACAGAAAGAATGTAGGAGCTGGAGCATGTCAGGGTGGAGTGGGGTCACTGTGAAATGCTGTTTCCCTAACGTGACATGGCTGCTGTGCCTTGAACTCACAGCAGCAGTGCACAGGGATCGGCCCGTCAAACATTCCAGCATGGATAGAGAAGGGTTCGGAAGGCCCCACCCATCCCTGAAGAGTTACAGATAGTGAACAGTGGTGTGCCAGGTGCTAAGTTGCTCTTCTGTGAGTAAATAACCCCAACCCATGCTCAGGCATGGTGCAGTGGCACATCCCCCCTACTCCTGAATCTGTCCCAAGACATGAAAGTAGCAGGGGTTTCTTGGGAGGAGAAAAGGATTTAGTGGAAGAGGGAAGGCATAAGAAACAGGAGTAAGAGGAGGAAATATGATCAAGTTATGTTTGGTGTGAAATCATAAAAATTTAAAAATAACTTTTAGTCTAAGCCAGATACAATGTCTCATCCCTGTATTCCTAGCATATTGGAGTCTGGGACAGGAAGATTTCAAGTTTGAGGCCAGTTTTGTCTATACAGTGAGTGTCATTAAAAAAACAGAACAAGGGCTGATGAGATGGCTCAGCAGGGAAAAATGCTTGCCTCAAAACCTAATGACCTGAGTTCAGTCCTCAGGATCTATGTGGTGGAAGAAGAAAACTGATTCCTGACGGTTGTCCTTCACCTGTGTATCATGGCGTGTGCATGTAGGCATGAACATGTGCTCCCCCATCACCCAAATAAATAAATGTGATTTTTAAAAAATTAAACAAAAACAGGAAAAATTATAACTGGACCAGGGAAACCGAATATAAATACATATAATTTTAATAATTAGGAAATACAGTAAGAAGCACCAGGGTTCTCAATATTTCTACCCTAGTTTGCTTTCCTGTTGCTATGATAAACACCATGACTAAAAATAATTTGGGGAGAAAAGGTATTATTTCAGCTTACAGCTTCCGTTCTGTTGTCAAGGGAAGCTGAGGTAGGCACTCAAGGCAGAGGCTTGGACACAAGAACAAAGCAGGGAGCACAGAGGAATGCTGCCTTGCTCTGAGAGACGAGACGGCGTTACTGTCTGACACAATCCATTAAGTTCCCTTACAGCACTCAGACACTTTTTTAGTACAGATTTCCATAGTCTTCCATATTCTTCCAAAGCCCCCAACACAGTCAGGTTTGTCACAATGACAACCTGCTTTCTCATACCAAACTTCTGTGTTAATTGCTGTTCTGTTGCCATGAAAAGACAAGATGAACAAACAAACAAAAACATCGTAACAGAAGCATCTTGGAGAAGGTAGGGTTTATTTGGGCTTAGAGTTCCAGAGGGATAAGAATCTGAAAAATCTGTTATGGGAAGGCATGTCAGCAAGTGGCATGGCAGGCAGGCAGTCAGAGCAGGAAGCTGAGATCACATGTTTTACCACAAGCATGAAGCACAGAGAACAAACTAGAAATGGGAGGAGGCTATGTGTACACTCTGAAAGCCCATCCTCAGTGGTATCTTCCTTCAGCATCTGTCTGCTAACCCTCCCTCACCATCCAGCGGAAGACCAGGCATTTAAATGCCTCTCAGGGACGCTTATCATTAAGACCAGCACAATGTCAAAACAATAACTCATGCATTGAGTACTTACAGTGTATCAGGCATGATTCTGACTCCTTTTGACAATGAAAAACAGACAAACAAACAAAACAGTCTCACAGTGTACCCCTGGCTGGCCTACCTGGTCTCTTTGTAGACCATCCTGGCTTGGTTCACCTTCCTCTGCCTCCCTTGTGATTTGTATCATTGAGCCCATGACAATTGTGTGTGTGTGTGTGTGTGTGTGTGTGAGGGATCTTTTGAGACAATGTTTCTCTGTGTAGCCTTGGCTGTCCTGGAACTTATTTTGTAGACCAGGCTGGCCTGGAACTCACAGAGGGCCACCCGCTTCTGCTTCCCTGAGTGTTGGGATTAAAGGCATGCACTACCACACCAGGCTCATGACAATTCTTTTAATCTTTACAATAATACTACAAAGTAGGGCTATTACTAGTTCCATTTTATTTGATTTTCTTATTGTTGTTTAGAGGTAAGATTTCTTGTCACCCAGGCAAGCTGCAGATATCCTGTCTGTACTTCCCAAGTGTGGTAATTACAAGTATGTACCACCATGTCTAGCTTTGCTGTCCCTCTTTTATAGATGAGGAAATGGAGGCTCAAAGAGTTCTAGTGACCTCCTCAGGCTTATACAGCCATTATGGGGAAAAGTGTGATCTGACGTCGGGAATTTTCTTTCGTGTCCTCTATTAACAAGCACTTTGCTGAGAACAGTAAAGGCTTCAGAATTGCAATAAAGGAAGCATTAATATGGGCTGAGTTATTAGGAAAGACTTCATATGAGAAGGATTTTGTTTCAGTCTATGGAACAGGAAGGAGAGAGTAATTAGTTTTAAGATAGTATTGCTGTGTTACCTAGGCTGGCCTTGAACTCCTAGGCTGAAGCAACCTTTCTGTGTTAGCTAAATGAGTAGCTAGCAAAGCCAACCTGCATGGTTTTATTCAAAGCTACATAGTTTGATCTAGCAAAGAGAACAAGATACATAGATTCTTGCTAGTTGAAATATATTGTGAATATTATACATTTTAAAAGGTGATTAGAGTAGATTTAGAAAGGTATGTATTTGGGTTCAACAAATGCATCTTATTATCACGACCATGCTAAAAACTGTCAAAAGGCATGATTTGACATGATTTCCAGGAAGAGATTAACATAATAGTACAGCCCAGGATATAATAAACAAAATAAAAAATAGATCAGAGGAATGTCTGATCAGAGTGGCTGAGTCAGGTGGACACTACCTGAAGGATTATACACGGGATATTTCATTTCAGGCACCGTGGTAAGCATGGTCATAGACTAGAAAGGTGCACGTAGTAATTTTTAGTTAAGAACAAACTGTTAATTAGGATGGGGAGTGAAGATGGGATACAAACCACACCACGGGGTACTTGGTATTTTTACTAAAATGTTTGAACTTCACTAGTGCATTGAGCAATTACAACATTTTAGAATAAAAATAGTATAGTTTGTGTTTCAGAGAGGGTACCATGTATACAGATTTTAGGAAACTATAGCTGAGATAAGGAGACTTGATAGAGAATTAGACCAAATTAAGCCTTGAATGTCAAACTGGAAAATTAACATATCCAACATTTACTATTTATCAGCTTTGTATTAGGCACTATGTTAGACCTGTTGGGCTATATTTTCTTTATAAAAAACTACTTATTTTTGTATTATGTACATTGATGTTTTGCCTGCAGTTATGCATGTATGAGGATGTCAGATCACACCCCAGAGTTACAGACAGTTGTGAGCTGCCATGTGGGTCTGGAAATTGACCATGAGTCTCCTTTACCACTGAGCCATATCTCCTGCCCAGAGCTATATTTTCTAATGTCAGTTGACAGATTTATGCCTTTGGTAGGTGATAATTTTTCTTTGCCAAATAAGGAAACCAAAGTTAAGAGGGCATCAGATAGATTTGCCGGAAGTCAACGTAATAAAAGGAAGTCATTAGCCTGATACAATCATACATCCTGCAGTCCCAGCACTTGGGAAGTAGTGTGGAGAATCAGGAATTTACAAGTTATCCTGAACTATTTATGGCCAGCCTGGGCTACATGAGATTCTGTGTTTAATTTAAAAAAAAGAAAAAGGATCAATTCTAAAAACAGGGTATAGGTGAGAAAAATAAAGTTCCCCTGTGCTAACCAATTTTCCCTTGAGAAAATATAGTGTTTTAGGTCCTAGAATAAAATAAAAAAGCATGGTCTTTGCTGTATTAAAAAAGTGTACACTTATTTGATAATGACCAGCGATTTCAGAGAAGCAGATTATATCCATTCCAAGAGAACATTTTCAAAAATATGTTGTAGATAGCCCTTGCCTTATTAGTGCCTTCTCTAATATCCTAGTTCCATTTTCTTCCCACACTGACCACCTAACTGTCCCATCCCATGAAGACTGAGAAGAACATTCCAGGATGCCCTTCTACTGTTCTGGAGCCATATGATTAGTTGTCTTGTCAATTAAGCCATGATGATTGTGAGCATTTCTAAAGCCCCACCTCCTCCAGGGCTTGCTGTCAGTCATATTTCACACTGTTGGGGATAAACAGAAAAAGTGAATGAGATTCCTGATCCCAAACATGACTTTGTAGGTAAGGAGGCAAGCAGAATACTGTGAGGGGAATTTAAAGCACTTAGATTGGAACAGTAAAGAAACAGGTATATTAAGGACTTTATCCTGTGAGAGAGAAAAAAAAAAAAACAGAGGGAAAGCACAAAGCATCACACCTCTCCAGTGTTGTAATCCACTCATACCTGATCTGAATATTTGACCTCTCTGTACATCTTCAGTGGTAATAAACCAGCATGTTCTATTGTGCTTGGACTTATGTTTTCCCCTTTTCACTTCTCCTACACTAATTGTCCTTAATATATAGTTGAGTGGCAGCTTCCATAATTGGTGTTGTCAAAAAGCCCCCTAAACCTGTGACTTTACAATGCATGGGATTTCTTAAATGTATTTTGACATTCAGTGTGCATGTGTGCATGCTTGCCGTGATGCCTATGTGGAGGCAAGAGGACATCTTAAGGACTTGGTTCTCTCCTTTAACAGTGTGGGGGACAAACTCAGGTCATCTATGTGGCTGCAAAAGCCTTTATCTGCCGAACCATCTCACCAGCCACATGCTACATCTCACTGTTTGGGGCTAGGCACCTCATTAAATTCTAATGGAAAGTATGAATTATTGTTTCCAAATACGTGTACACAGTGTGGTACATAATTTCAGGGGACTCTTGGGACTCTTGGGGATTCAGAAAACTTAGAGATATTAGAGCGTGCCAAGCATTGCTTCTTTAAATTTTTACCGCAACTCTTTGAGCTATTTTTGTTATACTGTCTTCCAAATGAGAGATTTAATTTAAATAATGCACACATAGCACCTAGGAGTTAAGTGCCAGTATTAAGGTTGAACCCAAGCTAGTCTTTAAGCTTCTGACCTCTTTCATACTGTCTATTGTTTCCCATATGTAAAGTGAAGTGGGGGTGTTTGCAAAACTCATCTGATGGATAAAATTTTTCCGGGTAAAAATCTCTAGGTTCTGCTTTCTTCAACAATATTAACAAAAATTATTTATACCGGGCTGGAGAGATGGCTCAGTGGTTAAGATAGTGTATTGCTCTTCCGGAGGATGGAGATTGGTTCCCTGCACCTTCGTTGGGCAGCTCATGCCTGTAATTCCAACTTCCAGGAATCTGTTGTCCTCTCTAGACTCTGGACAATTGCATAATGTATACACTACACACACATGAATACACGTAGTTAAATATGAAAATACAATTTTAAATTATTTTTGCAGCTTTATCCTGATGAAAAAGAAGCCACTCCTTGTTTGCCATTTTTACCAGTTTTTCAGATAATGGAAAAATGACAGGAAATAAATACATTTAAAAGCCAAGAAACAAATCAGGAATAGAAAATAATCAAGTGCATAGATCTGTTTCATGTTCGTCATTACTGACACAGATGTTTTATCTCTGTCCTCAGGATTTGGAATACCGTCTAGATCCAAACACCAAGGAACTGCCTCACTTACGGAACCCTGACATACTTGTTGGAGAAAATGACCTCACAGCCCTCAGCTATCTTCATGAGCCTGCTGTGCTGCATAATCTTCGAGTTCGCTTCATTGACTCCAAACTTATTTATACGTATTGTGGTAAGTGCTTTGCTGATGAGCTGTGAGCGTTCCTTTGATGGGTGTTGCGATGGAAATGTGCCCAAGGAAGGCCAGCGTGGTGAATTTCTCATACTTGCAAAAATCCCTTCAAAGTTATCAGAAACATTTACCAGTATTTACTAGCTGTTACTTTTTATGCCAGACAAAGTTGTTTGTGAATTTATCTGATTTTGCTCAACTTAAAAAGAGCAGGTCCCCCAGGCAGTGGTGGCGCACTCCCTTAGTCCCAGCACGCAGGAGGCAGAGGTGGGTGGATCTCTGTGAGTTGGAGGCCAGCCTGGTCTAAAGAGTGAGTTCCAGGACACCTAGAGCTGAAACACAGAAACTCTGTCCCGAAAAATCAAAACCAACCCAAACCAACCAACCAAACAAAACAAAAACCAAATCCACCTTTGGGACACTCCTCTCCCAGTTAGGTCAGATTCAGTGTTGACGTTGCTAGTTCTTTTTATTTCATTAAAGCCTGGTCTGTGAAGTATAGATGTCCAAGGACTGGCATTTGGTGTAGGTTCAAGGTTAGTGCTACCTTTCTTCTTGCTGACTTAGACTCCCAGGACTGACACCTCATGGTGAGTCTGTCTTCTTCCTGCAGTGTTAGCAGTCAGCAGCTCAGTCCATGATGGTTTTCTCAGAAGTGAAGCTTGAGCATGTGTGTTTGAACATGGTCCTTCTCCCAGCACCATCTGTCTTTGTTTTTCTCTGTTCTGTTTTGTTATTTATTTCCTCCCACTTCTCTGGCTCTCTCTCTCATGTTCTTTCCTCTCACCTACTAATCATGGTTCTTCTGAGGTCCAGATCTGCATGTTGCTTCACTCCCACGTGTTCATTGGCTTGCTGACCTATGCATGCTTGTCATGTCTTCACTATTGTCTGTTTAAACAGGTACAGCCACCTTTCCTCTCAGAAAAATTTATCTTATATATCTGTAATGATAACCTTTCTTTCTCCTATTATCTAAATATTTTTGTCTTCAATTTATACTTTTAGATTTATTTTCTTTTATAAGTGTTTTGCCTGCATGTATGTATTTATACCACATGTTCACTGTACCAGATACCTGTGGATGTCAAAGGAGGACATTAGACACCCTGGAACTGGAATTAGAGATGGTTATGAACCACCATGTTGTGCTGGGAACCAAACCCAGTGCTCTTAACCCCCGATCCATCTTTCCAGCCCCTCAATATATATTTTTACACATGTCATGTTTTTCTATGATTTTTTTAAGACAGTGGCTCAAACTGTCTAGGAACTCATTATGTAGCTGACAATGACCTTGAACTTTTTATCCTCCACCTGTCTATACTTTCCTTGATATTCTTCAAAAACATGTGCTTTGGAATGTGACACAGTGCTTATGTAGAAAATGATTCTAGTATGTATCTTGTTTGTTTCTGTTTTCACTGTATGATTATCAGTGTGATATCTTTCTAAAAGAAAACCCTTCAGATGAATCTGATTATTTCATTGGATAAATTTCTAGAAATGAACTTAAAAAAATTTTTGTTATTTTTATGTGTGGGGAATGTGTGTGTGTGTGTGTGTGTGTACACATGCCTGTGAGCACTTGCAAGGCCTATAAGAGGATCTGATTCCTGGGAGTTAGAGTTACAGGCAGTTATGAGCTGCCTGATGTGGGTGCTGGGAACCGAACTCAGGCTCTCTGCAAGATTAGCAAGTTCTCTTTACCCCTGAGTCATCTCTTCAGCCCCCAATTTTTTTTTTTACTAAATTTGAAAATATTTAAAACTTTTTTTTTTCCACAATAGAGGTCAGGCCCAGAGCTTCATGGATGATTGATAAGTGCACTGCTTCTGAGCTCCATCCCTGTCCGAGTCACATTACTTTGAACAATCTAGTCCAGATTGGTTAGAACTATGTATAATAATTTTAAATGCCTAAGACTGTGCTACATTTTGATCTTTGAGCAATTCATTAGTTTAATGTGAACTAAATTGAAAGAAGGTTTTGTGCTGCCTTACTTTACCAAGTTTCATGTGTCCATTAGGATATCATTGATTTCATTTTCTTTCTTACCCTCCTCCCCCAGGAATAGTCCTAGTAGCTATAAATCCCTACGAACAGCTGCCTATTTATGGAGAAGACATTATTAACGCCTACAGTGGCCAGAACATGGGGGACATGGATCCTCACATCTTCGCAGTAGCTGAAGAGGCCTATAAACAAATGGCAAGGTTGGTGGGAACTTGGACTGTCATTTCATGCCTCCTGTTAGATAAGAGAATTCATTCTTTGCTGTGTCACGGATAATTTAAAGAGAATAAGAACTTGTAAGTAATTACTACCTAAGTTACTTTGACCAGTTTGTTTCAGATTGTCCAGACTGTTTAAATATTAAAATCTCACATTTATAAATGGATTTATTTATTTTTAATTGCCTTTGGAATCTCATCATGCTCCTATGACTAAGCAAGGACAGGTACTGTGTTTTATAGGTGAGAGAGTCCAGGTTTAGTCATAATATTAGTAATACGTGACTTCCCTAATATCACTCAGCAAGTAACAGATGAACTAAAAGAACTGTGAGCTGGAAAAATGGTCTGTATGACAGCAATTCAGAATACATGATAGGACATCGGTTATGTGTGTATAAAGAACATCTGTGAGGTATGCCTGTGTCATTCACATAGTCCCAACTGTTTGAGGGAAGAGAACGGGAAGTAAAAACACTTTCAAGATAAGATTGTACTCTGAATAATAAGTGGTGTGATGGGAGGGGTGAGTGCATAGGAAAAAATAACTGAATTCTCAAGCTGAAAAGGGGGAACTTGGCATAATATGATGTGGGAAATCCCAAAACAGTTTGTAAAGTATAAAGGAAATTAGCACTGTGAGGCTTTTATTTTCTCTTTTGCAACCAGTGTATATTTTAGAGCCAAAGTATGATAGAATTTAAGGATTATTTCAGTGAAAGAGCCCATGGAAGGCATTATGCCCCTTTAGTAATAACAGCGCTTCTAATAAGAGCTAAGGTTAACTGTCTCCTCACAAGGCACTCTTAGCTACTTTCAATTTACTAAAAAAAAAAAAAATTATTTTCACAACAACGTTTTGAGTTTGGTGTTGATATGGAGCTTCATTTTAAAACTTCATTTTAAAGCTTCATTGGTAAAACTGAGGCTTAGAGACATTGTATAGGTCTCATCAATAGGAAGCACGTCTTTCAAATTCCAGTTAGCCTGGCACTAAAATATTGGGATATTAAATATAAAATGACTACATGAATTAGCAGCATGTAATATGCTACATTATGCCAAGACTACTCTAAAACAGTAATGAATATCCAAAGTTTAAAGCTTTACATTGAGAAAATTCCATCTAGCAGTACATTTTCCTCCAAGCTAAACAGCGTCGGCCAGTACTTGATGTTTTTAGTTCTGGAGCATTGCAGTGCAATGCTGGTACACTCAGTACAGCGTGAGACACACTTGTCAGAGAGGGATTCCCATGGACTGCTAGACTCTAACCTGATCTCTGAAAAATCTTATAATGCTTAAAGAATTATACAACCCCTCAGAAAATACTTTCTTTGGCTCAAGGGATCAAAGCAGGAGCCTTGTGTATGTTAAGCACATTCTCAGCCCGATACTGTCCTTAAATCTGAAAGGGTGTTTTTCTCGTCAATGTTGTGGCAACCCTCAAATGTCAGGAGATTCAGCTTGCTTCCTGGCACTCTCCTCATCCCACATGATATCCCCCGTGAGTCAGTCAGTATAATCTCTCAACTGAAGGTTGTTGGGTGTTTTTTTGTTTTTTTTTAAGCCCCTTTGCCTAGTTTTTTCTTGTAGATGATTTGAAAATATGCTTCAGTTATCTAGATGTTTTTCACATATTAACAAATCTGCACCCACAAAATCTGCTTCAGTCTCCAAGCGTGGCATGTTGCTTTGGCTTAGTGAGGAATCCGTGCTGCAAAATCATTTTTTTACCTTTTTTCCCCCCTTACCAAATAAACATGTCATCTTTTCCAGGTGTTAATCTTGGTGTATCACATCATGACTGTTCCTACAAACCCCTCATGTCTTTAGGGAAGATACGGTTCATCATTATTGACCGAAATTTCATAATCACAATCTAAAAACCAGTAGCAAACTAGGCAAAAATTCCACCCCACAAACAAAGCCTGGTGAAGAATAAGAATAAATAAAGCTTATGCTTGTCACCTATCGATAGGATTATCAATTAAACTGATAGTGTTATTATAGCAATATTATCTTTTCTGATACTGGCCATTACCAATGGTTAAGAACAAAGCTCTCCTTAGCAAACATTGTGAAGGTTGTAGGCATATACATGTTTACAACCTATGCTTATAATGTTGTGGAAAGTATTAGAATGGGAAAATAGCGAGACAGAGCAAGTGGAAAGCTCCTGGATCTGAGTGATTCACAAGCAGAAATTCATTTTACTATGTGCGTAGCTTTCTACAAGTTTGAAATCATATAGTAACTTTACGGTAACAAGATAGAGTGAGCAAGGGTAGAACTCAGGAGATGCGGCAGGAGGCTGCTCAATGATCTGAGTGGGAAATGATGAGTCAGTTGAGGATCTTTGTGAGGATGGTGAGAAGGTAATAGACTCTGGGTATATTTTTAAGACGGAATTGGGGAAAAAACTTGCTGCTGCAGAGTAAGAGAGAAGTGGAGTTAGGATGACAGACAGCATGGATTTGTTCTGAGGGACAGAGGCGAGCAGTTTCCTTTCTCCAGATGACGAGGAAGGTGGCAGGCCATTTGTATGTGCTTGGGTGAGAGCTCTTGCGTGCATGAGAATTTTACCTGCATGTATGTATGTGCAGCATGTTGGAGTAGTGCCCAAGGAGGCAAGTGCCTTCATCTGTTGAGCCATCATGATAGCCCTGCTTTAGTTGTTCTGGTTAGAAATGGTTGTGCCCATCTCCATCCTAAACATGCGCCTTAGAGGACAATGCCTCACGAAAGACTGTCACCCTCTTACATCTAATGGGCCTCATAACGTCTAAAGGAGAAAAGGCAAATGGAGTTCAGGGTGTTTTTTTCTCCTGTATTTCTTTTCTCACATTTTTACTTGCCCTTTCTCAAGTTAAAACTGAATGGTTTTTTTTTTCAGTGTTTATTTTATGTGGGGTGTGTGTATGTGTGTGTGTTGGCATGAAGGAAAACTTATGGGAGTCAGTTCTCTTCCTATCATGTGAATCTCGAGGATGAAGCTCAGCTCATCAAGCTCAGTTCTAAGCCAAGGCTAAGTTCTTTGCCTGCTGAGTCATCTCCCTACCTCCCTGTTTTCCTCTACCAAAATCACTGTATTATGCTCATTAAAACATCAAAATGCAGTTTTGTTTCCTTATAACTATGTGATGTGGTATTGTCTTAATTTTATCTATTTTATTTGTTCTGTATGATTCATAGAGCAGTGTTCCTAAGTTTTACTTACAGTTTCAATTGAAAACAGTATTGTGCAGTTAACCTTGGTATAGCTAATAAACAAAATAAAACCTGCCATCTGCACTAATTGCATTTCTCCCAATAACCGTAGAACTTAAGTCTCACAATCTCTATGGATCTCACTTTTATCACAAATGGTCTAGTTTAACCTTACAGTGTTCTGTGAAATATATTATGTTTAATAGGATTACTCCATGGACCTTTTTTTCTTCCTACTGAAGGACAGACCGTGCTCAGGGGTGGCATGGCAAAGCAGAATGAGCCTACTGTAGACTTCCCTATACTCCTAAAGTTACGGGTATATGCGGTAACAAACTATTGTCTTGGCATACTTGTTACCAACTTTAGGCGAACTAACTCCTCTGTTGTTTTCTCCAAAGAGGGAAAGAGAGTGTCTGTCCAGGGGTTTAATCATATAGACTGATGGGTACTTTGAAAAATATTGAGTAGATTTTGATTGAAGCTCTTCCCTCCATCATTGTGAAGCATCATCTCTGCAATCCCCTTCCATCCATTTAGATATGTCATCTGGTCTTATTACTTCTGACCTCATTTATTACCAGTCCTTTCTTAGTCCATCTCTTCTTTCATTTAGTTATGTGGTTTCTGAATGCTCTAGTATCTTGAGATTCATTGGCTAAGTGGAACATGACTCTTATGGATGATGAAATCTCTCCTGTTAACAGCTGTGACTCAGCTACCATTTGGTGCCAAGTATCCTCCTTATATAATAGGCGTGGTGTAATGCATGCTACCTTATAAGGATAATTATACTGATGCTTTGTGACTTTCAGTCGGTACATCCTAAGTTAGGTTTGGTATCGTGCGTGTGTGTGTGTGCCATGTGTTATAGTTTTAGTATAAAAAGGCTCCAAAGGTTTGTGTGCTGAAGACTTGGTAGTATTATTGAGAGACAATTGGATAATAAGTGCACTAACTTCTTCAATGAGCTAATCCATTGATGAGTTCCAAGCTGAGTAAGTGATTTGGAGGTACAACCTGGTTGGAGGAAACAGGCTGCTGGGAATATGTCAAGGGTTCTGCTTATCCCTTTCCCCTTTTCAGCTTTGCCTGTTTCCTGGCTATCATGAGGTGAGCAGCTTTGCTTTTACTACATTTTCCTTGCTGTGATTCACCATGGCCCAGAAACAAGGGAACCAAGTGAAAATGGACTAACATTTAAAATAAATCTGCCCTCTTGCATCAGTTTTGTTATCATAGCTGTAACAAAGCACATGACAAAAAAAAGCAGTTGAAGGAAAGGAGGGAGCATTTTGGCTCACAGTTTAAGGATCTAGTCCTCCATGGCATGTTGTAGTAAATAAAATGATGTTGGGCTAAATAATGTTATTTATTATTTGCCCTATGATTGTCACAACAGTATTACTTAACCCACTATCCAACCAAATAAGACAAAGACACCTGTTAAAATTTTATAATTGCTTTACAATAGCTTGGGCCGGGCAGATAATTTCATCTACACTATCTTAATAACCTCACCATCTACTTCCCAGCCTCCATTCAATGCCATCAGCCTTAACCATCCTTATCTGGGCTACCTTCCATCCATAATTGTATAATTACTTGCTTTTCTGGGCCTTTCCACACCATTGTTGGAGTCCTTCCTCCCAGCCTATGTGGTTCTGTCACACTAACTCACAGTGGTGTCCTCCTACTTCCTCTCTTCTTCCAGTGATTCTCCTCTTCCCAAAGCCCAGGAACCTTAGCCACCACTACCCCATTCTGCCCTGCTGGGGGGACGGGGGGGGAGTTAGGCCTTTTAATCAACCAATCAGGTATAATATCTTAGGCAGGTTTACACAACAAGGATAGGTGTACCTGGGCATTAGCCAGATCTTGAAGGCCAGTAAGTATCATCAAAATACAAGCATCAGACCAACTGCCAACAATGGCAGGGACTCACAGCAGAAGAAACTTGAGGCAGCCTTCAGGAAACAAGAGATGAATGCTGACAGTCAGCTCATTTTCTCCTCAGAACTCCAGCCCCTGGAAGCATACTGCTACATTTATGGTAGGTCTTTCCTCAATTAACCAAATCCAGATAATCCCTCACAGAGATGGCCAGGGATTCTAAATCTGAACAATTTAACAATCAATTTTAGACAGCACTGCTTCACCCATTGTCAGTTTGACACCCAGTCACATCACTTTTAAACCATAACCTTTCACTTCTTGTCCCACCGGCCCATGGCTGTCTCATAATGTAAAATGCAGTCAGGCACACTCTAATGTCCCCATAGTATTTAACAGTCCCAAAGCTATTTAAACATTCCATGTCCAAGTCTTATCTGAGACTCAAAGCAATCTCTTAACTGTAAGCTCCTATAAAATATAAAACAAGTTATATACTTGCAGCACACAGTGGCACAGAATAAACATCCTACTCCAAACAGGTAAGAAGGGGGCAGAAGAAGGAGTGGTCAGAATAAAGCAAGACTGAAACCCAACAGGGAAGATATCCAATTCTGCAGCTCTGTATTCAGCATGACTCCAAAGGGCTTGGGCAGCTCCACCCTTTAGCTTTGCCACCCTCACTGAGCATAGCTCTCTTTTGTGGTCATTCCATTCTGTGCATGCAGCTCTCCTCAAGCCTTGTAGTTCTAATATCTCCAAAGACCTGGGGTCTCCATTGCAACTTAGGCTTCATCTTCATACTACAACAAAAA
This sequence comes from Pachyuromys duprasi, assembly GCA_028658305.1. NCBI lineage: Eukaryota > Metazoa > Chordata > Mammalia > Rodentia > Muridae > Pachyuromys > Pachyuromys duprasi. Next base: position 41,635,596 of record CM053749.1, on the reverse strand, counting down.
CAGTTGTAGTATTCTATTACTACAAATTTAAGCATGAATGTGATGACTTCCCCCCTTTTAAAAAATTTATTCTTCTCTCATATATTACATCCCAACTGCAGTTTCCCTTCCCTCCTCTCCTTTCAGGCCCTTTACCTTCTTTCCCTTTTCCCAAGATTCACTCCTCCTCTGTTTTCCTTCAGCAAAGTGCAGGCCTCCGAGGAATATCAACCATGCATGGCATATCAAGATACAATTAAACCAGCTGGATGAGGTGACGAAAACCTGTAATCACAGCACTTGGGAAGGCAGAGGCAGGTAGATCTCTGTGCATTTGAGGCCGGTGTGTGGTCTACAAAGTGAGTCCAGGACAGCCAAGGCTACACAGAGAAACCCTGTCTTGAAACAAAACAAGAATACTATAAGATTAAACACCTCCCCTCATATTAAAGCTGGTCGAAGCAACCCAGTAGGAGGAAAAGGGTCCCAAAAGCAGGCAAAAAGTCAGGGATAGTCCTAATCACACTCACACGCCTACTCTCACTACCATTGTTAGGAGTCCCACAAGAAGACCAAGCTACATAACCATAACATATATGGGCCTAGATCAGACCCATGCATGCTGGGTTGTTCATTTAGTTTCTGTGAGGTCTTATGAACCCTGCTTAGTAGATTCTGTGGGTTTTCTTGTGGTGTCCTTGACCCCTCTAGCTCCTAAAATCCTTCCTCCCTGTCTTCTGCAAGATTCTCTGAGCCTAATGCTTGACTATGAGTCTCTGCATCTGCTCCCATCAGTTGCTTCGATTAACTCTCTCTGATATGCTAGGTTCTGATCTACAAGTATAACAGAGTGTCATTAGGAATCATTTCATTGATTTTTTTTTCCAGTTGTGTTTGAGTCTGTCATAGATCTCTAGGCTATCCAGGCTGTTTCCTGGCCCTCTGGATAATGTCAGGGGTGGGCTCCCTCTTGTGGCATGGGTCTAAAACTAGACTAGTCATTGGTTGGCCTCTATCACGATTTCTGCACCACCTTCACCCCAGAACATCTTCCAGGCAGGACAAATTTTAGGTTGAAGGCTTAGTGGCTTGTTTGGTGTCCTAACCCATCTAAGGAAGCCTTACATGGTTATTAAAAAATGGCTGATCCAGGCTTTGTACTCCCCATTACTAGGAGTTTTCCCTAGGATCACCCTCATAAATTCCTGGCAGTTTCCATTGCACTAGGTTTCTGCCTTGCCCTGAAATTCCTCCAAATTCCACTTGTCTCTCCCAGTACCCTCTCCCTTTATCCTCCACCTATCTGATTCTGGTGCGTACCTTTATTCCCAGCTTTTGGGAGGTAGAGGTGGGCAGATCAGGACAACCAGGAATACATAGAGAAACCCTGCCTTGAAAAACAAGCGAAGAAGAATGAGTGGGGAGGGAGGAGGAGGAGAGAGCAGGAGGAGAAAGAGTTTTAATTTGGAATGACATTTTTTATTTTTATTTTTTATATTAATTACAGGTTATGTACTTTGTATCCCAGCCGTAGCCCCCTCCCTCATTCCCTCCCAATCCCACCATCCTTTCCTCATTTCCTCCCTGCTCCTTTCTAAGTCCTCTGATAGGGGAGGACCTCCTCCCCTTCCATCTGACCCTAGCTTATCAGGTCTCTTCAGGACTGGCTGCAATGTCCTCTTTTAAAAATGAAATTAGCCAACATCATGGATTCTTCCCTGGGACTGTAGGTGATTAGGAGAACAGGAGCTTGTGAGAGATTGCTGCTTCACAGATCATTAACAGACAGACAATTTGAAACACTTCAAATGATTTTATAAAATTTAATTAAGCACATTTTTTGTCCAAATACTTCTGCTGTGAATCCAAAGAATATTCTCCTTTTCTTCTATGGTAGCTGACAACAGTATTATTAAATACCAGTGCAAATCTCCATGAATAAAATACTGTGTTTGAGATACACACAGAAAATTCAGAATACCTGAAATACAGAGTTGTTCTTAATTATTCTAAGTTAATGGTATATCCTTTTCTGTTGTGCTTATAAGTAGTCATTCTTTTTTTTTTCCATTTTTTTTTAAATTTATTTATTTTTATCTCAATCACAGGTTGGGTACTTTGAATCCCAGGCGTAGCCCCCTCCCCTATTCCCTCCTACCCTCCCACTCCCTCCCTCATCTCCTTCTTATAAGGAGTCATTCTTAATACGAGATACTATGCTTACTTATATGTTATTGTATATATGAACCAGCAGAAACTGATTCTGCCTCATCGGGGAGAAAGGAGCAGAAGTAACCATGTTCAGAAGTAGAAGCTCTGGCATTCACTCTTACTTGTTTCTACAGGGATGAACGAAATCAGTCCATCATTGTCAGTGGAGAGTCAGGCGCAGGAAAGACAGTCTCCGCTAAGTATGCCATGCGATACTTTGCGACTGTAAGTGGTTCTGCCAGTGAGGCCAATGTTGAGGAAAAGGTCTTGGCCTCCAACCCCATCATGGAGGTAAGATAGAAAATTCTCTACCTTTTTCTATGGTATCTGATTAAGAAATAGGCTGGAAACTTGATCGATACAGTACATGTCAGAAAGTCTAGGATTTCCAGCCTCTAAAGTTGCAGAAATACTTTTCTGTATCTTAGTGAGAGGTGTAGGAAAACTTTCCAGTAAGGTGGGTATTTTAAGTAACCCCTAGCTGTATAGGGACTGCTTTGTTCCACTATCCTGCCTTTTAACCCTCAGAAAGAATTCTGTCTGTAAGACCAGGAGCACTTCTTCATACCTGTTACTCCTCGTCTAGAGGTGAAGTTCCTCATTTCCTTCCAGTCCAGAGTTCTTGTTTATACTTCCAAAACAAGATTTGCTCTCACTCAAGCATGAATGGGTTCCGTAACTCTTTTACCCACAGTATATTTTTTATGCTTAATTCAACCTCTTTAGCTACAAATTTTAATTTTTTCCCAAAATCCGAATTACATATAAATCCTAATTCATGAGCGTTTCTACTTTTTAAACATATATATATATATATTATACAGGTATATCTTAGTGAAGGAATTCAAAATTACAAAATCTTGAGAAAGGAAATACTATGAAAAGATAATGTACTTTATAAAGTCAGATACATCTGGGTGTATCTGTTCACACCTATTATCCCAGCCCTCGAGAGGTTTAAGGCAGGAAGATCACCATTAACTTGAGGTAGCAAAGTGAGAACCTGTCTCAGAAAACCAAACTAAACCAAAGCCAAAAATATATACAAAGTAGAAAAGCCTGTGCCAAAGGTGAGGGGATCAGATGTATGACAACTTGATGTCTGAAGAACTCAAGCTGGAAGAGTATTGGTTGTTAATAGTACTTTGGGAAAGTTATAGTTTTGTAAGAAAATGAGAAAAATTGATTTCATTAAATGGAGAGAAATCATGATGCAGAAATAAACCTTTCTTGCTAAGAATTCCAATGGGCATGATTTATCCCCATCTTTTTCCTCAGTCAAGTTGTCTTTATCACCCTGATGGAGCTAAAATTGACCTGATGCACCTTGGTCCAAGTGGTTTTTGCAGTAATCTGCCCAGAGGTAATTGTGCCTGGTTTGCAGTGCTGTGTGTAACATCTCTGAAATGAACGTGGTGACCTGTGTCTATGTGCTTATTACCCTTTAGAGCAGCAGGACTTCCATTCCTGCATTCTGAAGTGGAGAGCCTTCCAAAGCTAGGTTTACTCTAGGACAAACAAGCAAGAGGTTTCTGACAGAGCATGGGCAGGAAGGAGCAGATGGCTGTGCCAAAGGAGAGTAGTAAAATCTAAAATTAAGATTTTGAAAGGATTTAGCTCTGTGTATAGTGGATACTATTGATGTTAGTATTAAAGACATACATTTTGTGGAGCCAGTTTTTAACTTGAGTTCAAACACAGCAGGGCTTAGTTTAGGCTTTTATTCATTTTTCCCCATGACAACATCGTCCTAATATCTGATAGAGTTCTGAGATATTCTAGTTCCTTATATTAGACTATTCTGAAATCTTGATTGTCATAGCTTTAGGAAATCCAGGGTCTTCTTGGTTAGATCATACAAAACTAGAATTAGAGTCTGTCATGGGAATAAGTATGAATGGCCCTTCTAGAATATGTCAGGAGCTATTTTCTACCTCTTTTACAAAATAGCTATGTTGTTTAGAGTACACATTTGAGTTTTGTTAGTAAGAATGATACTAAAATTTTTAAGTAGTCACAGATTTTTTTAAATAAAATGCAGTTAAGAAGAATTTACCTTGTTGGCTGAGATGAGCAAAAATAAAATAAAGGTCTCCTTTCTGTATTACTGCTTATTTGTTGAATTTAGATCAAGAAGATTTTCATTGGGAGAGGACTGTTGGGGGATGTAGTTAGGTTGTAGAAGGCTTGATTAGAAGGCCCTGGGTTCAGTTCCCAATACCATACACAAAAAGGAGAGAATTTCCAGAGCTGGAGAGAAAGCTCAGCAATTAAGAGTACTTGCTGCTCTTCCCAGGCCCAGTAGCTCACCACACCAGGCACTTGTGTGTTTTATGTGTATATAAAACTTTTAAAAATGAAATTTTTTATAGATAATTTTGAACTACTGCAAACAGGTTGCTTCCATTTAAAGAGCTGAAATAAACTATGGGGCAGAAGGAGCAGCACACACCTGTAATTCAGCATTTAAGAGCTAGAGGTGAGACAAACACTTGGCTAACCTGGACTACGTAAGCCCTTGTCTCAAAAATAAGTAATAAAATAAATAATTTTGGAGTTTCATACTATAATTTCAGCTCTCAGGAAGCTAAGGTAAAAGCATCCACCATGAGTTGGAGGTCAGCCAGGGCTACAGTGTGAGTTACAACGGGGCTGCATAGCAATATCCTCTCTCAAATTAAAATCCTAAACACGTGTACCAAACACAGGGTGCCCAGTTTCATAAGAGAAACACTGTTGGATATAAAACCACAGACTGACTACAACACGATGATAACAGTGAGTGGTTTCCGCTCTTACCACTGTATAGGTCATCGCCATCAAAAAACTAAACAGAGAAACCCTGGAATTAAACTGACAGTATAAGTCAAAAGGACCTAACAAATATCTACCAAACTTTCCACACAAACATTAAAGAATACAAATTCCTCTCAACAGCTCATGGAACTTTCTCCAAAACCAACCACATATTAGGACAAAGCAAACTAAACAAATACAGGAAAATTTAAATAACATTCTGCATTCTATCTGACCATAATAGAATAAAGCTGGATATCAATAGTGTTCAAACTATGGAAACTAATCAATACACTCATAAATGATAGTTGGGTCAAGGCAGAAATCAAGAAGGAAAAATTTAACATTTCTAGAATTGAATGAAAATGGAAGCGTAACATGAACATGGCAAATTCTGGAAATGCAATAGAGAGAATCCTGCGGAAAGATTACATCACTTAGTGTCTGCATCAAACACATGAGAAATCCCAAATTAATAGTTTAGGGACACACGTGAAAGACTTGGAAAAACAAAATAAACAACTCCCCAAAAAGTAGATGGGAAGAGATAAAATCAGGGCTGAAGTGAATGAACAGAAATGAAGAAAAATAATACAAAGAATCAATAAAATGACAAGTTGTTCCTTCAAAAAGAGTAACAAGATTGACAAACCTTCATCCAAATTAAGTAAAAGAGAGTACAAATACAAATTGATAAAATATAAAAAGGAGCTATTACACAGACATGGAGAAAATTCAGAGAATCATAAGGATATCCTTAAAAATTTTATGTTTCATAAGATAGAAAAATTTCAAAGAAAGAAATGAATTTCAAGGTATGTGTGGTTTACCAAAGCTAAATCAAGATGAAATTAAAATTTAAGTAGACCCAAAACATCCAACAAAATAGAAGCAGTAACCAAAAATCTCCCAAATAGTGGAGTGGTGCTGGTGCTTCCTTTATTCCCAGCACTCAGGAGGCAGAGGCAGGCAAATCTCTCTGAGTTCAAGGCCATCCTGGTCTACAGAATGAGTTCCAGGACAGCAATGACACAGAGGAACCCTGGACTAGATGGATTCAGGATAGAATTCTACCAGACCTTCAAAGAAAAAAATAATACCAATATTTCTCAAATTATTTAGTATAATAGAAAATGAAGGAACATTTCTAAATTCCTTTCACAAGGCCAATATTACCCTGATAACAAAATTAGACAAAGAATCAACAAAAAAGAAAATTACAGACTAAGATCTCTGGTTGTTCATGGTTGTAAAAATTGTCAGTAAAATACTTGCAAACTGAATTCAGGAACACATCAAAGAGATTATCCACCATGACCAAGTTTGTTTGATCCCAGAAAAGCAGGGATGGTTCAACTAAACCACACCTATAACCTTTCCTTTAATGTAGCAATTTATTGCTGATTGAAATGAAAATAACTGTAGAGTCTTGTGCATATAGTACTTATAATACAGAAGAGACAACTAGAGGATCTGGACAAAAATACATCTTTTCATATCCAGTCCTAGGCTTAGAATCATGTCTTTATTCTTCAAAAATTTTGTGATAGATAGATAGATAGATAGATAGATAGATAGATAGATAGATAGAGATATATAGATAGTGTTTGTTTTCATGTATGTATGCTCAACACATGCTTGCTTGGTGCCTAAAGAAGCCAGAGGGCATTAGTTCCTTTGGGACTGGAGTTAGAAATAGTTGTCTGCTACCATGTAGATGCTGGGAATCAAACCTATATCTACTAGAAGAACAGCCAGTGTTTTTAACTGCTGAGCCATCTTTTCTGCCTTCAGTATTTTAATTTTGTTAAAAAAATTTTTTTTTGTGAACGTACAAGATAATGAGCTTCCTTATGGCATTTTCATGTCTAATTAGCTTAGGTTGAGTGCGTGTTCCCCAACACACACCTCCTCCTCCCTCCTAGCTTCATGCCCCTGCCTCTCCTACTTTCTACCCTCATTATTCCTCTTTTTACTGTCATAAGCTCACCCATCCCTCTCGGGGATGCTAGTGCTTCTCAGAGGGATTAAACGGGCCTACTCAAACGGATTTCAATTGCATCACCATCTATTTGTTGTTCTATGTTTAAACGTTTTACTGAGAGACAAGAAGGTCTGCTTTAGCCCTAGCCTGTCCTCTTCTCACAGTATATAGTATTATTTTAGCAAGTTGTTATTCTAGTATGTGAATTGGGCAGTAGATACAAGTTGAAGAATAAAAACACCTGACCATTTCCCCTGACTAGCATAGCTAGATACAGAGAGGAAATTATGTATGGGCAGGGCCTGGTAAGCACGCGTCATCAATGCTGCTGCCTTTACTACAGGTAACCTTGTGTCTACTTCTTGACAGAATGTACATTTTCAACTGAAAATTCTGTATTTAGTATCAATCTCATTTTTCTAAATACAGCACCAAGAAAAATGGAATAGTAAGTAAAAAAAAGTAAAAATTTCATATTTTTATATGTCAAGAAGAATGAGCCACAATTGATCAGAGTATAGAGAATAAATGACTGGGGAGTACTCAGCCTTAAATGGAACATCTATATTTACAATCCTCCTCACAGTGCTCAGGAACACCATAAAAGAGGGGGCAGAAAGATCATAAGAGCCAGAGAATGAGGAAGACCACCATAAAACAGTGTCTTTTGGATATAGCCAGGCTACTGCATTCATGAATGCTCAGCAAATGTGGTTGCCCGCCTGAGACCACTACAATCCAAGCAAGTCAAAATCGCATGGTGGAGGAAGTCACGAAGCCTCACTCCTGGCTGACGAGCTCTTGGTAGTTGATGGCTACTGAGGGATGAAGACTCAATTTCCTTCAGGGGTGTGGCTTTTGGGAGGGTGCCCATGCTTACACCCATAAACATATTGGCAGCACTAATAGGACATTCCAACTGGGTGCGGTGGCATATACCTGTAAATACCAGCATTTGGGAGGCAGAGGCAGGTGGATCTCTGTGAGTTTGAGGCCAGCCTGGTCTACAAAGTGAGTCCAGGACAGCCAAGGCTAGACAGAGAAAACCCTGTCTCAAAAAACCAAAACAAAACAAAAAAAGAAGAAAGAAAAAGGACATTTTAGATTTCTCTTTTTGCAATGTGACTTTGCTTTTTTAATGTACAACACCATACCCAATAATTAGTCATTAAACAGTTTATAAAATTACCACCTGTGGAGCACTTTGGAAAGTTACTCTAAAACACCCAATGGAAATCAATCCACTTTCATTAATACAATAAGTATTTTGCAGCTCTCCAGCCAGTATCCATGATAGTTCATTTCATAAAGCTATAATTTGAAGAGGAAATAAGTCTGAAGCAATATAAAAAAATTTTAAAAATTTTCCATATCTAGTTGCACTCTTCCTGGTGTTCTCTGTGGTCAGCACCACAGTTTAAGATTTATTTATTTTTATTTTACATGTATGGATGTTTACCACGCATGTATATATGTGTACCATGTGCATGCATTGCCCATGGAGGCCGGAGGATGAAGACAGTGTCTGATCCCCTGGAACTAGAGTTATTGATGGTTGTGATACACCATGTAGGTGCTAGGAATTGAACCCAGGTCCTCTGCAAGAGCAGCTCATGCTCGTAACCACTGAGCCATCTCCCATCTCTCCAGCTCCAGGCATCTCATTAGGGACACAAACTTACAAAGCATATCTGTGTTCTGAGACACTTGAGTGCACAACTCAATGATTTCAAAAAGCACACCAAGTTTTTCTCATGCTGTGGAAACCACCTCTCGAATCTCATAAACCTGTGTTCCAGACAACCAGAGTTGTGTCACTGTCTTGCTGGACGAGTTCAGCCTGAAGCAGTGCAGTACTGTGGGAACCTATTCCAGTACTGCCCTATAAAAAACTACGTAGGTTCAAAAATATACCTGGATTTTTTTTTAATCCTCTACCCATGACAACAGAAGTATCTTGTCTTGGAAAGGGCTTTTGAGTGTACCCACCTTTATCTCTGGGCAGTGGGCAAAACAGGCTTCAGAACTCTGAGAATGATACAGAGGTTCTCACAGTTGAAAAGATCCCCAGAGCTCTTTGACTCCCCCCCCCGAAGGGGGGCAGTCTTGCAAGCCCACAGAGGAGGACAATGCAGCCAGTCCTGATGAGACCTGATAGGTAGGGTCAGATGGAAGGGGAGGAGGACCTTCCCTATCAGTGGACTTGGAGAGGGGAATGGGAGATGAGGGAGAGAGGGTGGGATTGGGAGGGAATGAGAGAGGGGGCTACAGCTGGGACACAAAGTGAATAAACTGTAATTAATATAAAAAATAAAAATTTAATTTAAAAAAAGATCCCCAGAGCGATAGTGACACTTGGCAGCTTCATTCACAATCTGATCAAAGTCAGGGAAAATGTCATCTGCAGACTCCACTTCAGCAACGGCAGCAGCGCCAGTGAACAATTCCAGTTCCAAACCCTTGTTCACACACAGACTATTAAAGCAGTTTCCACATTTGTCTCATAAATAAATGAAGAGTACATCGAAGGAATAAAGACAATATCTTTACCAACTATTATTGCAGTAGGGTCTTTGGCCAATGAGTTATCCAAGGCCTTTGTCATTGATTAAAAGGTTAATTTTCTGAGTCTGCTTATATAGTAGGGTCTTTGGGTATTGAAACACAACCACAGAGAGAGAGAGAGTTTGTACCACCACACACAGAGGCACACACAGAGTTTCGAGGTAATTTCGAGGTAAATATCTGTCTAGTTAAATTATACTAAATTATGTGAAATTACCCTGTAATTTGCTAGGAAGATAGTATCTAATCATTCTTATTCTTTTTCTAAAATGAATTAATAATGTTAATCCAAAGTCTAGTAGTATCCTCATTGCAAACACAAATTATGTTTCGATCTTCCTTCTGTTAGAGACAGTGAGGACACATTTTCTTTGGCTACTTGGAGGATCAAGTATGTTGACTATGGTAGTTAGGGTCATGAAGTTTGATTGCTCTCTTAATGTCCTGTACTATTTCACATCTTTCTGCTTGCTGTGGTTTTGATATACTAACCTGGACTTTGCACAAGGGGCAGATGTTAATCTTACATGAAAAAAGTTATTAAGTGTTTAATATGCATTATATGAATGTTTGCTCTTCTAACTACACTATTGCTTTTGTTTTGCCTTAAAAGAGAAACTGACAGAAGCATGTCACTGAGTTAAAAAGCAGACATATGCCATTAAAAATTTAAGGTTCTATAACAATATTTATCACAAAGTTACGTCCTCAGTATTTGGTTGAAGATATTTTATATTAGAGAAAACTATCAAAACCAATTCTAGGCTGCAGATGTTACTCAGTTGAAAGAATGGCTGCCTACCATGAGCCAAGCCTTGCGCACATTCCTGTGAACCTAGCTCTCTACAGGTAGAGGCAGGAGGATCAGGAGTTCAAGGTAATATTCAGCTACATAGCAAGTTCAGGGTGAACCTGGACTACATGAGACTCTGTCTTTGTAACAAACAAATAATAACAAAACACACCCAAAACAACAAGAATAGAGGTGAGGGGAAGTGTCTCAGTAGATAAAGTGGTTGCCCTGCAAGCATGCAAACTAGACTTTAAGTCCTACGCACCCACATAAAAACCTGGGTTTGGTGGCCTGCCTGTAATCTTAGTGTTCAGCAGGTAGAGACAGGAGAATCCTAGGACAAGCTGGGTAGCTAGGCAAGCTGAATTGTCAGCTTTGGTTCAGTGGAGAGTGGTCAAGGAAGACACCCAACACTAACCTTTGGGTTTCATGTACATGTGCATACATGTGCAGTGCAACTGCATGTGAACTCATATACACATTTACACATTCACACTATATACAAGAAAGCTTTATGTTTTAGTTTCAGGTTGAGTGCACAAAACCAGGCATGGTGACACATGCCTTTAATGCTGACATTTGAGAAGTAGAAGCAGGAGGGTAAGTTTGAAGGAATTCTCAATAAGAAGCTCATGGCTAATCTGAGATATGTGAGATGCTGCTTCAAAGTGTCAGTCAATCAATAGAATGGATAATACTAAAACTCTGCTAATAAGAAGTCTAATTTGTCCTCTGTTTCTATAGGATAAAATGATAGAACTGTCCAGTGTCTAGAGAGCTTTTCTATCAAACCAGCATTTCCAGGAGGTTTTTCCTGTAAATGATATCATTTACATAAGACAGTCTTCTGAGTTTTTGATGGCTAATGACAAGGCTTTGCTCTGGCAGCTCCAGCCCAATGTATCTTCTCCTTTGCTGACGTCAATGTTTGTATACCCCAGATGGTGTCTGACAATCTCGTCACCGCTGCATTGGTCCCACTGCTTCTGAAATTCACTCCTGTGAGAATAACAAGACTAAGAAAAACTGTTGCTATCTACCTGTGCAGCAAGGGGAAAAGCAGACACTTGTGCTGAGAATTGGTTCTCATCCTAACAGAATCCATTAAAAATGGAAGAGTTTTATTCTATTTCTTCTCTCTCTGGGTAAGCTTTGTAAATGCCATATGTTTGCCCTCCTAAAATTTTGTTTTCTTTCTTGCTTCCTAGTCTATTGGAAATGCTAAGACAACCAGGAATGACAATAGCAGCCGGTTTGGGAAATATATTGAAATTGGTTTCGATAAGAGATATCGAATCATCGGGGCCAATATGAGAACTTACCTTTTAGAGAAATCCAGAGTGGTATTCCAGGTAAGCTGCACATGAATACAACACATTCAAATACTTGTGTTGGATTTTTGTATTACGATATAATTACTGTTATGTGAAACTTTCTCGTGGAGTTGGAACAACTACTCTAGAGAGGGCACCAAGGACAGAATAAAATAACTATTTTATGGAAATACAGTTTGATGAACAAATGAGTTTATTAGGCTTATTTGCGTAGCATGGTTGGCTCCAAAGCAGCTCTATCACCACGAAATCCCAACCATCATGGATGACAACCTCATGGAAGCTGTGTCACAGAGCCTCCCTTTCAGCTAACCTTCCATTTTGTATGTATTCTAGGACAGAGCGAAAAGTAATGGCTGCAATCCCAGCTGAGGCTCCTGTGACCCAAGCTTCCCTCTGTCTGCTAGAGTGTATCACAGCTTCATCACCATTTCTTTACACCTAGCTACTTGTTTGGGGTTCTGTTCAATTAGTGTCCATGCCTACAAGAGCCAACATAATCTCTTCTCCAAAATGATGGCCATTTTATGCCCATGGAAAAAGCCATACTATCACAATTATAAAGCCCTTGCTTGCTAACATGATATACTTTATTTCTTTGTGCTCATGAGTGTATTCTTACTTGAAATGAAACATGTAAAATAATGCCTGTCAGAGGCAGGGGACTACCTCTTTAAACTAGTAGTCCTTCAGGGTGGGCACTGATTTCGGTTTAATGTTTCATATTTTATTAACTTTTTAAGTTACTGAATAAAATAATGGATTTGATTATGATATCCATGTACATACATATAATTGTTCCTAGCACCATACCACTCCTCTACTCTCTGCTGTCCTGTTTTCTACTTTTATTCATATGTATATGTGAATGCATATCTATCTAAATATGTCTTAAAGCTACAGTATGCGCGAGAAAGAAAACATGTTTTGTCTTTCTCCATTCATGACCTCTTGTTCTCTCCCATACCCTGCTTTTAGACATCATTTCTCATCATAGTCTCTATTTTACTTTCATGTTATGTGTTCATGTTTTGTGTGTGTTACGCATTTATTAATACTTAAACCTAGATTCTGCATATAAAGGAAAGGGTGCAGTATTTGTCTTTCTAATTCTGGTGTAGTGGTTTTGACTTTTTCTTATAGGTGCTTATTGAAAAGCTTAGTTAAGTAGAGGTAGTATTTATTCGTTGTCTCTTACATTTCCCAATTGATACAGAAAGCATTGATCTATAGCTTAAAGAGTTACAGTTTGAACATAGCTCAAGAAAAACAAAATATTCCTGTCCTCTTTCCTTCTTTTTTATTCTTAGGATCTGACATTATTTGAATAGAATAGTAATATTATCAGGAAAATTGCAAGGGGGGCTCTTTGAGTTCTTAGTTTTATTAAAGTATTTTAAAATGGACTTAGAGACTTGAGGATAATTTTATTAAAGTTTGAAAGTAAAACAACAATAGAGGAAAGCTCAGAATCCCAGCAAACACCAGAAAGAGGAAAGACAGAGAAAGTCAGGCCTTTTAAGCTAAGCATGCAGGTCAAAGAAACAGAAAAGGCCTAGAACATCAAGAAACGCATTCTTAGGAGTGTTGAACCTCAGATCTGAGTTCAGAGGCATCCAGATCTAAGTTCTTTCACTCTAGAGCAAAGGATTGCCAAGGGACATGGTTAGAAATAGAAACAGACAGCTCATTTAGGAAGGAAAAGAATCCAAGGAGTGGAAGTGGGCTAATGAGCTGCGGAAAGAGCCCAACAAGTACTGGGCCATGTTGCTCCAATCCATTATAGAATATTTACATAATGCCAGTCCCATGTTTGAATAGGCAGGGCTTTATGTGAAATGTTCTTTAGAAGAAACCCAGTAAGGAGGGGCTTCCAGCCCTTTCTTGCAGACTGGCATTCCTTCTGCGAACCTTGATGTCTTAGCCCTGCTCTGTTCTGCCATAGAGCTAAAAGAAAGTCTACATAACCTGGCTGTAAACTGCCATCAAAACCCAGAGTTGAATATTTGTTTTTGTTGCTACTTAGACTGTTTCTTTCTGAGGGAAAAGGAGACGTGTTATAAATTACAGCACGAGGAGGTGCACATTCACACATTGTAGGCACACTAGGGAATGTAGATTATCGTCAGAAAATGTCAGTATGGTGACCCACTGCACAGCTTATATTGAGACCCAGAGTGTCAATGGCCCATGTGATGGATACCAGGTCATCAAAGTTCAAATACTCCACATGGCAAGGTCCAGTCTTCTGATGCCCAAGTTTGTTGTGCCTTTAAAATTGTCTAGCACATACCAAGAGTCATGAGTTGGGGTTGCCAGGCACCCTGGCTTTGAGTTTGGGATTGCACCTGATTAAATATTTAATCTTAAATAAATTATACTTAATATGAATACACATAAAACATAATATTTGATATGTATAGTAAGGCAGTATCCACCCTCCACTATTACTCTAGTATTCAAGTTACAAACAGTAGTACTATTCACACATTACCGCTTGCATAGGATGTTTTAAAAAATTGTCCATCAGTGAGAAGAAAGAGTGAAACTAAATGGATCAAGTCCAAATAGAAATGTGTAGGAATGTGGGACTGAAGAGCTAGCTCAGAGGTTAAGAGAGGACGTGAGTTCAAGTACCAATGTCTATTGACGACTAATAACTGTCTGTAACTCCAGTCCCAGGGGATTTAACACCCTCTTCTGGCTTCTACATACACTACACACATGTGGTGCACAGATATACATTCAGGAAAAAAACCTATATACATAATGTAAAAATTAATCTTTGAAAAAAAGAAATTTGTAGGACTTTGAGGAAAGGTAACCCAGATAGGAAATTGACCTTGTTCATAGTGTTGACCAGTGGCTAGGACTGCCTAATGAAAAATGGTAAGGCTAACTCCTATCTATAGGTGTGGTGTGAAGTCTAGCCCCTCCCCTATCTCCCCGAGTATAGAACATTGAGAATGTTTGTTATATAAAATGAATCACAGTCAAAATAAGTAGGCTGGGTATTAGCCATCCTGTACAAAGGTGATAGTAGTGTTTCTGCAGACCCACCTGCTTTTCTAGTCTCTGTGTGCTGAACCACCTGATCTTTTACCTAATTGTGTGTGTGATCACTGCTATGTTTGCTCAGTGTCCTGTGTCCCCGCAATTGACCCCGTTAGGCTTCAAGATTTCCCATAACCTTATTAACACTAATCTTTATCCAGATGCAAAATCTAAAAATACGTTGATTGGATTTTAGTATTCAGCTTCGTATATACAATAACTTTTTCTACTCTGTGGAAAAAGACTAAGGAAATACTAAGAATTTACCTTAGGTGATAAGTTACTATCTTTTATTTTATCAAAGTAGTTTTTAAAAGAAAATATATAATGCATATTATATAATACAAAGTATATAGAGAGTACATTTATGTATTTATTATAGTCACCAGAGATCATCTCTAAAATATGGCAAAGATGAGAATAATCTCTTTTAGGCACAGTATTAGGAGTACCATGAATACAGAAGTATTAATAGAAAATGGTGGTGAGCCTTACAATGAAGAAATTATTTTAGCCTCCTCAGAATCACTGGTGTCTAACGATTGTGGCCATCTATCAAGCAGGTCACTGTCTCAGAAAGCATTACTGAGCCAGGCACAGCAGTGCAGGCCTCTCCGGAGGCTGGATCAGGAGACGCATAAATTCAGGGGCTGACTGATCCACAGAGCCGCGCAGAGCCAGGCAGGATGTTTAGTTAGGGCTGTCTCAAAATAAAAAGCCCATACTGATTTGAGTGACGGTGCAGTGGGAGGGAACTTGCCTGGCCAGTCCAAGGCCTTGAGTTCAGTCTGCAATATTCAAAACCTTGAAGCTCTTGCTAGCTGATATTCCATACTGAATATGACTTACACATTTATACTTTTTTTTTCAAGAGACAGAGTCTTATTGTTTTACCTATCTGGCTTCAGGTCTCAAGTCTCAAGCCATCCTTCTACCTTGTAAACATACTATAAGCCATAAGGTTTAATTATTTAAATCAGCAATTTAAATAATTTAATAAATTTAAATGGAAAATTTGGAGATTTACTGAAATAATTATTTAAATTATTTACTATATTAGGTTTTCCTGAGTTTTAGTTATTAAATTAAAATGCTACAATTGAAAACTCTTCTCATTTCAAAGGCAGAAGAGGAGAGAAACTACCATATCTTCTATCAACTCTGTGCTTCAGCAAAGTTACCTGAGTTTAAAATGCTGCGATTAGGTATGGATTTGGCACTAGATTTATTATATTGGTGTTTTTTTTCTGTTACATTTTGAGTTCTCCAGCTTGTCAAAAAATATTACTTTGTACTAAAATATGTAAGGATAAAGTGATTCCTGAAGGTCTGCAGCTTTAAGATCGCCATGGGTGTGTGAGAGTGGTTCTGTCAGGTTCAGGACCGACCTCGCGGCCATTGGTTCAGGTAGGTAAGGTAGATGGGCTCTGCTTTCTAGCTGCTGCTGTTTTGTTTCGTTTTTAGACAGGGTTTCTCTGTGTAGCCTTGGCTGTCTTGGAACTAGCCCTGTAGGCCTCGAACTCACTGATTATCAGCCTACCTCTGCCTCCCAAGTACTGAGATTAAAGCCGTGTGTCACCCCCTCCTGGCTCACCTCTCTGCTTTTATATATGTTTGAAAACTGCTTTGATGAGAGAGGAAAGCAGTTTGTATGGTATTAAACCCGAAGAAAATTATCATTTACTGATTTCACCAATTAATATAAAATCTTGAATCTTATATTAGGGTGTGAGTTTAAACTGGACAGACTGCAAAGCCTACCTATACCACTGTGCTGTCACTGCCTGGAATTCAGCATGTTTGTAAGGGTGAGTTCCTCCTCTTAGACTAAAAACCTTTTACTTTCCTTCACTGCAGGAAACGCGGATAGCTTTCATTACACGAAGCAAGGAGGCAGCCCTATGATCGAAGGCGTGGATGATGCGAAGGAGATGGCGCACACCAGGCAGGCCTGCACTCTGCTTGGTAATGTCATTTCTTTCTTGAACTCTTTTAGCACTGGTCAGTTTGGCTCAAAAGTAGCCTTTGTTTGGAATATTGGTTTGTCTTTGTGTTAACTGGTGAACAGTGCTGTTCCATATACATGGAACACGTGAAGTGTCTTAGCATAGTTCTAGGAACAGATAGAGGTAATGGTCGCTCACCTTGTAACTACGCCGACGATTATTGAGTTACACCTTAAAAACCTACTTTCAGCATCAGGAGAGGTAAGATTAACTTTTAACTTAAACTTTTACAAAAATCTAGGCATTGAAACTAAATGAAATGGATTTTTGTATAAACTCACATTCTGTTGGTCTTGTTTGTTTGTTTCGGGGGCTTGCTTGGTTTTTTGTTTGGTTTTGTTTTTATTTGTTGGTAATGTTGGGAGAGAGGTTTTCACTGTGTAGCCCAGCCTGGTCTTGGACTTGCAATCCCTCTGCGCCAGCCTCTGGAGTGCGGGGATGGAGGCATGTGCTGCTGTGGCTGGCAGGGCTCTGCCTGTGCTGTCTTTACTGCTGTCAACAGGCTCTTCTGTAGCTAAGAAGCTTAACTAAGTTGGCATGGTGACAGAACACGTGTGTTCTACCATTTCCTTTTTGTTGTTTTGGGTAAAGGAGTTTTAAAATATCTTATTGAGAATTTCATATATGCACACAGTGTTATTCCAGTGTTTTTGAAACACACACCACTGTTCTCTCTGTGTTAAGAATCAGCTCATATTTAGAGCTGCACAACTATTAAAGGTGTCCTTCTTTTATAATAAAACCTTACCATAGGAGTAACTCAAATATGATTTTGGTCCTTAGAGACATACCATCAGGTATGGGAGCTTAGGTAGGATATGCTAAAAAACGCATGCTCTCATACCACTTCACAAAGCTGTGGACTCAGAGTCTGGATTTTAGCAAGGTCTTCCAGTGATTCATGTGCACATTAAGTCCCAGAGAACACTGTCCTATCTAAGAATTTTAAAGGGCCCTCTTTATCTGTGGCCTAGTAAGGATCCAGACAGTCCTGATGAGATCTGACAGGCTAGGGTCAGATAGTAGGGGAGGAGGACCTCCCCTATCAGTAGACTAGAAGAGGGTCATAGGAGGGAAGAGGGAGGGAAGGTAAGATCGGGAGGAGGTAAGGGAGGGGACTACAGCTGGAATACAAAGTGAATAATTGTAATTAATAATAATAATAATGAAAAAAATTTAAAATTAATTTAAAACGGACAGTACTGTGCTGGGTGTTGTAGCACATGTCTTTAATGCCAGCACTTAGGAGGCTGAGGCATGAGAATCTGAATTTGAGGCCAGCCTGGTCTACAGAGTGAGTTCAGGACAGCCAGGGCTATACAGAGAAACCCTGTCTCAAAAGAGAGAGAGAGAGAAAGAACAAAAGACAGAAAAAAAAAAGTCATTCCATAATATAGAAAATAGTAAAACTATTCACCATAAGGTAAATTCTTAATTGCCCTATATAAAAATGTTTTGAAATAGTTTTACCAATTTTACTTACAGGATTATGTTTAATAATTTTTCTCAATTTATTTATTCACTTTACATCCTCATCGCAGCACCGTCTCTCCTCTCCTCCCATTTCCCTACCCATTTCACCCTCCTCTTCTCCTCAGAGAATGGGAGGCTCCCTGGGTACCAGCCCACCCTGGCACATCAAGTCGCAGCAGGACTAAGCATATCCTCTCCCACTAGAGGCTAGACAAGGCAGCCCAGCTAGGGGAAAGCAATCTAAAGGCAGGCAACAGAGTCTGTTCCACTCCAGTTGTTAGAGGACCCGCATGATGACCAAGCTGCACATCTGCTACATATGTGCAGGTCTAGGCCCAATCATATGAATGCTCTTCGGTTCCGGCTCCCACAGTCCTTCCTCCCACTCTCAGCTCCCTGAGCTCCACCTGTTGTTTGGCTGTGGGTCTCCATCTGTTTCCATCAGCTGCAGATGAAGACTCTCAGAAGGCAGTTAAGCTAGACTCCTTTCTGCAAGCATAGCAGAATGTCACTAATAGGCTCTCTCCCATGGGATGGGTCTCAGGTTGGGCCAGTCATTGGTTGGCCACGCCCTCAGTCTGTGCTCCGTCTTTATTCTTGCACATCATGTAGGCAGGACAGATTTTAGTTTGAAGGTTTGGTGAGTGGGTTGGTGTCCCCCTTCCTCCCCTAAAAGTCCTGCCTGTGTATAGGAGGTGGCCACTTCAGGCTCCATATCTCCCAATGCTAGAAGTCTCAGCTAGGGTCACCCCCATAGATGCCTGAGAGCCTCCCCCATTCCAGGTGTTTGGCTTGTCCCAGAGATGGGCCCCCACACGATTTCTGTTCTCTCTCCCAGCCCCCCCCTCCCCTGCTCTCCCCACACCTGATCCCCAACCCTGTTCCTCTTCCATCCAGATCCTTCCCTCTTTCCAATTCTAATGTCTAGTTTATTTTTTCCTGGATACAGTGGCCTGGGCTGTCATCTGTGGTCTCTTAGAGAATGTAAGACTTTTTAGAATCACTTTTGAGAAGTTAGCTGTAATTCTGATAGGCCTACCTTTACATGTTACTTGGCTTTTTTCTCCTGCAGCTTTTAATTTTTTTTCTTTGTTCTGTAGATTTAGTGTTTTGATTATTATGTGGCAGAAGGATTTTCTTTCCTGGTCAAATCTGTTGGTGTTCTGTAAGCTTCTTGTATGTTTATAGACATTTCTTTCTTTAGATTGGGGAAGTTTTCTTCTATGATTTCATTGAAAATATTTCCTAGGCCTTGGAGCTGTGAATCTTCTCCATTTTCTATTCCTATTATTCTTGAGTTTTGTCTTTTCTTAGTGTCCTAGATTTTTGGATGTTTTTTGTCAGGAACTTTTTAGATTTAACTTTGGTTTTTTTTTGTTGTTGTTGTTGTTTTGTTTTTTTGACTGATGTATCAATTTCTTTAATTGTGTCTTCTACGCTTGAGACTCTTCCATCTATTGAATTCTGTTGGTAATGCTTGCATCTATAGTTCCTGTTCTGTTCCCTAGATTTTCCATCTCCCCAGACTCTCTCAGTTTGTGTTTTCTTTGTTGCTTCTACCTTTATTTTCAGGTCTTAAACGGTTTTGTTCATTTCCTTCACCTGTTTGATTGTATTTTCCTTCATTTCTTTAAGGGATTTATTCATTTCTCTTAAAGGCTTCTATCATCTTTATAAGACTGGATTTAAGGTCATCTTCTTGTGTTTGGCTGTGTTAGGATAGGACTTGCTGTAGTAGGATAGCTGGACTTGGTGGTGCCGTTTTGCCCTGGGTCTTGTTGATTGTGTTCTTACACTGGCCCTTAGCCATATGCTTATCCCTGGTATTTGCTGGGTGTATCTGGAGCTGGCAGGCCTTGAGCTGGACAGTGCAGTTCAGGAAACAGCGTGCTGCTTACCTCTGCTGGCTCTGCCCCAGAATGTACCTGGGTTCCCGCAAGCCTTCTTGGGAAGGGAGGCAGAGCCTTGGGCCTGATGATGGAGCTCAGGGGACAGAGTGCAGCCCACCTCTACTGGCTATGCCCCAGGTGGACTCAGCAGGCATGCGAATGGCAGGGAGGGATCTAACTTGGATGTTCCTGAGGCCTGGCAGGCCTTCAGGGGAGGAATGTGATGGATCTTAGGGGACAGCAAGCAGCTTACCTCTGCTGGCTATACCCCAGGTGGACTTGGCCATGTTTAATATTCTAGTACTTATTTTTGTCACCGAAAAAATAAAGCTGGATCTGGTAAAAGCCAGAAAGTATCCAACTTTCTTTTTTTTTTTTTTTTTCCATTTGGGAAATTTTTTTTTGTTTGTTTGTTTGTTTTTTTATTAATTTATTTATTTTTCTCTCAATCACAGGTTGGGTACTTTGAATCCCAGGCGTAGCCCCCTCCCCCATTCCCTCCCACCCTCCCACTCCCTCCCTCATCTCCTTCTTCCCCGCCCCCTCCAAGTCCACCAACAGGGGAGGACCTCCTTCCCTTCCATCCAACCCCAACTTATCATGTCTCCTCAGGGCT
>CM053749.1:41579917-41614396 GCA_028658305.1 Pachyuromys duprasi | reverse complement strand
GGGAAATTTCTCCAGGTAATAACTGGGTGTCTCTAGGGTTTTCCCACTTGATTTTCTCACCGTAGGAGTTCCGCTCACCTGGCACTCACAATGCTGGCGTTTTAGGTCCCAGAGTTCAGTCTCCTGGTCGCTGCGTTGTTTCTGCTCTCCTACTCCTCAGACACAGTGTTCTCTCGTGGCAGCCATCTTGGATCCCCCCCAGTATCCAACTTTCTAATCTCACCTTATCATTTAAGTCATGTTCGAACTCTGTGTTTAGACTTCACTCATTAACTTGGGATATAAACTATCTGAACACTTCCAATCTTGGGGTCTTTTTAAATTTCTAATTAGTTGATACTTGAAATTAATTCAATAATTTCTCCTTATCGGGCTGCGCTATTCATTTGGAGTAGGAATAAATAGTAGCAATAATATTAATGAAATTCTTATATGTCTGGGATGTGACTATAATGATTATTTTTTAATACCTCTTGTGTCCAGGTATGCCTTGTACACTGTGTCATTTAATGTTGTAGACACTCCTCGAAGGATTATTCCCTTATCTCAAATGAAAGCCACCAAAGCAGAGATAGATGAAGTGACTTCTGTGTGAGGTGGCAGGTTGGCGGCCAGGACATGGGCCAGACAGGGCCCCTCTACAGCCCGCAGCGCGAAACTGCCTGTTGTGCTGCTGTCAGAAAGATGCGAGTGCTGTTATATGTGACTGCGTATGTGATGTGCAAGCCTGCCAGTGTTCAAGAATTAATAGTGGACTTAAAATTTTGTGATAGCGGGGCATGGTGGCGCACGCCTCTAATCCCAGCACTTGGGAGGCAGAGGCAGGTCAATCACTGAATTCGAGGCCAGCCTGGTCTACAGAATGAGTTCCAGGCTCCTAGTACCCGAGTAATAACCCAGTGCTTATAACTCTAGCTCTGAGAGAAATTCTGTCTCAAAAAATAAAAAAAAACAAAAATTGTTTTTCTTGTAATTACTTTGTTGCTATTCTAACATCAGTTTCTTGTTTATTTACTCTATTTCAGGAATTAGTGAATCTTACCAAATGGGAATTTTTCGAATACTCGCTGGCATCCTTCACTTAGGCAATGTTGGATTTGCATCTCGAGATTCAGACAGCTGCACAATACCTGTAAGTTAACAGCAAGCTTAATGTGATGGCGGCCTGTCTGTTAGTTTTGTTTGTTTATTTATTTAGCGTAGCCTCTAGGGCTGGCACATGCTAGGCAAACACCGTGTTTGAAACATTGGCACTGTGTGGGGGCTTTTGAACATAGTTCTGGGGGGCAAATTCAGCTCCTTGTGCTTCAGAGCAAGGACTTTGCCTGCCTCTCATCTCCCTACACCTACAGGATTTTCATTCATTTATTCTGTGGTTTTGTGCACATGTATAAGCACACAAGTATACAAACCTGTGTGTGTATAGAGGCTGGAAGAGGCATGGGATCTCTCAGAGCTAGAGTTATAAGCACTGGGTTGTTACTTGGGTACTACGACCCAAACTCTAGTCCTGATCATTGTGTAGCACTTTTAACTACTGACCTATCTTTTCAGCCTCATTATTTGTTTGCTCTTTTGTTTGTTCATCCATTTATATGTTATGAGTGCTGACATATATGTGCTATCACATGTGGAATCCATAGTACATCTTTTGGGAGTTGGTTCTCACCTTCCACCCCATTGAGGTAGGTCTCTCTTGTTCCTACCTGCTCTTGGTATTCTAGACTAGGAGCCTTTGGCCAGTTCTCCTGTCTTTGCTTTCCATACCATCATGGAGTACTGGGATTCCAGATGATTCAAACTGCCCCCAGCTTTTTACCTGGATCCCATAGATGGAATTTAGGTCATCATGTGTGGCAAGTTCTTTTTCCCACTCAATCATCTCTCTGGCCCTAGTATTTTTTTAAAGGAGAAAATGATGAGTCTGATTTATACTCCTAATTTCTTTTAAGAAAATATTACTTAAAAAAAAAGTCTTGTCTTGTGGCCTAAGTTAGCCTCAACTTGTAACAATCCTGCCTCAGCTGGCTGAATGCTGGTATTACAAGTGTGCATAATCACATCTAGCACCAGTTTTTTCAAAAGCTGCTTTATTGAGATATAATTTATTTACCACCACCAATACATAGTTTTGAGTACTTTCATAGATATTTAGATATGTGCAACCATATCTTAAAATACTTTCAGAAGGAAGCCTAGTTCCCTTACCTATTGCCAACTTGTACCCCTGATCTCCTCAACTCAAACAACCCTGAGTCTACTTCTTGCCTCTGTAGAGTTACCTATTCTGGACACTAATATAAATTGTATCATGTAGTATGTGGTCTTTCAAAGCTTATCCATGCTGTAGCACATATCTCTCCTTCAAGATCAGTAGTTGTATCCATTCACATAAGGTCTACAGAAGACATGTAAGGGATGTAGGGATATATGTCAGTTATTAAAGAATTCCAACCTAAAAAGCCCCTCAAGTAACATCAGACTGTCATCTTCAAACCTTCAGTGGCCTGAGAATAAAGGTCAACCATGGTCTTTCTGGCTTTATTTTACCCATTTTCTGCTTTACTTTAGTCACTCCTCTTGCTAGTTTCCCTCCTACTACAGAAGTTCTTTTTTCCTCCTGCTGTTACCCTCAATTTAGACAGCTTTCCTCTTCTTGACCAAGAAGTACCTGCTATTCTTTCAAATTCCAATCTATGATGTAAGTTCATTGTCTTCTTCCTTGCTGGATAGAGTGAACTTCTCTCCTGTGGATTCTCAGTACTGTGTTTGCATCTCTACAGTGTTTCACACTTCATTATCTATGTCCCTTAGAACTGCACCATGAACAAGATGACTTATAGAAGAAAGAGTTTATTAGGGGCTTAAAGTTTCAGAGAGTGAGTCTATGACCATCACAGCAAGGGACATGGCATCAGGCAGACAGGTGTAGCACAAAGGCAGTAGCTGAAAGCTTATGTCTTGATCCACAAGCATAAGGTAGACATAAAGAGGTACTGGAGTGGTACCTCCAAATCTGCTCCCAGTGACACACCTTCAAGAAAGACAAACCTCCCAATCCTTCCCAAACAATTCCACCAACTGGGGACCAAGTATTAAAATATATAAGCTGCTGGGGTCCATTTTTATTCAACCACACAGGAGCCATATTTGTTTTTGTTTATTGGCACCAATTTGTTGACTAGCTGACACATTTCTGACTAAGTGATTGAATATGTCCTAAGAGAGATACAGGCAAATCTATGAGAACCAAGAAAGTTTTTGTTGTTGTTGTTGTTTAAAATGAACCCTACAAGAGATTGTGAAGTGACATCCAGATGCTGGCTCATGGATGCTTTTGATTATGCTCTCTGATGAGGTGAGAGTGAGGTTTGATATCTGTGTGACAGATATAGTGCTGAATTGTGTTACTTCCCTTCTCAGGAATTAGTCTTTGATTTATCTGGCCACGAGCAATAACACACTCTCTTTTGGTAGCCCAAGCACGAGCCCCTTATCATCTTCTGCGACCTCATGGGAGTGGATTATGAGGAGATGTGTCACTGGCTCTGCCACCGAAAGCTGGCTACCGCCACAGAGACATACATCAAGCCCATCTCCAGGCTGCAGGCTACAAATGCCCGCGATGCTTTGGCAAAGCACATCTATGCTAAGCTCTTCAATTGGATTGTGGGTCACGTCAATCAGGCTCTCCACTCTGCTGTCAAGCAGCACTCTTTCATTGGCGTCCTAGACATTTATGGGTAAGTGCATTTGGCTTGCTGCCCTGCTCTGCTGGAAACCTGTTGTTTGTCGGGAGTGTTTTGTAACTGAGCACTATTTAATTTTGTTTTCTACTGGAGAAGAGAAGGAATCCTACTTATAACCATTCAGAAGTGTGTGTCTTTGATGATGGAGATGAAATGGTGCCAAAAAGAAAAATAATTACGCACTGCTTAAGCAAAAATTAGCTCAACTCCAAAGCCTATTTACTAAGCTAGAAGGTCGAATTAATTATTTTCAGATTCTCGAGTGATAAGTTATTGGATTTCTAAAAATATTTATATTTCTGTGGATACTGGATACTGCAGTTGAAACCTTTCTGTGCATGGACGTGCTTGGCAGCTAATTTTTCACTCTGGTTCAGTTTTTCAGAAAAACCTCTGATTACTATTTCTGTCTCCCTTCTCTGTGTGTAATGTTGAAAGTATACGTTGACAGGAACTGTGTCTTTAGCGTAGTCCTGTTGTTTCCTCCTGGAGGATGAATGAGCCTCACAAACCACCCAAGGGAGGGCCGCACACTGGGAAGCTTTGTCTCAGCTGATGCTCATCATAGTCTGTCTTTCAACCTTTCAAAACTTTATCGGAGATATAAAGAAAATGTGATCATGTTAAGGAACTTAACTTTTCTCTTCCATGGGTGCATATTTTAAATATTTTTAAAAGCTATTTATTCTTTTTTTTTCTTCCTACCTGACTTTTTTGGCATTACAGATTTGAAACATTTGAGATAAATAGTTTTGAACAGTTCTGCATAAATTATGCAAATGAAAAACTACAACAACAATTCAACATGGTAAGAATTTTCTTTCTTGAATAAAATTCTGCTATAAAATTTTCTTTTGAGTTCCTAGTCATTTGTTTGTTTTTAAGAAGCTGAGTCTCTGAAATACACTCCTGAACTGCCAGGGAACAGAGCATTACAAATTGATGTAACATTAGAAAAATGTTTTGGCAGTTATTCCTTATCTGGAATAATGAACATTTGGAACAAATGATTTAACTGAGAGATGCAGGAAGTGGGCAGGCACTAACATTGAGTCCTTCTGCTTACTGTTTGGAAACCAACTATATGTGGAGTTATAACTAACACCATCTATTGTGTTAGCAAGGTTTCAGAATTTCACCAACTCTCTAGTCAGTGGTCTAAGTTCTTCACGGAGGCAATGGCGGTGGGCACATTTTGGAGCAGCCCATATTAGCTTTGAGCTAACTTTGCATTCCAAGTATTGAATTACAGCCTTGCCGCCACACCACCAGTTAAAACAAAATTCTTTGCTTGAAATTAATGATAAATTTCCCTCAAAATAATCCACACTTTAATATATAAACTGATGTAGTAGTGTAAAACAATGAAATGTGCTTCAAAAGCATCTTAATTTTCAGAAAGAACAAAGATCACCGCAGTAGGCAAAGCTAGAGATAGCATAGTTGATATTTAGGTTTTGGTGCATCCTTTAAAGAAGAAAACAAGTTTCAACTGTGGTAGAATAGTGTGCTGTGATTAGATGCTGCTTGTTTTCAAACTTTATTTTCTATGATACAGAAACCTTTTATATCTATACATACATGTATGTATACATATTACTGAATACAGACCAATAAATCAATAAACAAAGACAAAATAAAGTTTAAAATTGAGAAGTCAAAAAAGCTGATAAGCATATTCTGTTTATAAAAATGGTTTATTTTATGTGCATTTGTGTTTTGCCTGCATATAATTCTTTGTAAGGATGTTGGATCCCTTGGAACTGGAGTTACAGACAGTTGTGAGCCACCATGTGGGTGCAGGGAATTGAACCCGGGTCCTCTGGAAGAGTAGCCAGTGCTCTTAACTGCAGAGCCATCTCTCCAGCTCCCTGATAAGCATATACCTTTAAAATGTGAAAAATAATAATAAAAAAATAGCAAAGAAAATTTAAATGTTCTGCATATAGGCATTCAGATTGGGGTTGTGTACATTTGGGACTAAAGTTTTAAACTTTTAGGGTGTTTGCCATTATAAAATATAAGTACTTTGATAAACATTTGAACCATCTTTGTTTAGCAAGTGCAGCTGTTTGAAACAGCGAAATAATGTAGGAGTGATTTTTAAAACCTTCTGGTTTTCCATGATAGCAGGGCTCATTCTTCACCAGTTACGGAGTTGTGAGCCAACTGTGGGAACTAGGAACTGAATTCAAGTCCTCTGCAAGAACAAGTGCTCTTAAAAAATGAACAGCCTCTCTAGCCCCCAAATCCTTAATTCTTCATGGTACCTTGCTTAACCCTTATGAATAAAAAGAACAGAAGACATTTATTAGTTAGAATCATATGGATTACATGACAGGTTTTGTTTAGTTGTGTTTTTCAAGACAAGGCTTCTCTGTGTATCCCTCACTGTCCTGAACTCTCAAACTCAGAGATTCACTTGCCTCTGCCTCCCAAGTTCTGGGATTAAAGGTATGTGCCACCAATTCCTGGCTTAGATGATCTTTTTGATAAAGGATTATTACTACAAATGAGACAAGATGATCTTGCCCTAAGTGTAGAATATCATGACAAAGTTCTAAGTGCACAAAGAGAGAGAGAGAGTATGTATGTGTGTGTGTGTGTATGTGTATCAAAAATCTCTTGTCACTTTTGAGTTCTAAAGCTTGGGGTCCTAGAAAATAGGTATTGTTAGGTTACAGCCATGAAAACCTAGTTTTTTTTAGGAAAAAAAAACTGGAAAGAAAGAGTGAGCCAAAGAATCCAGAAGAAATAAGTAAAGAGAACTTAAGAGCCAATAGTGGTCATTCATCTGTAGTGAGATTAGAAACTGTCATCAGCTTGGCTGGAACAGCAGGTTAGAGCAGGGGCAGTGGTTGGATTGGCTTTCCCACCTGCACCAGTTTAAGCTTCTGTTCAGCTCAGAATGTGATCACAACCTCTGCTCCTATCTGAATGCCCATATCCAAACTGGATGAGTATTTTTGTTATTCTCCTTTGTAATATTAGCATTTGCACTTTTATGTATTTATTTTTTTTGTGGCTACTTGACTTCTCCCAGTTCTCTCCCAGCATCCATGTCTGCGCTGTTGACCACATGCAGTGACTGACACATAGTATAGATTCGATACATGCTCCGATTAAAGAGTGAATGCAGATGTGAAGCAGTGGTGTAGATGGTGCCTAAAGCTGTAGCAGGGTATCCGTGGATTGGTAGTGTTCATACCTGCTTCCAGTATTCAGTGTACACTCCAGAAAAGTGAGCCCTAGCTTCCTTGTCTGAGGAGAATAATCAAGGCTGACATACAAGGACAGCTGTCATTTAATTCTGAGGCACCTGTACTTCCGCACTCAGCAGCTTAGAACCACTGCCTAGTGTGTTCAGTAATCTGGAAAGTGTTCTTTCTGCATAACTGGTCAATGCCAGCTAAGGCATTCCTGCACCTCATGTTAATAGCTCTGTACATAAGCTTAGGCAAAAATACATGATGCAGTTTGGAAATGTGTATTTAAAAAAATCACGAGGACTGTTGTATTTTTCTGCTGTTTGAAACATTTGTAGGCCTGGTGTGGTAATGCATGTCTATAATCCCAGCACTTGGGAGGCTGAGGCAGAGTGCAAATTCAAAGCTGGCCTGGGCTACATAGAGAATCTCAGGCTAACCTGGTCTTCGTATTTAGGCCCTGTCTCAAATGTAGCAAAAAAAAAATTTAAAAACATTTTACATACTTAGATTTATTTGTTCTTGGTGAATGCTTGTAGCTGAAGTCTTCTGCGTATGATTTTAGTCACGCTTCTTCATGAGGCTATTGTTGCAGGGAGCCATGAGCTATATCCTGTTGTTGGCATCCTTGTTAGAGTCTAATCAAGAAGAAATGTTCTTCTTGATTACATTCTTTATGGTAATGATCTAATAATGCTATTTTCTCTTTATTGCAGCATGTCTTCAAATTGGAGCAGGAGGAATATATGAAGGAACAAATTCCGTGGACACTGATAGACTTCTATGATAATCAGCCTTGTATCAATCTTATAGAATCTAAACTGGGCATTCTAGATTTGCTGGATGAGGAGTGTAAGGTGATTATGATTTTCTGGAGTACGTAGCCTGTCAAGATAAATGCATCAAGGGTATAAGACCAGTGGGGGCAAGCAGAGACTCTTCGATATGTTACTGTGACAAGTCGGAGGTCACTCTTTCATTCTGAAGCAACACTAGAGCCCAAAGGTTCCCCTTTTTGTTGTTAAAGTGTGCGTGCGTGCGTGCGTGCGTGCGTGTGTGTGTGTGATGCACACATGCCATGACATATTGTAAATCAGAACAACTTTCATGAGTCAGTTCTTTCCTTGTGCTGTGAGATCTGGGAATTTTACTTAGGTCACCAGGCTTACAAAGAACATGCTTTTACCTGCTGAGCCATCTCACTGGCCCCAACTCCAGGGAGTCTAATTAAAACTGAAACTAGGAAAATTTTCCTTCTGTTTTTAGCTGACTACAAATTGACATTAGGTACAGTTGCTACCACTTTTTATCATTTTAGTTTTAACGTATCTTTAATGTTTTTGTTCAGTAGTATGATATATTGAAAGAAATACAAGAAACTGCACAAAATGATTTTGAATAATAGTTCTAAAGAGCTAAGTTTTGAATGTTGGCTAGTTCTTTGTTATTGACATAAGTAATAGTATTTAGCTTTAACATTTAAAGATGTGGCATGTTAGAAAAATCAATGGATTTGCCAATTTATTATTGAATAACCTTAGGCAAATCTATCTTTTTTTCTTAATCTCTCTTTAATTTATATACAATAAATAACAGTATCATATATTTGCCGTCATAACGAACTAGACCTAATGTGTTAGAATGTATGTAGGGTTGCTAAGATGGTTCGGTAGGTAAAAACACTTGCTATCCAGATTTGACAACCTGAGTTCAATCCCCAGATCCCAAAGAGGAAGGATATGGCATCATAAAAAATATGCCAAAAATACACATAATAATAATAAATAAAAATTGTATTTTCAAACAAAAGAATGCACGTGATACAAAAAGTACTCATTCTTGCTTGAGATTAAAAATAAGAAAGCAAAGCAAAAATGGTATCCTGTCAAAAATGGTGATCTGTCAAACAGGCTACTTTAAATTTTGTACCTTTAATTTATTCAGACTAAGTTAGCATTAATGTATATGTTTGATGAAAGGCAAGAATTCATGCAACAAAGTTTAGAAGAAAGCAGAATCATAAACAGGTGTGCCTTTTGACCTGGGAATGTAACTTACAAGTATACTTGCAAATATATTGAAACGATACGTATAAGAGGACTATGTATGTTGTCATAACAAAAAGTAACAACCTAATGACTATAAGAGGGAAAAAATGTAAGGAGTAAACAGAATGAGGCCACTCAAGTACTTGTCCTAAAAACAGGAAAATATACTAAAGTTTTTAGACATGGCAAGAGGAGACGACCGGTTCAAACCTTACTGGGTTAGATTAGTATTTCACTGTGTGTAAATGTTACCTCCATTTAACAAATAAAAAAAAGGTATGCCTAATAGTTTTATTTCATCTTTAACTTGTAAAACATTTATTGTGTTAAAAATAACTAAGCATTGATTTGATGACTCCTGGTATAGGCAGATTGTCACTCAGATGTGCTGGCCCACCCCATGGTCTCAGCCATGCTCTTCATCAGTGGCTTGTGCTGCTGGGAAGGAAGAATGAATTCCTACCTTGGACACAGGAACTGGTGTCTATTGCTGATGTACCAGAAGACCCTTGGTGCTCAGTCATTTCTGTTTCTTGTTTCTCTCAAGATGCCTAAAGGCACAGATGACACATGGGCCCAAAAACTGTACAACACACATTTGAACAAATGTGCCCTCTTTGAGAAGCCCCGCATGTCAAACAAAGCTTTCATCATCAAACATTTTGCTGACAAAGTAAGAACACTTTTTGTCTTTATTCTCTTTAATACTTTTTAATACTTTAAATTATAATAAAAATCAGTAGCCAAGTCTTGTTTTTTCTTTGCAGTATTTGCTTTCTTTAAGGTCCTTTCAGCAAATCAGTCTTCAGTACTGGTGTTTTGCTTTTCTCCTACTTTAATGTCAGTTGATTACATACTAAATAAATATGGGTCTTTTGTCTGAAATTTTTTAATCAGGAAACTGAAAACCAAAAAATGTTTTCATAACTCATTTCACAACCAAACCTGATCTCTGACTTAAATTCACATCATGAGATTTGTTTATAATTTTTAGCTTAATTAAAGTGGATATTTACATGTTTACGTGTGGATATATTAATATTTATGTAATATATGGTAAGATGACCTTATTAAACTTTTCTGGTAGTATTAAAAATGGTGTGTGTACATACTAAGTGCAGGCAAAATTCTAAAGGTCTCACAGGTTTCATAATAAAAACTGTATTTTTGTCACTCTTTGTGAAAGCATAGTTTACTTAGCAAGTCAGGAACCATGTGACCAGTTTACATCTCAAGGAAGCTTTCAGATAGGCTGTGTTGTGAGCTTTCTGGAGGCCACTTTATGATTATTTAGTCCTGGATTGGAACCTTTTGACAAGGTGATCTAAAGAGTATAGGATGTAGAACCCCTTGAGTGGCAAATGGCTGAAGTTGTAGGGTTTCAGATGAGAAGGAATTAATTCTCAAGAAAGCCCACTTTACCAAAATAGATAATATTTGCCTATCTTCTCTATCCATCATCAGTTCCTCACTTCTTCCCATACTCTCTCCACTTGATCCTTTCTCTCCTCAGAGAAGTGGTTCTCAACCTTCCTAATGCCACAGTCCTTTAATATTGTGGTGAGCTCCAACCATAAAATTATTTCATTGCTACTTCATAACAGTCATTTTACTACTGTTATGAATCCTAATGTAAATATCTGTGTTTTCTGATGGTCTTAGGCGACCCCTGTGAAAGGGTCGTTCCACCACTAAAGGGGTCTTGACCCACAAGTGAGAACCACTGCCTCAGGGGACCCTTATGCTTGAATGATGGTGAGCTAGCTTACACTGGGTCAGCCTATGAGGAGCTCTCCTTGGCCTTGGGGGAGGAGATCAGCTTACAAGTCTGCTTATCATGAAACAATAGGTTGTTCTGACCTCAGCTTATCCGCAATCACTGTTACTTAGGAAATTGGTGTTTGTAAACTTGCTAGAGTTTACATATTTTTATTTTATTCCACTGCTTTTTATTAGGGTTTTTTATTTGTTTGTTTTTAAGTTAAAATATAATAGATTTTTGTTTTGGGGGCAAGATTTTTGTTTTCGGTCTATATACCTAAAGACTGGCCTTAAATTTACTGAAGCCAACCTTGAACTGCTAATCCTCCTGCCCCTACCCCGTAGGTTCTGGCATTACTGGCATGTGCTGTGGGTTTTATCCTTTTCTTCCATACTTTGTTCTTATTTGTCCCCTCCTCCAGTTCTTCCCACTGTCTCCTGCCCTCCTCGTGTGGTGCCCTTTCATACCCCATAGCCCCACTTCTGCCTTCATGTCACATGTTTTCCATTACCTTTTCCCCCATTGAGAGTGTTTCTTTTCTGTTATGCTCTCTTTTCTAGTTTCATGACCTCCATTAATACACGTGCACACACACAAATTAAAATGTAGGATCCACGTATGAGGGAAGATACAAAGTATTTGTCTTTCTGGTTTGGCTTATTTCACTCAACATAATGATTTCCACTTGCATTGGTTTTCCTGCAAATGTCATGATTTCATTTTTTATTGTGTCTGGACAAAACTCTATTGTATATATGAACCACGTTTTCTTTACTCATTCATCTGTTGATGCACATGGAGACTGGTTCCACTTCTTACCCGTGATGATTAGTGCAGCGGTAAGCATGGGTGAGCAGAGAGCTCTGTGGCAGGACTGAAGAGTCCTTTGTGTACATCTTCCCAGGTTACTGTAGTAAGGTGCCACACTTCTCTCTGGGAACGGTACAGATCTCTTAGAAAAGACTGATGATACCACTTGCTGAGAGCTACTTACAGAGCCTGGGCTTTTGCTGATGATGACAATATCTATTGAAAAGTGTTGTCAGTTAAGGAGATATTTTTTCATGTGATTTCAGGTGGAGTACCAGTGTGAAGGCTTTCTTGAAAAGAATAAAGACACCGTTTTTGAAGAACAAATTAAAGTCCTTAAATCAAGCAAGGTAACCATGGATAGACTTAACTCTCATCAAGATATGTTCCATAAAATGTTAATTGCTTCAGCATAAGTCTTTAACACTAATAATGATTTTAAACAAAAATCAGTTTTATTTACATTTTTTAATTTGTCAAATGTATGACACTTACTTAATATTTGTCAGGCAGAAATAGTGACAAATCAGGGAAAGATCTGACAGAATATGATACAGCCAACTCTCACGAGAGCAGAGAGGAAAGGGAAGCTGCTTAAGGGGCAATGCAGAGAGGAGAGGAGGCAGTTTTACTAGAAGTTTTTAACAGGACAGTAATAGAGAGACAGGTTGTCGAGAAAGAACACAGGTGAAGATGGAGACTGCCAGAGAATGAGGAGTCAGAAGATCAGAAAAGATTGCTAGAGTTAGTTTGAGGACAAGCAGAGCAATTCAGAGACTGAGAAAAAGGCCGGATTGAATAAGTCAGCTGGGAGAGGAGTTTGAGCAAAAATAGCTGAGTTGACCTAGCCAGCTGGGAGCTCAGAAGACCAAGAAAGGGTGAGCTTATTCAGCAGTAAGTCTTAGGGGCAGAAAACATTCTAGGCATAGGTTAGATTGTACAAAGACTAGAAGTTTCCAGGATTAGGCTTAGGTTAGCAGACAGAGGCAATAATTCTCTGAGACAACAACTGAAACAGGTGAATAAGTTTCTTTTACAACAATATCATAAGCTAAGATTTTGGAGTAATGACCTATCACAGAATTGTCTGGATTCTTGTTTCCATACTGTTTTCATATATAGCTACTAGGAACTAATTGTTCCTCTTTGGAATGTTGTCATATAAGATCATGTTACAATAGTTCTTTCGTGTAGCCAACCTTACTAGACTATATAAATTATTCTTCAAAACAGGGAATATATTTGTTTGTTTAACAGGCAGCCATTATTATGTTATACTCATCATGAGTAACTTCCTTAACTACCCTGATAGCTTTTTTGGTTGTTTTTGTTGTTGTTTGTTTGTTTTTGTTTTGTTGTTTGGTTTGTTTGGTTTTTGTGATACTGAGGATTTTGTCTATGGCTTTATGGTTGCTGAAGGAGCCCTCTAATATTAAACTGTATCCCAGCCTTACATTTATGGGATATGAAATCACATGACTTTGTCTTTCAGTATAAGTGATCTCATAGAAAATCTTTTTTTCTAAATAATCTGAGATCAGTAAATAATTGGTGCTTACAAGTGTGACTTGAGTTGCACAAATGATTAATTACTAGTTTCAGGAATTTTCATTCAACTGTATTGGCTAGTATCCACTCACTTATTTAAGATAATCACCTTTAATCACAGCACCTATGAGACAGAGACAGGCATATCTCTGAGTTTGAGATCAGCCTGATCTGATCTACAGAACTAGTTCCTACGGTGATACAGTGAGACCCCATCTCAGAAAACATATGATTATGGTTATTGCACTAAAGTTCCAAATTTCTTGAAATCAAATATAATACACATAGGATAATAGGGTTTTCTCTTTTTCTGTACAATCTAAATTATTTTCTTAAAGCCATTAATTCATCACTAATGTTTACCTCCTGATATTAAAAGCTTGTTCATAACGCCTTCCTACTGAGACTCTTGGGTCTTTCTGAGTTAGCGCTTTTTACTTTCGATACCTCAGACCTGAACTAGTCCTTTGCCTCTGCTGCATAAAACCCCTTATAGGACTGAGATAATAAGCTCAGTCTTCTCAATTAATATTTTTCTTATAAAATAATTATAGTTCAAAACCAGTTATATGTTTAATTGAAATTTCCTTTGTATTAGTTAGATTTTCAGCTTTGTATATAGTAGTTTTGAGTTTGTTCCACCCCAAATATTATTGTAGAGTGCTTTTGTTCTTTTTACCATATAGGAACAATTGTTTATTAGAAACATTTGTACTATGTCTTCTACAAAGTTGGGGTTTAGGGTATAAGTTTCCTGTTGTTCTGGCTTGTCTTTTGGGGGAGTGGCTCATTTGGTGCAGCCTCGCAGTCACTCTATTGCTAAATCTGGCCTGGAACTCATGATCTTCCTGTCTCTATCTCCCAAAGCGCTGGGATTGTAGCTGTGTTGCCTCCAATACAGTCCTAGAGCATAATTTTCTTTTGCTGTTCCTGACTTAGTTTAAGATGCTACCAGAACTATTTCAAGATGAGGAGAAGGCCATCAGTCCCACCTCTGCCACCTCTTCAGGGCGTACCCCTCTCACCCGAGTTCCAGTAAAGCCTGCCAAAGGCCGACCTGGCCAGACGGCCAAAGAGCACAAGAAGACTGTGGGCCATCAGGTGAGTTCAGGGGCCGCCGCTGCCAGACTCCTTCCCCTCAGCTTCCACAGAGCCTCAGGCCTTCCTTCTTCAGCCTTGCAGACAGGTTCTTCAGGTGAGGAGAGATCAGTGTTTCTGCTGCACAAACAGCAGAGTCCACTTAGACTTCCCCCACCCTAGACTGATAACTTTCCATCAGCCTTTCCCAAAATAATTTTCTCTGAGTCTCAGTTCCTCTAGTGCATACCAAGTTTCAGACCACTACTGTCTTTGCTGTGTTATTGGTTGTCTCATCTTTGTATTTCTACAGAGCATTTGTCAGCTTCCTCGGTGCAAGAAAGCACCCTTTCCTTCCTCGGATATGCTGTGCCCTGTGAGCAATGGGGAACAGTCCACACATGCATAGTGCCTGAACACTAAGGGATTTGGAAGGAAGCCAGAGACTAGTCAGCAGAGAGTGTTACTCTTTGAGGCCTTGTGCCAGTGCAGGAACAGGCCCTGACGTGGGGCCACAGCCTCCAGCCTGGGCCCATGTCCTTAACGACACTCCCTTTCTGTTTGTCCTTCATCCTGATCTCTGCTTGCTCTTTATACAATATTAAGAAATGTGCAGCTTTTTAGTATTATATAGCAGAGTTCATGCCTTACATGATTAAATGGCCCTAGTAGCAAAATTATAAGTCACATATAAAGGAGTTCACAACAGGAAGCTACAGAAAAAGGAGCAGAAGGAACATGTAGAAAATAAAAGCTCTAGGGGCTGGAGAGATGACTCAGAGGTTAAGAGCACTGTCTGTTCTTCCAGAGGTCCTGAGTTCAATTCCCAGCAACCACATGGTGGCTCACAACCATCTATAATGAGATCTGGTGCCCTCTTCTGGCATGCAGGCAGAAAACTGTATAAATAATAAATAAATCTTTAAAAAAAAATAACTTCCACCAAAAAAAAGAAGAAAAAGAAAAGCACTAGAATTCTTGTTTAGCAATCGTCCCGTATGAAGATGGCTTTAAATTAGTTTGCAAAGTCAACTCCATTTATGTCAAAGGAAGAGAATTTTAACAAGAAATTCTAACAAAAGTTTAATTTTTATTTAAACCCTTTTCATGCAGTTTCGAAACTCCCTTCACCTGCTTATGGAGACCCTGAACGCCACTACTCCTCACTACGTGCGCTGTATCAAGCCTAACGATTTCAAGTTTCCGTTCACGTAAGTCAAGCTGAGAGAAGAAGAAGGACTTCTGGGGAAAACCTTTGTTTGTTTGTTTGTTTGTTTTGTTTTGTTTGAGACGGGGTTTCTCTGTAGTTTTGGCTGCCCTGGGCTTGCTTTGTAGACCAGGCTGGCCTTGAACTCACGGCAGTCTGCCTGCCTCTGCCTCCCTGAGTACTGGGATTAGAGGCATCCTCCTCCACACCCGACACTAAGGAAAATCTTTATGTCTTGTAGAGGGAATCAATTCCTTGAGTAAATTTTTACTTTTCGTTTCCTTTTGCCAACATGAAAACAAATTAGCAGTTAGCTTTCTAAGGATTTGACATTTTGAGACCAACCATGTATTTTTGGTTCTGTTTTGACTCTGTCTCTGTTGGAGATCTTTCTGGCTCTTTATTAATTTGGACATTAGTTAAAAGCATACCTGAATGGGCTAAAGGCCTCTTTGGCCAAGCTTACCTGCTATTTTTTATCTGTTGAAGCCAGAGAATGTTTATCAAAATCTCTGATGGTGTCAAAGTATCTGATGGTGTAGATGGTCCATAGTCTATTAAATCAGCCACTGTGGATAAGTCATTTAGGTGTTACAACATCTTTTAAAAAATGTTTTAATAAAAATATAGTTACATCTCTTTCCTCCCTTCAGTTCCCACCAGCTACCCTTCTGCAAATCCCTCCTCTGTCCTGTAACAAGTTTCTAACATGTATGTTTTGCCAAACATTTCTGTACCTCCTTAGGATAACATGATTCTAGAGGAATTTGTGGCTCCAAGGATCAAGTATATGATTTGATAATTGTGCATATTTATTAAAATATCACATCTTATCCCATAAGTAACCACAAATAGCATGTATGAAATGAATTTATATTAGCAAGCCTTATCTCTTACCAGCAACCAAAGGCCTGAGAAGACTGTGTAGGAATGGGCTTGGATTGTTACTTAGATGTCAGGTACCAGATCAACATGAACAGTCATCTGACTAGGAGAAGGACTTCCTGTTGCTTCTTTTGGTGACATTTTAACGTTAATATGTCATTTTTAGTGTCTTAGTTCCTTTTCTTTTTGACATAACAAAAACGCCATGACCAAGGCAGCTTATAAAAAGACTACTTTGAGGCTCATGGTTATAAAGGGTTAGAGTCCATGACCATCATAGTGAGGAATGTGGCAGCAGACAGGCAGGTATGCTGTTCAACCAGCACTGAGAGCTTACATTTTGATCAACAAGCAGGAGGCAGAAAAAGACAAGGAGAACTTTGAAACCCAGTGACATACCTTCTCCAACAAGGCTATGCCTCCTAATTCTTTCTAAGCATTTCCACCAACTGGGGACCAAGCATTCAAATATATGAGCCTGTGGGGGCCATTCTCGTTCAAACCACCATATTTCAGATGAAAAAAATGTGAAATGTAATACAAAATAAATATATTTTCATTGCTTTCACTACTAATGCTTCATATGTGCACAGTAAGTAGCTAGTAGAACAACAAAGTTGGTTTTTTAAAATAACTGAATGGGGCCTGTTTAATTTGTCCTTTCAGGTTCAGTCTTTATCTTAGGGGCGGTCCATGTACTGAGCTGACGAAGTCTGAGCGTTTTCAGCCAGGCCATAATTATTCACTCATTACAGGATGGGCAGAGTTAGGGAGAACCCTGTCTTCTTTCTTGTTAGGATGCTCAGTGGACTTTCTTATGAGACGGTAGTGTGTGAACTGGGGCAACTGTCTTCAGCTCTTTATTTCTATGCTAAATGTCTCTTCCCTGCTATTTTATGGATTTTCCATTAGATCACTGTTCCAGCTTTTAAATGCATTCTTTGATAGTTTATCTACTTGACTTTTGACAAGAGGATTTACCCCTTGGCAGTCTGGGTCTTTAGTGGCTAACAGCCTTTGCTGCTCCCTGCAGATTTGATGAGAAGAGGGCGGTGCAGCAGCTGAGAGCGTGTGGTGTCCTGGAGACCATCCGAATCAGCGCGGCAGGCTTTCCCTCACGG
Source organism: Pachyuromys duprasi (assembly GCA_028658305.1). Lineage (NCBI taxonomy): Eukaryota > Metazoa > Chordata > Mammalia > Rodentia > Muridae > Pachyuromys > Pachyuromys duprasi. The sequence continues at coordinate 41,596,983 of CM053749.1, read as the reverse complement.
TGAGCACCGTCTTCAAATGTTAGGGAGCCTTCTGGGAGCAGTTCTTCAATCTGTAAGCTGATATGGGCTTCTTTTCTAGGTGGACTTATCAAGAGTTTTTCAGCCGGTACCGGGTCCTAATGAAGCAAAAGGATGTGCTGGGAGATAGGAAGCAAACATGCAAGAATGTGTTAGAGAAGCTGATCTTGGTGAGAAGAGTTTTCACTTAACTGTTTCTGAAAAGCAGCAAAAGCCCTGCAAACGTCTTTGTTAAACACCATAACCCAGATTATTTGGTGATGGATAAGTTGGGAAATGCCAGGCATAGAGGGCAAGTGAGACTCACTGTGTTTAGTATGCTAGAAGCAATACGGATGCTGATAGCCACCATCAGAAAACTGTTATAAAGGCTGGACTCAGGTCTGAGATGCAGCCCTTTCAGATAATTCAATCATTGTCAATAAAAATCTTCTTAGTACTTAGTTATAGAAGACACCAGATGTAATTGAGGAAAAGTCCATTTTTATTTTAAAGAGAAGTGATGTGTTTAAAGATGAGCATACAGATTACATCTACATCAAATACTGAGTGAGGACTTGAGGAATGGTGCAATACAAGAGTCAGGCTTGACCCCAGAGTTCGATTCCCAGGACCCATGTAGGCCCACACCTCTGGCCTTGTCAGCCCCTTACACTTTCACACAGATATCCACTCAAAGACATACGTGCATGCATATAACTGAAAATCTTAAAATAAGAAACATGACAAAAATGCAGAGGAATCAGGGGAGAAACTAAAGGAAAGCAAAACCATATCCAATTATGAGATGGAAGAATAATTTCATGAGGTGTGGGATGTAAATCAGGTCCTGAAGAATGGGGTAAATTTGGATAAACATGGAAATAAGCTATAAAGAAGAAGAAAAATACAGGATTTGATAAGATGGCTGGAGAAATGGTTAAGGGCTCCTGCTGCTTTTGCAGAGGACTTGAGTTCGGTTCCTCGCACCCACATTGGGTAACTTGCAACTATACCTCCAGTTCCAGGAGATCCAGTGCCTTCTTCTGACTTACTTGGCCACCCATACCCACGTGACATTCACTCATGTAGACACCTACATAATAAAATAAATCTTTAGGGCTAGAGAGATGGCTCTGCAATTAATAGTACTTCCCGTTCTTACAGAGAACCTAGGTTTGGTTCCCAGCACCCATATGCATCTCACAACTATCCTTCAAGTTTCAAGGGATCTAGCACCTTCCTTTGGACTCCACAGATGCTAGTCCTGCACAATATGCACATTGTGTGCATGCAAGCAGAACACTCATACATGTAATTAAAACAGAAAGAAGCAGTAAGGTGGCCTTTTACAGGTCAGAGTGTGTATGAGACGGGATTGTTAGGGACAGATGATGGTGCTATAGACAGGCTTGCGTACCAGTCTGAGAAGCTCTCAAACTGTTTTGTGTAGTCACCTGGAGGGTTCGCCAGACACGGATTGCTAGATTATTCTACCCTACAATTTCTGATTTAGTAGATCTGGGATGGGCCCAGTACTAACACCCCTTCCCCCTATCTACTCTGTAGATAGAACACAGGGCTTTACATGTACCAGGCAAGTATTTTGCACTGAGCTAAACCCTTATAATTTGCATTTTTAACAGTTCCCTGGACCTACACAGTACGCATATGAAAATCTCAAATCTGAGTCTTGATGAGTTTGAGATTCATGAAAAGGTTGCTTAAAAATTAATTTTACTTGCCCCTCACTGTGAAGTAGTCATAATTACTAGCTATTAATTAAATGTAACTGTTCTTTGATAATGTTTTTTTTTTCCTTTGAGAAAACTAATGATCTCGTTTTAGTAATGTTTTTTAAGATCTAGTCTGGTTATTTTTTTGAGTTTGTCCCAACTCCTTTCTGAGTTGGGTTCAGATGGGAACATGGAACAGGAAGCTGACAGTCATGCCCCCTGCCTCCTCACCCAGACCACTCCAGGCCTGGATCCAGTGGAGGCAGGGGTGATAGCTAAGGTAGGATGGGGCAGTGGGAGAGGACTAGCGAGGGTTCCTCTGTGAACGCTATTAAATAATTTCAGACTTTTCAGATATATGTTACAGATTCTGGAGTTTTTAACTTCATGGTTAAGGGGATATGTGCTTACAGCAAAAACTGAGTTTCTCTATTTTTGCTTAGAATTTCAGACATAGAAGTGATTAATATATGTAAATTCCACTCTTTCTTGATATGAAAATGATTAATGATTTGCATGCTTGCATCTGAGGTAAAGCACCTCAATCAATGGATGTCTCCATTTACTGTACAGCTCTGCTTATGCACGAAAGTCAGTACAGTATATGTAATTGTATTGTTTATGAAAGAAGTTTACAGTCGAGACAGGTTTCAGACACATTTATGAGGTTGTATCTAATTTGAGATGCTGTTGAAGTGATAACTATGTAGAAGCACACCCTTAATATGAACACACGGATTTGGAAGGATTGGTTGTTAGTTTATTTTTGTTTTGTTTTTAACTTTTTATTTTGTGTGCTTTCTTCCTGCCTTACTCTTCACACTGGTGTTTTTGTTTCTTCAGCTGCTCAAGGATTATACAGCCTGATGTAATCTTACAGCAAATCAGTCAAAGAGAGTGTCAGCATCTCCATTTCCTTGAGATGTTTAAAGTCCAGACAAGGAAATAATAGCTGCATAGAACCCACAACCAGTTTTGGGCCTCAGATAATAATTCCAGGTAGACTAATTCTGGAAAATAACCCTTAGGCTAGCATTTTCACTAAAATCCTTTCTATTTACACAACTTAAAAAAGATCAAGAATCTGGCTCCATTAGTTTATTGAAATGTAGCCCAGGTCTTAGATGATAGATTCATCCTTTTACTGATTCTGCTTCTGGATTTTTTTTTCCCACATCTTGAATTTCCTTTATAAGGTAATTATTTCTCCTTGTGTATTTTCCCTTACAATAGGACAAAGACAAATACCAGTTTGGTAAGACAAAGATTTTTTTCCGTGCTGGTCAAGTGGCCTATCTAGAAAAACTGAGGGCTGACAAACTGAGGGCCGCCTGCATCCGGATCCAGAAGACTATCCGAGGGTGGCTGCTAAGGAAGAGATACCTGTGCATGCAGAGGGCGGCCATCACAGTGCAGCGATACGTGCGGGGCTATCAGGCTCGATGGTAGGTCTCCGTGTGGCCTCGTGTACCTCATGGTCCATTCTAAGACAGGTCTGAATGAGGAGATAGTGTCTCACTCACTATTCATTTCAAAGCATAGCAGATTTACTCACAAGACAATTAAAGAGAACAAAATTGCACATGGATTTGAATTGCTTCCCACTTGGGTCTATAGACTTTGTGCATCTCTTCCTGTAACATGGAACCTGAAAAACTTGTATGTAAATTAAAATGTTCATGAATATGAGACATTAATCCTGACTATTCAGAAGCAATTGGTTGAGAAAAGTTTTAGCAAAGAATTATAGTTCAGTGTCATTACATATACAGACAGTTTTAATTTAGAGGTACAAGTAGAAGTGAATTAATAGTAAAGAACACATACTCAGAAAAAGATGGTACTAGAACAGTACAGTGATCTAATATAGCTGGTGAGAAAGTATGTAATTATTCTGTGCATCAGTTTGCCGTGTAAAGGAAACATAGCATGGGACAATGATCCTGTCCTAGAAAGAATAAAGCTCTATGAACTTCCTTTTCTTTATTGCAAAATGTGACAATATGGGACATCCTGCTTTTCAAAGTTAGAGAGACCCCAATGAGAAAATACTTTAAGAGCTACATCTTGCTGAACACATGTAAGTAAATTTAAATGCTTATAAATCATGAATGTTAGAATAACAACCAGGGAGGCTCTGCTCAGGTGCCTGAGACATTGACATTGGTGACAGCAACCTTGATGGCTGATACTGCACCACTCTTTTTTGTTGTTGTTTTTTTGAACAGCTACGCTAAGTTTCTGCGCAGAACCAAGGCAGCAACCACCATTCAGAAGTACTGGCGCATGTATGTGGTCCGCAGAAAGTACAAGATCAGACGAGCTGCCACTATTGTTCTTCAGTCTTATTTGAGAGGCTACTTGGCAAGAAATAGGTATCGCAAGGTAAGACACTGTTTTCAGGTTTGCTCATGCAGTCCAGTAATAGGAAACATGTTCTCTGTTTATACCAGCTACCACAGGGTCTGCTGTAGGCAGAGAAGCCGTGTGGAGATAACTAACAACTGGAATGTATGCTAGTGTTAGGTAATTAGACATACTTGTTAACAACACACTACAAAAGAAAATGTTTCCCATTTCCATTTGTCTGTAGAATTTGTAAAATTAAAAAGGTGAATGAGAAATAAAAATCATAAACTTGGTTGCCAAAAACAACAGTACTTATTTTCTCAGGTTTCTAGAGGCCAAAAGTCCCAGAACTGCTGGACTGTACCCATAGACATATCAGTCTCCATGTCAGTTCTCTAGTAAGGGGAGCAGAGGCTGTCTCTGACATGAGACCGTTACCTGCTCTTTGATTACTCCCCTCGGGAGGGTCAACCCAGACAGCCCCTAGAGAAAGAAGATCCAGACAGTCCTGATGAGACGTGAGAGGCTAGGGTCAGACAGTAGGGGAGGAGGACCTCCCCTATCAGTGGACCAGGGAGAGGAACGTGGGGGGAGGGGAGAAGGAAGGAAGGACGGGGACTGGGAGATGAAGGAGGATACAAAATGAATAAACTGTTAATAATAATAATAAATCAGCAGTACCACATTCTCCAAAAGCCCCAAGAGTACATTCCTTGGCCCTTCTAGTAGTGGCCTATACTCCAGCCATATTGCTCCAATCTCTGTTTTATCTTCCTATCATTTGTCTCTTACAAAAAATATCATGGAGCTGGTTAAATTCCCCAGAACCCACATCGTGGAAGGAGAGAATCAACTCCCACATATGTCTCCACCAAAGTAATTGGGTTTTTTTAGGCATTTTTAAAATGATGATGCTATTTAGGTCCCACTTTCATAATCCCAGATAATATCTCCATCTCAAGATCATTAACCTAGTCACATCTACAAAGTCTCTTTTTCCAAATGAAATCACAACTACAAGTTCTAGCGATTAGGACGTTTTGTCATTGGGGTCCATTATTCAGACAGTTACAGAGCAGTAAACTACACAGATAGGTTAAATATATGACAGGTGGGCAGAAGATCATCCTAAGAATGAGAAAAGCTTAAAAGAATTTATCATGGTGAAGAGAAAATAACTATAATATTTGTATGGTGAAAGTTATGTTGACTAGAGTATGGTGTATTTTTGATACTGTATGTGTGTTTGTGTGCTTTGCAGGCTTGGCAGTGTGTGAGAATGCAAGCTGTACATGCCTATGTGGAGAGCAGAGCAGGACCTCAGTTGTCTTCCTTTTTACCGTGAGACAGAGTCTCTAACTGAACCTGAAGCGCAAGCTCTTGGCCAGGCTAGTCAGGCAGCAAATCCCAAGTCAACTTGTCTCCCCGTGTCAGTGCTGGGGTTACGGGACATGCATCCATGCTTGGCTGTTTTGTAGGTGCTTGGGACTCCCAGCCAGGTCTTCACGTTTGTACAGCAAGCAGTCCTCACCCGCTAAGCCGTCTTCCAAACCAAAAGATTTCCAAGAACTCTGTTTTCCATGTGGCACTGGGGTTGATTTCAAGGCTGTGTACATAATGACCATACAGTTGTATACTAAGCCACACTCTCGGTCTTACAAGAAACCGTTGCATCATAGAATAACTAATGATACTCTGTAGATCATAGGTCACTGATGAATCTTTTATAAAACATCCATTGGGTTCTGTGTGTGCGTGTATGTGTGTGTAGAAAGGGTAAGCGCGGATGTCAGAGGAAATTTAGAGGACTTGATTCTTTCCATCATGTGGGTTCCAGGGAACAAACTCCTTCTTAAAAATTGTTCACATTGTTTCTACTTAATGGTCTTTCGTGACAAGAAGTTTATCACATAAGGTATCTCTCTTTTTTTTTTTCTAAGTTGTAATAAATTTAAGAGATTATCATGAGAGCCAGGCATGGTGGCCAGGTCTTTAATCCCAGCACTTGGGAGGCAGAGGCAGGCAGATTGCTGTGAATTCAAGGTCAGGCTGGACTATACAGAGAAACCCTGTCTCAAAAAAACAAAAAACAAAAACAAAAAAATGCGAACAAGCAAACAAAAAAGATTATCATGACTTTAAGAAAGTAAAATTAAGATGACTTTATTTTACATTTTCTTGCTTTTAGCTTTCTCTTTAAAGCTCTGTTCCTCTACCTTATCATCCATAACAGATTCTTATTACATTAGAAACAGCAGCAGTAGGAAATCATATTAGAATGATAAACCTCAAATGTGGCAGACAAAAGCATCAACTGGAGGCTGAGGAAGGTAGCTCTCACCCTTAAATCTAGCACTCAGCGGAAAGAGGCAGTTGGACCTCCATGGGTTTGAGGCCAGCCTGGTCTACATAGTGAGTTCCAGGCCAGCTCTCTCAAACAAACAAAAAGAATGTCACCTTCTGTTTCAGGAGTAGGGTCAATAAGTCGTTAATAACCTTTTGCTGTATCAGGTGTCAGCCTCTCACCAGCTTACTGGCTGTCCCCATGACCTCATGTATAGACCTAATACATCGTGGAGCAGGGTAGCGGGACAGCAATCTTTTATTTTAATAACAGAGTTCACAAAGTTCCTGGTTCTTGGTACTTTTTTCTACTTACCAGCAGAAATCATACACTAATTAGGAAACTGATACTTTTTTTGTGTTCTCCATAGAATTTTTCTGTTTTCCATTTCTGGTATTTTTTTATTTAGACTGTTTATAGTCATATATATGTGTGTACATGTAATAACGTACACATATAAAATATAATTAGAAAAGTGGGCATTGAAAGGTGATTTGAGAAATATATACACCTATATATTTTTTAAATGTGCCTTTATATTTTTGGAATGTATAGTCCACATAAGAACACTGCTGATTCAATTTTTTTTGTCTTTCTCTCTTGGTAGGGATTCTCAGTTTGACATACATAGGTGGATAGACTTGAACTTTGGGTCTAGAGTCTCACGTTATGTGCCTTTTTTCTGCAGATACTCCGAGAGCACAAAGCAGTCATCATTCAGAAACGTGTCCGTGGCTGGCTGGCTCGTACACATTACAAGAGGACCATGCAGGCCATCATCTACCTTCAGTGCTGCTTCCGGCGGATGATGGCCAAGCGTGAGCTGAAGAAACTCAAAATTGAGGCTCGCTCAGTGGAACGCTACAAGAAGCTCCATATTGGCATGGAAAACAAGATCATGCAGCTGCAGCGCAAAGTGGATGAGCAGGTGTGGTTTAACAGGAGCCCTGAAGATAGAGCAGAGCTGAGGAAGGCCACCGGGCTTGTTCTTAGCGGCCGCTCTGCTTGACTACCCTGAGTCCTAGGAGCAGACAGGAATTTATTCTTTAAAATACCCCACTCCAAACCTGAACGATCATGACTCACAGTATAATTACACTCTGCCGAACTCGCTCAGCACTGTCGTCTATTTGTCTGTACATTTAACAGTTGTTTGGCACTGCAGTGGCAAGAGACTCAGGAAGATGTCCAGGCTTCTGAGAAGCCCACAGTCTGTTTGCAGAGAGAAAATTCCATTGCTTAGCAGTAGGTACTAACTAGTATTTTATCACATGCAAATGATTGAAAGGTAATTAAGAATAAGAGATAAGGAGAGCAAGGAGAGATGGGTCAAAAAGAAATAAGATTTATCAGGTCTTCTGAATGACATGAGAGGAATTTTGAGATTTGTAAGTAGCTAAGTAGATTCTTAAGTCTACTCTATCATTATTATTCATATTCTATCTAGTTCATGAACTTATGTTTTATTAGCCCCAAGTTCTGACCTGTAGTAGACAGATGCTATCACTGAACTAAAATCTCAAGCCATAAGATAGAGTGGCTTAAACATGTATTCCAGGTATACAGGAGGCTGAGACAGGAGAATGGCCTCAAATTCAAGGTCACCCTGAGTTATAGTGTGAGCCTGTGTCTCAAAAACAACAAATAAACCCAAATTCTTGTGTATATGTGTATCTCCATAGGCTAGGCCCTTATTGACTCCACAGGCTGGCCTCAAGGTCTCACTACTCCTGTCCCTGTCCATCAAGCAGATGAAATTACTGGGTTGTGTTACCATTCCCACGTTCAGCACATGGTTTTTAATATTACTTTAAAGTATGCTTAAAAACAGGTATCCAATCTCTATTTTAATTAATTATTTATTTATTTTAATTTTGTGTGTATTGGTATTTTAATTGCATGTATGTCTGTGCACCATGTGTGTGCCTGGTGTATGGAAGCCAGAAGAAGGTCAGATTCCCTGAAACCAGAGTTACAGATGGTTGTAAGCCACCATGTGGGTGCTGGGTGCTGGGGATTGAACCAGATCTTCTGGAAGAGCAGGCAGTTCCCTTAATCAGTGAGCCATCTCTGTAGGCCCTCACCTTACTTCTGGATTAAGAATTAGGAAATTCTGGGGGTAGAAGAATGGCTCAGTGGTTAAGAGCATTCCAGAGGTCCCAGCGCCCACATGGTGGTTCACAATCTGTAACTGTAGTCCCGTGGGATCTGATGCACTCTTCTGGCGTGCAAATGTGCATATAGACAAAACTCTCATAAAGTACACAAATAAATCTTAAGAAAAAAGAATTTGGGGGGGAGGGCTGGAGAGATGGCTCAGCTATTAAGACAACTGGTCCTCTTCAAGAGGACCTGAATTCAATTCTCAGCTCACAGCTGTCTATAACTCCAGGTCCAGGGAATCCAACCCCTTCACACAACAGCCACATATGTGGGCAAAACAGCAATGCATATAAAAATTAAAAATAAAATAAAGTATTAAAAAATTAGAAACTTAAGAATTTACTGTGAAACTTTATTTGTGATTATGAGAAAATTCATCTATGATGTTTATCATATAAAACAGAATTGATTGTTCTGTGCTATTCTGTATTTGTATGATGAAGAAGCCATTGGTTAGATTATGGAAGGTGCCAAGCAGGTAGGAACTGATGCCCATAGCCTTGTCTACTTATAAGGAAATGTGTTATCACTGTGTCCTGATTCTGATGCTCAGTGTTGTTGACTACTTTATTTGATTGTTTGGGTTTGAGGTTTTTTGTTTGTTTGTTTTGTTTTGTTTTCTCAAGACAGGGTCTCACTATGTAGCTCTGGCTGTCCTGGAACTTACTCTGTAAACCAGGCTTGCTTTGAACTCAAAAAGATCTACCTCCCTTTGCCACCCAAGTGCTGGGATCAAAGGTGTGGGTCATCACACCTGGCTCAGTGTTGTTTTTAATGCAAGGTTGTGTTATGGTCATTTTAGTATAGCAAAGTTGGCCAGAGTCTATCTCAATGCTATGATGATACAAAAAGAATTCATAGCTGGAATTGCATTATATAACCTGCCTTTAATCCCAGTACCTCAGAGGCAGAGACAGAGGAAGGCAGATTTGATGAGTTTGAAGCCAGCCTGGTCTATATAGTGAGTTTCAGACCAGCCAGTGCTACATAGTGAGACCTTGTCTTGAAAAGAGAATTCATAGCTGGACTTGGTGATATATAATCTGAGGCAGAGGATCGTGAGTTCAAGGCTTTGGGTTGCCTAACAAGTTCTGGATCAGCTGGACTAAATAGTAAGACCTAGTCTCTAAACAAAAGGAAAAACCCAGAAGAATCTAATTGATTATCATGGCTTCCTCATTACATGTATTTGGTCATTCATATTATAAACATTTATTTATTGTTACTACTGTTTATATTTAAAGAATAAAGACTACAAATGCCTCATGGAGAAACTGACCAATCTGGAAGGAGTATACAACTCTGAGACTGAAAAACTACGAAATGATGTAGAACGTCTACAGCTAAGTGAAGAGGAAGCCAAGGTTGCCACTGGACGGGTCCTTAGTCTGCAGGAAGAAATTGCCAAACTCCGCAAAGACCTAGAACAAACTCGATCAGAGAAAAAAACCATCGAAGAACGAGCAGATAAATACAAACAAGAAACTGAGCAGGTAGGAAACAATATTTTTGTCCCCATTGTCCCTTGCACAGAGTAATGTTGTTGTCCTGACCTGGTTCCTCTGAATCCATATTCCATTTTATTGGAAGACATGATGCAAGTTTCAGTGCTTCACAGTTTGTACAGATGTTTCCCATGATTAACAAGTAGGTTGTGGTCTTGGAGTAGAACATTTACCTCTAGTAAGAACAGAAACAAAGTAAGGTTTCAACAGTGAAAATTGATATCTGTGTACTGCCTTTATATGTTTTATGTTTCTATTAAAAAATGCCTCAGACTAAGTAATTTATAAAGATTAGATAAATTATAAAGATCCACTTAGTATAAGTAGACAAGGTATGGGCATTGGTTCCTACCTGCTTGGCAACCTTCCATAATCTAACCAACGGCTTCTTCCTCATACAAAGAGAGAACAGCACAGAACAATCATTTCTGTTTTATATGATAAACAACTCCATAGGTGGAGTGTTCTCGTACTCACAAATGAAGTTTCATAGTAAACTCTTCCTTAGCCATGTTTCTAGAGGCTGGGAAGTGTGAGAGGATGGTACAGTGTCTGGTGAAGACTTTAACGTTACATCATAACATCAGGGGATCACACAGCAAGGAAGAACAAGTGTGCCGCTCCCTCAGGAACACGTCAGTGCATAAACAGGTTACCCTGTTGATGACGGCATGATCGTCACAGCCCAGGTGTCTCACTCAGGTCCCACCTCGGATATTAACAGTGAAGTTAAGGACATTGAGAGAAGGCCCACATCACAGCATTTATCAGACTCTTTCAGTGTGGACTTGATGAGATGTAGCCTTCTTGTTCTTGATGGTGGATGCTGTGATTCAGAGGCAGATCAGTGAACTGTTAGTGCCTGGCATTACAGTAGGAATTCCTATGGAAACATGTATTAAACTGTTACATCCAAGTTGGGGAAACCTAGTTTGGAGCTGCTGTGCAGATGGAACTCCCCAAATGTTCAGTTTCATCCATGCTATGAATCTAATTTATGTTAAAACTTATTGAGCATAGGAAATAGCTAGGCTCCCAAGAAAAGTAAAGAAGTGTATTTAAACACTTTTAAAGACTCTCACAATTGGGCTTCCTGGGAAGTAGTAATTGATTTTGAGTGAGTCCACAGAGATCACTTTCTCTAGATGAAAACAGCTGAATTGTCAATTGCAGCTGATTAATCCTCACTTCTTCCATGCTGGATTCTGATCATTGGACAACCTCTTCAGGAAGAGCTGACATGCACTACAGGCAAAATGCTGTAGCCATTAAGATTACTGCCCTGTCATGCTGCTCAGGCTCCATGTAATTTCTCCTGCATCTGAGTCAGACCCCAACTGTACATAGAAACTTCAGTGCCGGTGTGCACTGTTGTTTGTCCTGGAGAGTTTGTTCTTACATAATTCAAATATGCCTTTAAGATCTTTTTTCTTCTTTAGTCTCTAAAAGCTTTGATTCCCCTGTAAAGATGCCTCTTTCTTTTTTCTTTCTTTTTTTTCATAGTTTGCTTTTTTCCTTTCTTCCTTTTCTTTTATCATGTGTGTGTGTTGCTGGGGATTGACTCTCTTAAAACCTCATTACTCTTTCAAAAAAGAAGGCAAGGTCCAAGATGAACTGATTAAAGAGAACCAAAGAGTCAGACTTTAGGGTTCCTACCTTGCTTTTTCTGGTACACCAAATAGTGGTAGAAAGTGGTAAATGCCAGCCCAAATAGACAAGTAAGAAAAGTCCTGAAATGAAACTGAATCAAGTAGCTCTGTGGAACCACTGAATCTTTTCTCTGTGTGTTTAGATCTGATTTGCAAAAGGTGTCTTTTTTTTTTTTTTTCCTGTCTTGGTTCCCCAAAGTTAATGGTGGTTTTCGGGCAAAAGCCTGGTGCTCTAGCAGCTGAACCAGGCAAGGCTCTACCACCAGACCTACTGTATCAATTAAAGCTGCAGATAATGGTGAAAAGTAGAGAGAAGGTCATAAGGGTGCTATGATCCAGAACACATCGGTTTTTGTTTTGTTTTGTTTTTTAATTGCAGTAAAATATACAACATAAGATACACATTTTCTACCTTTTAACTTCCTTCTTTTAAGAGAAGGTCTCACTGTGTCTCACTAGCTGGTCTGGATTCACTGTGTAGATCAAGCCAGTCTCAAATTCAGAGAGATCTGAAGTGCTGATATTAAAGGCATGCGCTACCATGCCTGGCCATAGTTTCTATCATTTTTAAGCATGCATTTATATGGAAATAAATAGATCAATATTGTATTAGGGTCAGTACTTGTTTAAGCATGAAATAAAAAAAAAAGAATCAGTTCTTATGAAATTTTTATAGAAGGTATCGCATAGAAAAGGGAGTATCAGTGGAAAGGTTATAAGAACCACAGGTCAAGGAGAACTACCTGGAAACAGTGTCTTCAGGACATCACATTACTACTGTACTCATGAAAACCCAGCAGCTGCCTGCACAAGATCTGCCAGTCAACATTCCAGCTCATAGGTGGGGCTCACAAGGTCCTGCCCATAGCTGAGGAGCTATTGGCAGTTGATGGCTGTTGGGAGAGGGAGCATCAATTTGCGGGGAGTTAGCCCTGGGTAGGTTGCCCACAGTGCAGTGAGCCGGCCCCACAGCCACATTTATAAAAGAAAACAAAAGGAAAGAAAGAAACAAAGAAACAAAGACAGACAGACAGACAGACAAAGTTGGAAAAGTGTCGTTAGGGATGAGATCCAAGAAGAGTAGCACGGCGTAGATATGGTAAAAATTCGTTGTATATAATACATTGAATGAGATTCTCAGAATAAATTTTTAAAAGATTACATTTTTAAAGGACTTTATGGGGTTGGAGCGATATCTCAGCTGTTAAGGTGTCTCTTGCTCTTCCAGAGGACCAGGTGTAGGCCAACTCATGGCACTATGAACAACCTACCAGGGGCTGCACCCCAGAAGAAAGTCTGTAATTGCAGCTCTAGGGAGTTTGGCACTCTCTTCTGGCTGTGGACACACCCACACATGTGGCATGCACTCATACATACACATAAAAATTTTTTTTAGGACTCATATCTTTAATCTCCTTAATCTGCCCATTTGAGCTGTGGTGGTCTGGCGGCATAGTGAGAAGGTGTTTGGCTAATCTTAGTGGTCAGCTTGACACACTGGAAAGGGGGGAATCTCCAAGAACTGTCTCTCTCAGAATTTCCTTGAACATGTGTATGGGGTGTTTTCTCAATTGCTAATTGACATTGGGAAGGCCCAGCCCTCTGTGGTTGGTAACACCCCTAGGCATGTGGGCCTGGGCTATATAAGAAAGATGGCTGAACCCTAGGAGCAAGCTCAACTCGTGGTTTCTTCTTCAAAATCCTGCCTTGGCTTCCCTTGATGATGGATTATGACCTGGACATGTAAGATGAAATAAACCCTTTCCTCCCCAAATTGCTTTTGGTTAAGGTATTCTGTCACAGTGATAGGAATCAAAATAGAACATGACGATATCCCAACTTTGAGGACAAATGTTTGCTAGATGCTTGGAAGATGCTAATGTTCGCAGAACAAGTAAACCAAGCACTGTCGTTGTCCTGGTTCTTCAAGATATGTCTGCTGTCCTAGAGAAGACAGGAAAGAAGCACTCCTAGGGCCTTAAAGAGCAAACGCAGAGGCTTGCAGCAGCCAGAAAAAAGGCCTTTAGTGGAGGTGGTTTTCATGACGTTTCTCTGGAGAGAGTAAATTTGTGACAAAAGTGTGACAGGTGACAAGGCATACCTAGGTGAAGACAGTGACAATGGGACATCTTGGTCTACTGCAACCATCTCAGCTTGGTGTTTCATTTCATAGCTGGTGTCAAACTTGAAGGAAGAAAACACTTTGCTGAAGCAGGAAAAGGAGACCCTCAATCACCTCATTGTGGAGCAGGCAAAGGAGATGACAGGTAAGACTTGTGTGTCACAGCCTAGCATACAACAACCTACTTCAAACCTAAGCTTTCTAAGTTTGACATTATGTTATCAGTCATAGTCTGCTTAGAGCCAAAATAAGTTTTAAAAGTACATTTACAAAAAAGAGTCCCAAATATTTTAATAAAATTAGTAAACTTACAAACTTGATATCCAGTCTCTGTGTACCAATATTAAATTACATTCAGTAATATGATATGCAGCTGTTTAAAATGTTTTATATGTATGTTTTAAATTGCAGGAATCTTATTGATTTAATAAGAATTCTTGAACTAATTATGGTTAAATATGTTTATGTGTTCTCCTATAAACACACATACACACACATTTGGTTTGTTGGTTTGTTGGTTTGTTGAGTCCAGACTGGCTTTGAACTTGTGGTCTTCCTGCCTTACCCTTCCAAATGTGCCTTCATACCTGGCTATTTGTATATTTTCAAGCTGACATAATTGTAAATATTTGTAAGAACAGTATAATAATTTGGTACATGTGTGGTATATGTAATGATCAAAACAAGGTAACCAGCATTTCCATCGCCTCAAAACCTGTCATTTCTACTTGTAGGAAACCTTCCCACTCTCCTACTCAGCTGTCTTTTGGAACCGTTATTTAACTTCTGTCCAAACATTCTCCCCACCAACCCCACAGCTTTCCCAGTCCCTACGACCATTTTTTCCCCACAGTCTCATCTATCAGATCAGTTTTTAAAGCATCTTTAATGAGTAAGAGCGAACAGTCTTTTTGGCTCTCACTTAGTTCAGTTCTCTTTGCTACCAAACTAAAAATGAAAACTAATTTTTAAAATAAAGAACTAAGGATATATACACATCTTTTATTTGTTGATATGGGGTTCATTAAAATGCTTGTAAATAGAAGGAACCCATCAGATTGGCCTGTAGGCATGTCTCATAGGGAGCATTCTCTTGATTGCTGACTAATGCAGCCCAGCCCATTGGGTGGTACCATCCCACGGCAGGTAGTTGTGGGTTGCATAAACAAAGATAGGTAAAAGAGAGCCTAAAGCCAATAAGCAGGACGATGCCTGCGTCCGTTCCTACCTCTCCATTTCTATTTGAGCTCCTGCCCTGGTTTGCCTCAAAGATGAACTGTGTGTAACCTGTAAGCTAATAAAACCCTTTCCATCCCCTAGTTTTTTGTCAGTGTTTTATCACTGTAACAGATGGAGGAGAAGGTAATCCAGAGTAAAAATTGGAGAAATAGTAAGGAATGAGCCAAAGGTTCCCCTTCAGACTGTGGGAAGAGGAGCCCTCTGTACCTTCCATCCCTCCAGTTAAAGATGATGTAGAGGTACAAGAAGAAATCCTGAAATTAAAATAAAGTGAAGACAAGAGCCCAGAAGAAAATGTTAAAAGAAACAAAAGAAAATAGTCACTGAAGGATAGAAAGATGGCTTCTAGGATGTAGACTGTCAGGAAGGATCCAGAATGATGAAAACATCTCTAGGAAAGTAATGTTTTCTTAAGTTAACTATAGGGGGGAAGAAGTAAGAATGGATTTGTCTAGAAATTTTTCTTGGACGACCTGGACTAGCTTCTACAAACTGGCGGGAACAAAGGACACTTTATATAGAGAGTGTCTTGGGAAATTTTTCTCATTCATTCATTTATAAATTATGGAATCCCTCCCCTAGGAAAACACTGTGGGGAGCATCAGGAAAGCAATAGTGGCAAGACTCTTGTATGCCTTGCCTTGTGGAGCAGACAGAGAATTAAATGATAAAACCATAAAAGCTGGTAGGACAGTTTGAGACTAACCCACAAAATATAAGAATACAAAGAGCATATTGGTAGGAAACCTGATATTATAAAAGTAACTGGTTGAGTCACTGGTTTATAATATATAGCTTCTTTTTAAAGGTATTTCTTATTTAATTTAATCTTATGTGTATGGGTGCATTTATATCTATGTGCCATGTGTATGCCTAGTGTCTGTGGAAGTCAGAAGAGGGTGCTGGATTCTTCTAGATTTGAAGTTATAGACTGGTATAAGTTATAAGCCACCATGTGGGTGCTAGAAATTAAAACCAGGCCCTCTAGAAGCAGCCAGTATTCTTGACTACTGAGCCCTCATGCATAGCTTCTTTATTGTTTACTGCCTGCAGTCAGTGGCTAATCTCTGAACCCCAAACCATGACTAGCCAAAAGCAAGCTAGCAGAACAGGCGGAATGAGGTGGGTAACTGGAAAAGTTAGGGTTCCTTAAGACGGTAAAGAGATAACTACCACAGCGTAAGCATTCAAGTTAGAAGTGGAGGGTAGTAGGATGGCAGGAGGTCAGGGCGCTGGGAGATTATAGGATAGAACCATGGGACTGAGCTACATAGAGAGTGCCAGGCTCCTTAAAAGTCACCATTCTCTTTCTCCACATCCTCTCCAGCATGTGTTGTCACTTGAGTTTTTGATCTTAGCCATTCTGATGGGTGTAAGATGAAATCTCAGGGTCGTTTTGATTTAAATTTCCCTGATGACTAAGGATGTTGAGCATTTCTTTAAGTCTTTCTCTGCCATTTGATGTTCCTCTGTTGAGAATTATCTGTTTAGCTCTGTACTCCATTTTTTAATTGGATTACTTGATTTGTTGCCATTTAACTTAAGTTTTTTATATATTCTGGCTATTAGCCCTCTGTCAGATATAGGATTGGTGAAGATTCTTTCCCAGTCTGTAGGCTGTCATTTTGTTCTGATGACAGTGTCCTTTGCTTTACAAAAGCTTTTCAGTTCCATAAGGTCCCATTTATTGATTGTTGATCTTAGAGCCTGTGCTGTTGGTGTTCTGTTCAGGAAGTTGTCTCCTGTGCCAATGAGTTCTACGGTCTTCCCCACTTTTTCTTTTAACATGTTTAGTGTGTCTGGTTTTATATTGAGGTCTTTGATCCACTTAGATTTTAATTTTGTGCAGGGTGATAAAGATCTATTTGCATTTTTCTATGTGTAGTCATCCAGTTGGACCAGCACCATTTGTTGAAAATGCTTTTTTCTATTGTATGGTTTTGGCATCTCCATTGCTGGTGG
>CM053749.1:41555894-41579417 GCA_028658305.1 Pachyuromys duprasi | reverse complement strand
AAGCAGAAAGACATACATGGTATATACTCACTTATAAGTGGATATTAGACATATAATATAGGATAAACATACTAAAATCTGTACACCTAAGGAAGCTAATCAAGAAGGAGGACTCTGGGTAAAATGTTCAGTCTTCATTCAGAAAGGCAAACAGGACAGACATCAGAAGAGGGAGAAAACAGGGAACAGGACAGGAGCCTACCACAGAGGGCCTCTGAAAGACTCTACCCAGCAGGGTATCAAAACATATGCTGATACTCATAGCCAAACTTTGTGCAGAGTGCAGGTAATCATATGAAAGAGGGGGAGATAGAAAGACCTGGAGGGGACAGGAGTTCCACAAGGAGAGTAACAGAACCAAAAAATCTGGGCATAGGGGTCTTTTGTGAGACTGATACTCCAACCAAGGACCATGCATGGAGATAACCTAGAACCCTGCACAGATATAGCACATGGCAGCTCAGTGTCTGAGAGGGTTCCCCAGTAATAGGAACATGGACTGTCTCTGACATGAACTCAGTGGCTAGCTTTCTGATCACTTCCACCTTACTAGTCCACAGAGGAAGCCAGTGAAGCCAGTCCTGATGAGAACTGATAGACTAGGGTCAGATGGAAGGGGAGGAGGACCTCCCCTATCATTGGACTGGGGGAGGGGCATAGGAGAAGAAGAGGGAGGGAGGGTGGGATTGGGAGGGGATGGAGAAGGGGGCTACAGCTGGGATACAAAGTGAATAAATTGTAATTAATAAAAATAAAATAAAAATGTTTAAAAAGTCACTATTCTCTTGAAGAATGACTTTAAATCATTAATTGACCAAAAGAATTTATGAATATCAGAATTAATAAGATGACTCATACCAGGCCTAGGACCTAAATTCAATCTCTGGGACATATGGGGGATAAAGAGAATTGATTCACACATACACACACACTATAAAAATATTTTATTGGATTTTAAGATTATCCACTACTTTATTTCTATGAATAACCTAAGAGAATACCATTTTAAAATAGATTTGTCTTATTTTGTTATTGCTTACTAGAAAAGTATGTAGTGGAAGTTTATCCAGAATTTCTTGTAATCCAGGTATAGTGGTACACACCCATAATCCCAGCACTGAGGACACTGAAGCAGGATGGACTGCATAGCTCTAGTGCCAGGTTAGGCAGGGCTACATAACAAGACTGTCTCAAACAACAAACAAATAGAAATGTGTTTGGTCAGTGTGTGAACTAGTGGGACCAAAGCTATAGTACATGGAGAGCTTTATAAGGGGAGAGTTATCATGTCTTCTCTTTCTGCATTCACAAGATACTCTCATGGGTCTAAAAGTCAGTTCCACCAAGAGAAACCACAAGTCAGCGCACCTGCTTACATTCTTGAATTCTGTGTCGCCACCTCTGTATACATATCCCCGTCCAGTTTTGAGGGAGGATTGGTTTTGTTCTGTTTTATTCGATAACGTTTATTATAATGTTGAACAGATTCCTGAGCAGCGCGTCACCCTAGGTTGATGGGGTCTAGATGGTAAGAATGGGATTGCCACCATCTCTGGCACAAGAAACAGCGTTTCTATTGACTTCCTAATCTTAGCTGTGGCCAGGGCCCCTTCCTAGGGCCTTTCGTCTTTAGCCCCTGAGTTTCTTCTGTTATCCTTTGGTTTCTGGTGGATGGTCTAGCTTTCCCCTCTGTCTCTTTGGGCTGCTTCAGGGGCCTTTTCCTGCCACCATGCTACCTGTCACCCTTTCCCAGGCACTGATCCTCTATCTCCTCTTGTGTGTTTCAGAAACTATGGAGAGGAAGTTAGTAGAAGAGACGAAACAGCTGGAGCTTGACCTGAATGACGAAAGGCTGAGGTACCAGAACCTTCTGAATGAGTTCAGCCGCCTGGAGGAGCGCTATGATGACCTCAAGGAAGAGATGACGCTGATGCTGGTGAGTCCGACACCTTCTCTTTTTCCCTAAGAGTCTTGCGGTGTAACCCAGGCTGGCCGTAGGCTCACGATCCTTCTGTTTCTACCTCCTGAGCGCTGGGATTGTAGGCATGGCCCATCATACCTGGCTTCTGCTTTTATTGTTAAGTGAGAATTTTTAGTCATATATAAAAGTAAGTAGAATCAGAGAATGAGCCTCCATACACTCCATGTATCAATCTCCCCATTCCAAATAGTCCACACATCTGTTTTGTCTTTTATTCACCACCTTCCCCATTTATTTATTTAAAGTAAATACCAGAAATCATGCAGTAAAAAAATAATTCAACAGTGGAGCTATAAAATAGTATAAACTCAATGTATCAAGATTCTGCTTCCTACATAGAATGACAGTATAAATCTTGTGTATTTATATTACATTATTTTTATATAACTGTTTTCTTCACTTGAGCTTATAATTTCCAAGTTAAATTCCCATAGAGAGAAAATTCATTCCCTGTTGATAGTAATTTATGTCAGCTGTTTCAGGGCTCTTCTGTCTATGCCAGCGCACCTTCCACGCCTGGAGTTGTTCTACCTGTCTTGTTATCAGGATACTGATTTATCAGGATACTGGCGCTCTTGTTCCTTAAAAGTAACCTAATAGTGCGAGTGACCAGAATGCTTTAAAATAAGTTGGAATCCGTAGGTTACAATATTTACTTCAAATTTTGTCAATAGAAGGATTTGCTTGCCAGAGATCTTTAAAACATAACACAAAACTAGTGTTTGTAAGGCTTCTCAGATGCGAAGACCTGATATAAGGGAAGTTGAGCACATTTAGATACCACACTGGATGATTACTCACCACACTACCCTGCCGTACTAAGAAAAGTTCACAGGAGAGGGTCACTGTGACCTGTGATTTGTCAGTCTGAAGAACCTTGGCTGAGCCCTGACTTCCTTGACCTCCAGGCTGGTTAGGCCCACTACACCTCCTCTCTTTACTCTCTGTCCCCTCAGCTTCCTCTGGCATCATGTCCCTCTCCCTCAGTGTTCTTCCCCAGAGTTCCATTCTTTGGTGTATTTTTATTTACTCCCCTTACCCACGAAACTATACCAATATTTATGGTAAATCTGTGTTTCAGTTAGGACTGAGCTTTGGATCTTACTGGGTACTTTGGAGGCCACTGGTTATGTAGCAAACTCAGTAGCAAGGGAAAAGAAATGATTCTTTGAGTCTTCTCTGTGCGTTAAGTACAGTGGGCTGTCCTGGGATGTTCTGCTTCACTCTTTCATTCGCTATGAGAGTTTTGAACACTGATTGATATAGTATCATGTACCTAACCCTAAAAGTATCTCCCAGATCTCCTAAATCATCATCATGATTCAGGGCCTTCAGTGGATTTTGAGTGTTGAGCTTGCCTGGCCTGTATTGTCTCTTGCGCACTGCTTACTCTATATATTTGTAGTATGTGTGAAAGTGACAGAAATTATAGTCACCTACATAACTTCTGCTTAGTTTTTGACCACTTATGCTGAATTACCATATAATGAATGCTTATGTATGTTGTTTTCCTTGTATTTTATGAACTTTCTGGTAACTTATTTTATTACAATACTAAAAGCATTACTTGAACAAAGTGACTAAATACTCAAAACTTTAAGAAAACAGAGACTTGAAGAATCCCAGTTGATAGAATCCTTGCTTAGCATGGACCTAAGGGCCTGTGTTCCATCCTTTGCATTCATAAGTAGGGTGTGGTCCTCATGCCTATAATCCCAATCCTCAGGAGGTAGAGGCAGGAGGATGAGAAATTCAAAGTCATCTTCAGCTTCATAGTCAGTTCAAAGCTGCACTGTTTTACGTGAGACCTGGGGACTCTGCTAATAGTCCCAGGTGATCTACATTTGGCTATTTGGTTTCATAACAGTTCCTGTCATGACAGCCCACCTTTCCCATTGGGGATGTCACCCACTGATAAGAATTTGGTCAATACAAGATGGAACTCTAGAACATTTTGCCATCAATACAAATCACTGAGTGGATTATACCATGAAGACATTGTGCTTGCTGTTGCCATTGTGCATAGTTCCATTATGCTGTATGAATTGTATTTGTGTTATTTACCTTACAGAATGTTCCTAAGCCAGGACATAAGAGAACAGACTCTACGCACAGCAGTAATGAGTCTGAATACACCTTCAGCTCTGAATTTGCAGAAAGTGAAGACATTGCACCAAGGACAGAGGTACATTTATCTCTCACTAAAAGTAGGATGTGCATGCTTCTATTGATAGGCAGCATTTCTAAAAATTAGCTTATGTATTCTTTTTTAGTTGTATACATATGTACTTATTCCATATGTTTTTGCCAATACATATACAAATTTCATTTGTTCTGGTGCTAAAATCAAGCACCTTATATGTTGCAAGCATGTGCTCTGCCACTGAGCAGTATCCCGAGTTCCACATTATAATTTTAATATAAGTTTTATAGCAGTGGTTTCTTTGCTGTCCCCATCATGGCTATACCCCTGATCCATTTCTGCAGATAGCCCCGCTGCTGGCTGCATTTGCCCTCACAGCATTTACAGGGCTGCTGTGTGTTGTGTGTTGCTTTAGAACCATTGCTCTTCCCTGCTTCTGTAAACTGTTGGAGTCTTGCTTTATTCCTGTGCTTCCTCACAGCCTCACACCTGGGGAAAAGGCCACCATGACTTTCTCAGCTATGGTAGGAGAAGTTCAAAATGACTGCCAAACCAGTGGTGGTCATTTTATTAGTGAATTCTATTATCTTAATGATTGTCTTCAGTTGAGAGACTAATATTTTTAAGATTGATTTCAAAGTTTCACTCACTCATTAAAGGCTTAAGTGACAAGGTCCTTACTAAAAAGGGAAAGGGAAAAAAGATCCACATCTCCTCTTATCCAGATGGTCTAACATTCCTCCTTTCTCTTGTGATCCAGAGAAGTCAAATGACCTTGCTATAAACAGAGATGCCAGTGAGGGCAAGGGCACACCATATGAGCACTCTGAAGTGTTTACCATTTGTTACACCTCAAATTGTTTTGTATTTGGCTAATGTTATCTTCTGTGCCCTACCTTTTCCCATTCTCATATTCCTATCTGCAGAATTTGTTCTCATATAGCAATCAAAGGATTTTATATATGCCACTAACTGTTAGCTGAAAATTTACTGTATTCTATTTTAATAAAATTCTTTTTTTAAATGCCCTTCCAAAGCCCAAAGAAATGGTTTCCAATTAATAATATTTTAAGTATCATGAGTAAAGTACTATGCTTATGTATAGAATGGAGGATTCTATTACAGTTTTTTAAATGTTAAAGTTTCAAACAACATATGCATTGTTAATAAATGAACAGATATTAAGATACTGAAATGGGACATTTAATTGTAAATAATCTAAAATGCCAGTATATGTAGGTGCTTTTGGTACGCCAGCACAATGTTTCAGTTGGTGAAGTGCTTATTGTTCAAACCTGATGCCCTGAGCTTGAGCCCCACAACCCATGCTAGAAGGAGAGAACCAACTCCTACAAGTTGTCTGTGACTTCCCTACATGTACCATGTAACCTTATGAAAAAAAGCCAAAGAATAAAATTTCAAACAGCATTGACATGCCACCTTTGGGCAATCGACTAAGCTGAAAGCTTTATTTTGTTGAGTTGTAGCATGACTGTTGTCCCAGAGATAGTTATGGTTATTGATGGAAGCGCCCAGCCCACCAGGCTGCCAAGTGTTATGTTTAGATATTTATATTCCTGGATGTATACTTCAGTAACAGAAATTAGAACTCACCTTATTGCCTTTCAGGAAGACGATGGCTCTCAACAACTGATGGTGCCTTCTATGTAGTTAGACAGATAGGTACAAAACAATTGCAGAAAGCACTTTGGCCTGCTGAGTCACCTGGCCCTTTAACCTTAATTCTTAAACAGATTTGCTAGGGAAGGTATGAATACACATCAAAGTTTTAATAAATGCACTTAGATTGCCACAAAATTATTTATAATTCACCAATATATGAAACATAGTTGCTAAGATGGGGCATTATTAACTTTGAAATGCCACCTCTGGGCTGTTTGACAGTCAGATAAGAGAGTAGTCCCTCACTGTTGTTCAACTTGCAATTCTGCAGTCATTGCTGGGACGTTCTTTGGATGTTTGCATTTCTTCCGTGAATTTGACTGTTTGCTAATGAACTGCGTTCACCATTTTCTCTTTGTTTTGTGAGTCTTCTGACTTCACTTGATTCTTATGGTTTCTGGGTTTTAGGAGCCAAGTGAGAAGAAGGTGCCTCTGGATATGTCATTGTTTCTTAAGCTCCAGAAGCGTGTCACAGAGCTGGAACAGGAGAAGCAGTTGATGCAGGATGAGCTGGACCGAAAGGAGGAGCAGGTGTTCCGCAGCAAGGCAAAGGTGAGTGGCTGTGGCTGGGCAGCATAAGGAGGCAAGGTTGTCCCATGTCTTCTGTATTCTAAGTTCCTTAGCTCTGCAGTACTTCGTTAAAGCTGTGAAGGCTTTGACACATCACTGCTCTTTGTACAGTAACAAGTATTCTAATAGTGAAATTTTGGCAGTTAAAATACGGTTTTTACTTTATTTCTCCCCCCAGGAAGAAGAAAGACCACAAATTAGAGGTGCCGAACTGGAATATGAGTCCCTCAAGGTATTGAATACTTTGAATACTTTGATTTGACAAGACAGCTGCTAAGAATTTGTCTTTTTTTCTCTGAGAACATTCCTAGCTCAAGGTTCTAGCCTAAATGTTATTGGAGCACTAGTTCTAGCCTATGTTCTTTTCATTTACAAATTCTATTTCATGTAAGTAGGACTTCACTATGAACAGGAGTAACAGGTGACAGCAACTCAAGTAAAGACTGAACTCTAATCAGGCAGTTTGGTTCAAGTGCTCCCGTCAAAATCTATTTGAGGGCGAGGGGCAGACTAAAGGCACAGGGTAGCAGTCTGCTCTCCAAAACATCTCCTGCCTCACATAAACATAGGTAAATCAAGATATGAGGGAAGCCCAGATTCATACACCTAGGTTAGTGGTTCTCAAAGCTGGTCTTATATTAGTATAATCAGTATCACCTAGTCCTTTGTTGGAAGTGCAAAATTTTTAATTTTTAAGCCTAATACCACTAGCCATCAAGTCAGACTCCTGTATTAGGGCTCAGAAGTATGTTTTAACAGGAACTCCAAATGGCTGTGATACACGTTAAAGTTTGGGACATGCTGTGTCAGAACTTCATCATCAGAGTAAAGACATTTTCTTGTTCTCTGTCCCAGAAATGAGCAATGCAAAACTGATCACCAGTTAGTTAGAGGATTGTAAGAGAACACTGCTGAAGATTTCAGGGGTCCACTCAGACAACCCAGTCATTGGAAATACCCTGACCATCTTGCGTGCTTGGATTTGCCCTTACATTTACCTACAAACAAACCTGAACTTCTCAGGACTTGCACTTAGCCATCTGTGCATCTGTGGGTATTCTCTGAGCGGACTGGAGTCAATTTGCCTCTGGAATTGGAGTTGGAGATGCAAAGTGTCTTTTACGTTTCGAAGTTTCACTGATGTCACACTTAGTCTGGAAGACCATTCATAAGAGTGAAGGTTGATGTCCTGTCTAGGACAAATCTTCCATCATTTAGGGGAGGTTGAATTTTTGTATGTAAAGATGAGGATGACAACAGTAAACGTTTCCATTTTTTTATTCAGCGTCAAGAACTGGAGTCAGAAAACAAAAAACTGAAAAATGAGCTGAATGAGTTACGCAAAGCCCTCAGTGAGAAAAGTGCCCCGGAAGTGACTGCACCGGGTGCCCCTGCCTACCGTGTCCTCATGGAACAGCTGACCTCCGTGAGCGAGGAGCTCGATGTCCGCAAGGAGGAAGTCCTCATCCTTCGGTCGCAGCTGGTGAGCCAGAAAGAAGCCATCCAACCCAAGGTAAGTGTGCACACATGCTGAGCATGGGGTATGGCAACTGGCCTCAAAAAGAACTTGAGCATTAGAAATAGGAGTTCCTATCTCATACACATACATTTATGGCTACCATATGATAGTTCTGTGATTGTTAATTCATTTAGTTTTAGAAGAAACGAGTCATAGCTTTTAAGTTAACTCTTATCTGGATTCAGTGAAAGAATCTACTCATGATGCTAAAGATTTATTGTTTTCTTCATTTTTGTGCTTACCATCATGTGATTTTTCAGGATGACAAGGTAATTATGCGTGTTTTTAATACTTAATAAGTACTTCTGTTTAATCCTAACATTGGCCTGCAGGTCTCCTCAGTATAGGTAGCTGGTGCTTTGTAACCAGGTCGATTTTATTTTGTTCTGGTTCTAAAGGTTTATTTATTTATTATTTGTGTTTGTGTGGGAATGGATCCCAGCAGAGGGCATTGTGTGTCCTCCTCTATCATCCTTTCTTCCTTTAGGTAGTGATTCTTCCTAACCTAAGGCTTGCATTTCCTCAGCTCGGCTAAAAGCCAGTAAGCCCCAGCAATGTCTCAGCTCCACCCCCAAGAACATGGATTCTGTATGTGGAATGTCTGACTCGTTACATGGTTGCTGAGATCTGAAACAGGTCCATGTGATTGAGGATCAAGCCCTCTTGAGTGCTGATACATCTCTCTAGCCCTCTCCGCCATTTTTACTATAGGATCTCGTATAGTCCAAGTTGCCGCACACTCACTGTATAGTTGAAGATATCATTGAACTCCTAGTCATCCGCCTCCACCTCCTGAGTATTCTGAGTATAGGTGTGAGCTGCCATGCCGAGCTTCGTAAATTACTAATCTCCCATCTGACTTCTTCCTGTGCGAAGTCCCTGGGAGAGACCGCGGAAGTAGTATCCGATCCAGATGGCAGAAGAAGCTCCACGACTTGGAACTCATCGTCTGCTCTGACTCACTGCTGCAGCTCCGGTGTCATGCACAATTGGGAAAGAAAACCTTTCACTTCTCCCAGGCACTCATTTGCACCAAATCAAACAAGGTTGAGGAGGAATGAGAGAGCTGAGCTGCCACTCCCCCGTGCCCCCCGCTTTGGCCCATAGCTGGAATGAACAGGAAGTCCTGAGAAGTTGAATTTCCCCACTCATTTTGTTTTCAACTTGGCAATAAAGGGATGCTTCAGATATGGTGCATCCCTTTCATCACTTCTAGACACTGCATATGGGAAACACACAGAACAGCGAGTCAGAACCTTTTCAAGCTGTAGTACAACTATGACCCCATCTCCCAAATGCTACATCTTAGCCAAGACAGGCAGAATGAAGAAAGAACAGCTGCTTGTTCCCAGAACATGAGCAAAAGGAGATGACCGTCTCTCCTTGCCTTCAGACTAGCTGAAGAGACCAAGTAACCTAATTTACCAGAAGTTCAAAAACACTCCAGAAAAGTCCTAAGATATTCAAATATAGTGTATCATATTTGACATAAAAATGAGTCATTATGAATTATATTTATTCGGTCTTAAAAAATAAGAATGGCCTTTTATAAAACAGGTTTTTTTTTCTCTCAGAAAAAGAGAAAAAATAAATTAGCTGAACTATACTAAACATATACTCTTTATAAAAATACAGCTAAAGAAATGTTTATTTGGGGCCAGAAGTGTAGTTCAGCTATTGAAGTTCTTGCCTAACTTACACAATGCCCTGGGTTTGATCTGCAGCACCCCATAAATTAAACCAATGAATGTATCAACGTACCAATGAAAGCATGTTCATTGGTACATACCTATGATCCCAGCACTGAGGAAGATGAGGCAAGAAGACCAGAAGTTCAAGGTCATCATCAGTATATAAAAAGCTTGCGGCCAGCCTGGGCATGAGCCAGCACGCTTAGCTTATAACAGACATTGATTGAAAGATAAGACGTGTTTTAGTCAAAGAGAATGAACCTTTTGAGGTTAATTTTTAGAGGCAATAGATTATTGATTTTATTTAATGTTTTTTGTAGTGTGTTTGTGCATGCATGCACATGTGCGTGTCTATATAGGCACACACATGAGTGTCAGATGATAATTTGTGGAAGTAGATTCTTCCTACCATATGTGTGCTAGAGACTGAACTCAGGTCATCAGCTTGGGTGGCAAGTACCCTTACCCCCTAAGCCCTAATGTGAAAAGAATATATTATGTATGATCCAGAAGAACTGAGTTGAGCCTTCATGTGGAAATGTGTCATTTCTCCCTTCAGAATACAATGACAGATTCCACAATACTTTTGGAAGATGTACAGAAAATGAAAGACAAAGGTGAAATAGCACAAGCATACATTGGTTTGAAAGAAACAAACAGGTAAGTTGGTCCTTTCATCCACATTGGTTTAACTGTATTCTGAGTCTTCAAGCCAGGCTCCTGTTGTAGGAAGCCCATGTGCTGATTCATTGCTTTGTTCAACATCAGCCAATCTTCAAGAAGAACCTAAGGTTTCTGGTATAAACCAACTTAAAATCTCATTAATTATATCAGGTAATGGCTGATGATTGGTGTCAGGGAAACTGTTATTCATGTTATGGGGAGATATGTTTATGTCAAGGGCCTTGGCCTTAAGCTGCCTGGAGAAGAACACCCATTGCTTAGTTTGGACTGTCCTGAGCATATCCTTTCATAGTAAGGGTATTGTTCAATGGCCATTTAAAGGTTTGTAGAGGCAGCTACAGTGTTTAATAATTGAAACATAGCATGAAGAAAAGAGAAGATATGTGCTTAGAATTCCTTCAGAGGTATCCAGGATGGGTGCCACACCTCCACGGATGGGAGAATGGTGGCTTAGATCTACAGTGTTTGGCCATACTGCCAACCTCATTCTGAACAGAAACTTAGTGCCATTGTAGTCTGAATAGAAAAAAAAAAATTACACACTGTACCATTGAGAGAGCATGGCCAGTGGTGATCAGAAGAGAAAGACAGTTGAGGAGTCTGCTAAGAATCTGGATAACACAGTTCCAGGATTGACATACATAAATACCCATAGATTAAATATATATGCCTTATGAAACATGAGGTAGTTCTTTACTTACAGGTGAAGATACAGAATGTTTATAAAAGTATTTGGTTAAATATACATTTAATTTGTGAAGTTACTATAAGCTTTTATATTTAAGAATATCTTATTATAGAAAGAGTAATATTATGCTGTCCATGCATTTGCTCAGCTACTCAATCACCAGGTCTGAAATGTGCCTACTCCATGCCAAACACTATGCCACATTGTGCAAATAAGCAGAAGACCAGTAAGAGCAGTCCCTTCTCACAGAGGCTCTAAGCTCCTTGGTGAAGTGACTGACAATGTTTGAATTTCAGTCTAAAGATATTAGAAGGAATTGAAGTGTCTTAAGTAGAAGAATGATGTAGTGACGCATTTAGAATGCTAGCCCTTGCTGTTATATTTGAGAACAAATTGTAATGGAACAATATTGAAAGCACAAAACCAGTTATGAGGCCTTGCCGTAGACCAGTGACTGATCATGGTGACTTGAGCTTGGTTGGTGACAGTTGGGATTAAAAGAAGTGAGGTGTTTTGAAAGGTAGGAAAATGAGGCCAATAAATTCTGTGGTTTTGGGCTGTGGGAGTGGGTCATAGGGAACCTTGGAGCATCTCTCCTGGGGGGATCATTTGGATGTGTTGATGCCATTTTATGGTCATCAAACAAGGGTGAGTAGTAAGTAGACTTACTGACTTTTGGCAGACAACAAGGCATCCAGGGAGAGAACTGTAACTACACAGTTGAGTTATATATAATAGATCTATGTCCAAGATACATGCGCCGAGATAGAAATTTTGAAGTTAAAAGAATATAATAATACCAACAGAACCTCAAAAGTAGATAACTCTTTAGGGAGAAATGGTAGAATGAAAATAGAATTTTCTCAAATTCATGTTATATAAACATAGTAACAAAAGCGTATCACGATTAAGAACCTGGACTCTGAAATCACGTGATACTGGACCCAAATACTTCTTTCCCATCTGTTAACTTGGCCTGGTGATGGGGAGAACAGATAAGTTAGTGAAAGCATGAAAAGCAGCATTTGATGTTTAGCAAATCCTCAAAATGTATTGTTTTCACCCTAGGTAGGAAAGCTGTGGCCACTCTATGTTGCCCACAGACTACACCATTTTAGTGAGAGGCAGCAACTACGCCTCTTAGCACAAAGGCAGCTGCTCCAGATCTTCAACTTAATTTTATCCAAAAATTTGAAGTCACTTAAAAGGCTGAGAACTTCAGATATACTTATGTTATTTGTACAATAAATTTTTATAAAAGTTTACATGGAGAATCAGATTTTACTGTGCCAAAATAAATTCCTAGCCAGAAAACTGAAAATTTCATTTTGACATAGATTATGGCAACCGCCACATGAAGATATACCTAGAGTTTTCACAGCATGCATTTGTTGTGGTTAGCCTCAATATAATGCTTAAAACGCTAAGGTCATTTGGCTAGCCACACAAAACATTAAAAACTGAAAGTCTGTCTCCCTTTCCAGTCATTTCTTCTCAGGAGAAAACACTAGACCCTTCATTTCTCCATGATGCCACTTTTTTTTTTCTTTGCCAAAGTAATGTTGTGGTAATGTTGTAATGTCATTTTTCATTACTAAACATGGCCCTATTCACCCAGTAAACTGCTGAACTAGCGTGTGCTCTTCCTGACCACCGTCATCTCATTTCCATCCTATGTCCCTTGTGTTTCTTTACTCGGAAGATCGTCTACTGTGGATTACCAGGAGTTGAATGAGGACGGAGAGCTCTGGCTGGTTTACGAAGGGTTAAAACAAGCCAACAGGTTATATGAGTCTCCTCAGAATGGAATGTTATTAACTTGTTTTCTTACTAACAGTGGGCTCACAACTTTGACTGTGTGTCTTGTGCATTTGTTATCCATTAGCCTCAATAAAACTTAGACTTTGCAGCCATATGCCTTCTTTTAAATCATCTCCACTAACAGATGCTGTTAAGACTAAAACTGGTTATAGGAGAATACAGGTTGCTTCATATATATAAGCCATAGTGCTGTCGGGAGTGAACATTGTGAATCTCTCTAGAACTGGAGAAAAACAGTCTTCTAGCTGAAGCACAAAGATATTGGAGCAGGGGCACTGACACTTTTTACCTAGACAGGAGGTTATTTGTAACAGATGTCAATCTGGGACACATGTAACAAATGTGGCCACTTTCTCATTACTGTCAGCGCTCTCTGTGGTTGCTGTGAGAGTCAAAGCCAAAGGAGTCAGGATAACAGTCTGAGCTCAGCAGTTCACTTCCAGGAAAAAATCAAAATAGAATTAACTGTGTCTCTTTAACACATTCTTCTGCCTAGTGATGTCTGTGTCTTAAAAATCTCATAGAAATTTTCCATTTTAGTGATTATAGTTTTAAAATTCTTACACTTATGGGCTTCTACTTATTCTGCTTTGTTCTAACCATAACCGTTGGCATTAACTGCAGTGTTGTTGGTTAACTCCATCTTAAAACTTCATAATACATAAAATACTTTCCTCTGCTATTAATAATTTGCTCACAACAGTATCATAAGTTTTGTTCAGCAGTTGATATCATTGAAATTAGTATTAAGTGTCTTCTTCATATTAGTTAATTCTTGACTATAACTTCATATTTTCTTAGGATTCTCTTACTGATAGTAATTTTACACACACACACATACAGGACTACCAGACTGGGTTTGGGTAAATCTATAGGTTTCCAAGTTGTGCACCAGTCTTTCTGTCCTTAGATAAGTGGGCAATATTAAAAACATGATCCTGGCTCCACCTTTGCCTAAAATCAGTGACTTCGTCTTTAGAGGGTTTTTTTTTGTTTTTGCTTTTGTTTTACTAGATTGGGAGTATGTAACTTTGCACTTCATAATGCAGCTATTTATGTATTTATGTATGTATGTATGTATTTATTTATTTGGCAGTAGTCCTATCTTTGCCAATAAAAGAGAACTTCAAACAATTCAAAAACATACAAATGTAGACACACCAGTTCCCATATCTAGTATCTGAGTTTCATGACATTATTGGGGTCAGTAGATACACAGATGCTAAAGAGTATCTGCTTTTCCTATCTTGCAAAGGAGAATGTAGCTTTGCACCCATTAGTGTGAACTCATCTACCCTACAAACCTGTCTGGCCTCTCTACAGGCTCTTGGAATCCCAGCTACAGTCACAGAAGAGGAGCCATGAGAATGAGGCTGAGGCCCTCCGAGGGGAGATCCAGAGCCTAAAGGAAGAAAACAACCGGCAACAACAGCTGCTGGCCCAGAACCTGCAGCTGCCCCCAGAGGCCCGCATTGAGGCCAGCCTGCAGCATGAGATCACCCGGCTGACCAATGAAAACTTGGTAAGGAGGGGGCAGGGCCCAATCTGCTGTATGTTCTTTTTGGACAGGCACAGCTTTTCCTTTTCCGGAAAGACATTCTTCTGTTCCTGATAGAGGCAGGGAGGAAAATATGGATGTGTTGATAGAAGTGAATCAAAATAATGAGATTGCAACTGAGCTGTTTCTCACTGCGGTCTCTTGGACCTCACTTGGAGTATCTAGAAGACTTGACTACCTGCTAGCTTTGAATGCCAGGGAGACATGGCTCCAGATTGTCTTCCTCTGATTCCCAAGCATCCAAGGAGGAAGCCATCCAGCCTGTCTAGTAGGCAAAGCAGGGAAGGTTCTTGATTGAACCAAGAAGGAGCTATGGGCTGACACCGGGTAGAGTTTCTTGATCAGGGTAGAGGGGCTGGACTTGAGCTTAGCACATCCTCATCTTTTAAGCAGAACCTGATTACATATTTGCAATTTTTAAATCTATGTAAATTTTATAGATATACTTACTGCATAAAAAATCAGTGAAAGATTATAATTATACATTTTTACATAAAGTCTGTTCTTTAGTGACAGATGAAAATTAATACCTTTTAAGATCTATCATAAAAGTGTTGAACTTCCCTGGCAGTCTAATTCCATTAGAGATAACTGACAACACAGATAGTTCTGTACTACCATATGTTCACCCACATCTTCTCTAGATTAGAAAAAAGTCCCAAAATGTTTTCAGTCAGTCTTACATGTAAAGTTCCATGGTAGGGATGTGGAAAAGAAGGCAAGGATGGTGCTTGACTCTTTCAGCATAACTCAACCGTACTACTTGATAGAAAAGTTTTCTGAGTTAGAAAATGTTTTTTAAAATTTGTGTTTTACTCTATTTGCTGATGTAACTAACAATGCTTTTGATGATTAAGAATTGATAAATGTGTGGAATGATATTGATTGATCGGTGTACAGATTCTTTGCTTATGAATGATTGTCTTAAAATGCTAGGTGATCTGAAATGGGTTTGTTTCTGGATGGTGGATTCCCAATTTGCTCACTAAGTTAATCAGGTGTTGTCCTCACAGCCTGTCTGTATTCTTAATATTCTTGGCAAATTTTGTACCTCACGCAGAAATGAACAAACCCTACACCCTACCTAGAAGACTTTGTTTTAGGCTACCCTTTGCAGATCAGCTGCTTGTACCATTCAATACATTGACTGCAAATTTGAAGAGTATTATCAAACTCAAGTGTAAGAAAGAGCATTGCTTCTCAGGCTACTTAGAGTTTCTCACTCTTAATTATGCACTCGAGCAGAATATTAAGGCAACAGTATGTCTGGGCTTCATGCTTCTGACGTTTTGCCATGCACACACACACACACACGCCAATACAGGTGCTCACCAGCTCCACCAGTTCTAGACACGAGTGTGGTGCTAACAGCACTCCTGCCTTTCTATTTTGTTGCCTTCCTTGGCCTTGCTGCTCTGCTGGTAGCTGAACAGTACAGCAGCTTGGGAGAGTTACACATGAGAAAGGAGTAAAGGGCTAGGAACTAAATGTCAGTCTTCTCTGGTCACCATGGTTCCCTGCTCTGTTGACCTGCTGGGTGACAACATCCTGGCCATCACTTGTTTCTATTGTTCATGCAAAATAGAGGCTCATCTATCCTAGGAAAAGAACATGATAATGGCAGCTGACAGATCAGAGCCAGTAAGTAGATATAGTTTCATTACCTGTGTTTTAAAGTATCTTTAAGTTAATTTTGCTGAGAGTTAGCTTCTCAAAGACAGAAGAAACAAATATCCATTGTACCTGTTTTTTCAGTATTTTGAGGAATTATATGCAGATGACCCTAAGAAGTATCAATCATATCGGATTTCACTTTACAAAAGGATGATTGTATGTAAACCACAATGCTTTTCCGTTGTCTTCTGCTACTTCTAGCCTTCTCTAACTGAAGAGCACACTGCTGCCTGCCACTGCCCAGGAGGTCTCTTCAAAAATCTTCACAAAATCTCTTTCCCCAACCCCCACAGCTCTCTTTAGCCAGTGTGTCATCCCTTTTAGTGTCCTGTGTCCACTGTGCGTTTGGTTTGTTGTTAACCCAGGGCTTACAGTGTGATGGAAGCAACAGGTTTCAAAAGATCAAGTAAAATCCAGGAAGCATACCCCAGCACTGAAAATGTTGGCAGCTGTTTCCTTTGAATCACTAGTGTGAATCCTGTGCAAGCTAGAGAATGAATCAGTGTTTTCGAGTGCTGTTCTTCTCTAAATTAGTGACAACCACTGGCCAGCTTCACTGACTCATGCCCCTTTTTAAGCTGGTCCTGTCCACTTCCCTCTTGGTTGCTGAGTTTCTAACTGACTGTCCTTTATGAGAGAATTCTTTACTAAATAAGGCCAGTAGTCACAGATGTCTCACCTTCCTACACAGGTTTTCTTTCTCTCTCACTTTTTGCACTCAAAGTTAATCTTTTTAAATATGTATTGACTGCAAGATTTTGTGGGCATCTTATACTACCAGTCATCTGGATCCTGTGTCACCAGAAAGCTCCCCCAACAGGCTCTCAGTACATTACCCAGGCTGGCCTTGAACACAGAGATCCACCCGCTACTCCCTCCCCTGTGCTGGCTTTAAAGGTGTGTGCCACAACAGCTGACTCACCTTACTTTTAATTTCCCCTAACTTCTTGTTTCTTAAGCTTTAAGGCTAAGTTTAGAATTGGTAAAGCATAATAGCACTTTACTCACGGAGTGTCAATCCTTTCCTAAGTGCAGCCATCCTCAAATCCCCCCTGGAACTTTTTCCGCACTCATCAAAACTCATCTCTGCTCAGTCCCCATTATATAGTGACAGTACTGAG
Source organism: Pachyuromys duprasi (assembly GCA_028658305.1). NCBI lineage: Eukaryota > Metazoa > Chordata > Mammalia > Rodentia > Muridae > Pachyuromys > Pachyuromys duprasi. The sequence goes on along the minus strand of CM053749.1, from coordinate 41,562,284 downwards.
TTGTTTCCTATAGGTCTGCTGGGAGACTTCCATCACGCTGTAAAGAAAGTTGCCGCACTGTGTGTTTCAGCATTGCCCTCACTGTAGCTGCACCTCCGTTGTCTGCCGATGTGAGCCAGGCGGGGCTTCCACCAGTGAGCTCTTCTGCAGCTTTTGTGTAGAACTAACAGTGCTATGTTGTGATTCCACCTGTGCTGCCTCCGTGCCTGTGCTGAGCCTGTTCGATCTTTCTGACAGAATTCTCACTTTGATCTTAGGATTTGATGGAACAACTTGAAAAGCAGGACAAAACTGTCCGGAAACTGAAGAAACAACTGAAAGTCTTTGCCAAGAAAATCGGTGAACTAGAAGGTACTTAAACACATCTTTACAACATCTGCACTTTTATCTCCTGTTGCTAGTGACATGATGGAGGTTTGCAGGTGACTTTCTGGAGAAAATACCAAAATTATTTTGACAGTCCTGACCTCTGTCGAGTGGACATTTCTGCTTCTGCACATGGGGATGATTTTCATAGTAATATAACAATAAGTTACGAAGGGAGAAAAATCCATTCAGCAAACGAATATCTCTGACATGCCAGAGACTGCCATAGACAGTATGGCATGTGCTTCAGAGCAAGGATTCTAGAGCCAGCTTCCTGGATTCAAGTTCTGGCTCTTCCACTTTCTAAGTCTCAGAATATTTGCAAATTGCTGAGTCTCTCTATGCCTTCTTTTCCCACATTCTCGCTAGGAATGATAATGGTATCTATCAAACATGGTCTGTAAGAACTGAATGAGTTCATGTGGGTGATACATCAGGAATAGTAATAGTAAATGCTACACACAACCTACTTCTTATTACTAGCAATATAAAAAGGAATGTGGTAGAGTACCCTCTCATAACTCATCTAATAAAGAGAAAAGTTAATCCCACAATATGAATTATAATTATAAAGAATTACAATTCAAAAATATAGTTATTTCTATATGAAATAGGTAAGTTCCTTAAGGAAAAAAAAACAATGTAAACATACTAATCTTGTCTTGTAGGTTAGTTTGTTCATTCAGCAAGTTTTATTGAATGCTTCCTAGGTGCCAGACACAGTTGCAAGTGCTTGAGATCTAGCTGTGAGTGAGAACAAAGCATCTGCTAAGTGCGCTCCAGCAACCCTATCACTGCTCAAGGCATTTTGGAGACAGAATTTCAAAGATGGACTTCTCTTAAATCTTTGCAAGCTCTTAACATTTTGACCTCAAATGACATGCTCGTCCTGGCTGTCGATTGTATTCTCTAGCTGTCATCTTTAATTTCACATGGCACAAGTGTAGAAAGTCCCTGCCTCTTGAGATATTCAGGGGACTTAGTGCCAGTGAACTCCGTGTTTGCCTCTCCTCACTCCATCACATCGTGTTGAACTGCTCTTCTGCCTGACCAGCAGAATCCAGGCAAGCCCTGCTCATTCTGTGGGACCAAAGGCACATGTCATACCCTCAGAAGCGTCTTGACCACACCACTGACCTCATGGCCCTGCCTTCTTTGGTTTTTCACTGTCATATTTTTAGCAGTTTTTCTGTTTGTTTACTGGTTTCTATTCAAGAGCTTTCTGAACATGGAAATCACCTCTTATTTCTCAGGGTTACCACAGTGAGCATAGAGTCTGGCCTTTGGTAACCCTTCTGTAAATATTTTTAACTGAATAAGTTTTAGAGCATAGTAGCATGGATGCTAACTTCAAAGAGGGTATTGTTACTCTTCAGTATGCAAATATTGAAATGTGTAAGTGTTAGTAAGGTTACTTTATAGCCATATATTTTGTTTAGGCTCTTAGCACTACATGATTTATGTATCACATTAAAGCCTTTGAAACTCTAGGGGCTGGAGAGATGTCTCTGCATGTCAAGCACTTGCACAAAGCTTTGAGGACTGGATCCTGAAAGCCTGTATGAAAAGTTGTCAGGTGTAGCAGCTGCATTCAGTTCTGGTTTTAAAATGACCAAGACAGAGGATCCTCCAGAAAAAGCTGGCTAGCTAGACGAGCTGAAACAGCAAACTCAGGGGGCAGTGAAAGGCCCTCCCTCAATAAATCAGGTAAAGGTAGATAAAGGAAGATGCCCCGTGTAACCTCAAGCCTTCACATACACACAAGTGCACCCACGTGCATACATACACGCATGAACATGAACACATGTGCCATATACACAAATGCAAGAAAAAAATGTTTTAAAACTCCAGGTCTATACACGAGTTGCATTATTTATTGGCAGTACTTAAAAATCTAAGTTCTTTTTTTCAGAGTACTTTCTACACTGAACGGGATACCATGATAAGACAGCAGAGTATTTGCTGTTAAAATCCCATGTTAAGGGTATAACCTGGGAGGTTGTTAAACTAGAGGTTCTTTGCCAACATTAGAGAATGTGAATAAATATAAACGCCATTTTTATTTCACACTTTAATTCAATTTTCCTAAAAATATATATTTTTATCAGTGAGCTACACTCTCAACCTTTGAGATGTAATTGAAGAGAGAAGCAAAAATATTTCAGGATGGTATTCATTTTTGGCCATTATCAATTAGAAATCAAACTTTTCTCTTGAACTATCCTGATAGCCAAACAAAATAATATTTGTGGTAGCAAATCATGGATTAAATTAAAAAAAGACATATTTGTTCTTAAGAAAGTTTATATTTTGAGTTAAATTATTTGCATCTAGATGATAAAATGAAATAAGCTCATGTGCCTAGGGCACCTGCCAACGTGTTGTCCTGCCCCCTTCCGAGGTATGAATGAACGTGGTGAGCTCTTCGAGCACTTCTCCCTTCCGCTCCACATCTGTGCTCTGCAGAAAAAAGACCAGCACCTCCTAATGAAAGTTTACTCGTGTTTGTTTTTTCTTTAAGGGTGTGAGAACATGCACATGCCCTTTTGCCTTAAAGACTCTTGCCTCTCCTACGAGCTGTATTTAATCAAGGACACTTTTTAAAAAGCAAACTTCTTAAAAGAAAAAAATGCCAACATGTATAATTTTTAGCAGAAATTGCACCACCGACTAGAGACTCTTTCAAAATCTGGCCTGCACGGTGCTCTATTTTAAACCAGGAGTGGGTGTTATGTCTCAGTTTTCATTTAAAAAGAAAATCAGACCTGAAAGTATTCTAGGAGCCAGTAACTTTACTTATGGAAGAAAAACAAAAACCCAGAAACTGTAAGTGGCTTCTTCAACACCCTGCTGGTTAGATAGCAGGTCTAGATCCTCCGCCTTCTGGTTTCTCTGCTCTAGATTAGATTTTCCAGAATTTTTTTACTTGTAAGAAATTGTCTGAAAACTGGTTAAACCTGAGATTAAGACCTTTGTGTTGCTTTGGAGAGAAAAGGCAAATTTTTAGAGACTCCTTTGCTTTTCTTTTCCAGGACAAAAAAAAAAAAGTTAAGGAATATTTTTCTTTTGAGTTTTAAGACTCTAGAAAGGAAAGTAGACATTGCTGCAAGTTCAAAGGACCCCTGTGTTAGCGCACCGGCCGAGCGACTGCTGACTCAGTTGTGTGCTGCTCAGGCTGTGTGGTTTATAAGCATAAAGCTATTTCTCTAAGGGATAGAAGTTCACGAAGGTATCTTGTTGCTCAGTGTCTGGTGAAGGCCTGGTTGTTGCTTCCCAGATGCTGTCTTGCTGCCTAGACCTCCAAAGGAGACATCATCTGTCCTCATGTGGCTAAAGTAACCAGAAGAAAGGCGTTAACCTTACGAGGACTTTATAAGCCCGATTTTAGGCGTTTTCACATTAATCCTTGCTAATAAATATTATTATACAGCTATCTTGATGTGGTTTGAACTCAAGATAATGATAAATTTTAACTAAATGCCCTTTGGCTCTTAGTAACTAAATATTGGATTCTTGGCAGTAACAGTGCTTCTATTGCCCCGGGAGGTCTGTTTGCTTGCTTTTGGAGCAGGGTCTCATGTAGCTGAGGCTGACTTCAAACTGGCTCTGTAACCGAGGATGACCCTGTGTGCTTCATCTGCCTAACTCTGCTTCCCAAGTGCTGGGATTATAGGAATGCTCTTCCATTTTCACCTGTTTTTCCATTCTGCTAGCAAAAGTCGAAATATGTTTAACCACTTTTAGTTGGTAAAGATTTGTTAGCACATGTGCTAAATTGCATACGTTAGGGACTTTCCTGTGGATACTTGCAAAGTAAATCTGACACAAGACAAACAGAAGCCCTTGCCAGCTTCTAGGTAGCTTTCTGATGTTTCTACCTGTGGCTGACAGAGTAAAATTTCCCTCTATTGTCACTATTTACCCAGTCTCAACAGAGAAGATTATTTCAAGAGGGAGGGGCAACCAAATGGCAGAGATGAGGAGCTTCATTTCTTGCAGGGTCCACCCACTGTTACAAGAGCATGGAGCCCTGTCTGCTTTTCCACCTGGCAAACATTTCTCTCCTTTTTTGTTCCTCCTACAGTGGGTCAGATGGAGAACATATCTCCAGGACAGATCATTGATGAGCCAATCCGGCCGGTCAACATTCCCCGGAAAGAAAAGGATTTCCAAGGAATGCTGGAGTACAAAAGGGAGGATGAGCAGAAGCTAGTTAAGAACCTGATTCTAGGCAAGTGCTTTCTACGTGACTGAGGTTCCTTCCAGCCATGGCTGTGCTGAAAAGGCTAGTCACTAGGGGTTGAAGTTTGATTTAATATTCTTTAAAATGATTTTCTTCACTGGCAAGATGGCTTAGTGGGTAATGATGCACACTGCCAAGCTTGATGATCTGAGTTTGGTTCCTGGGACCCCTATGGTGGAAGGAGAACACAGAGTCCTGCAAGTTGTTCTTTGGCTTCCACCAAAACACGGTATCACAGGCCCTCACACAGCACACACAAAACAAATAATTTTTTTTTAATTTAGTTTTAACACTGCTTTTTTGAGACAATGTTCCTATTATGTTGTCCAAGCTTGTTGTAAGCTGTTGGGACTTACCATCCAGGTTCAGCTTTTTCAGCATCGAAGGCCATAGACATGAGCCCAGCTCTGAAGTTTCATGAGTCATCATTTCACACTGCAGTATTGTGCTGTGGTAGCACTCATTATTAAGGTGGGAAAACATCTGGATCCATCTGGAAGGCTACCTTGAAGCCAAGCCTCTCAGCTCTGGCTTCATGTTAGGATCACTCAGGAAAATTTTTGGTTTTGAGATGAGATCTCATTTTATATAGTCCAGGCCAGCTTAGGACTTGATAGGTGGCAAAAGCTAGATTAGAATTCACAGTCCTCCAGTCTCTGCCTCCCATGTGCTAAGGCTTATGTATGCTTCCACTAAAAACAACATGAGAGGATTATGTTTGGGGGAGGGGAGTTAGAGATCAATCCCGGAGCCACATGACTAGTAGACAGATACTGAGCCATATCCTCAGCCCACTCAGGAAACTGTTAAAAAGTGTTGAGAGCCCCTACCCCAAATGAAGTAAATTGAAATTTTCAGGGAAAAGAGCTTGACCAAGTCTAGAACTATTCTGGAAATGTCTCGGGGATTCCCACTGTTGGATGCCACTGTTGTAAGCCATTTAGGTTTTTGAATTTCCATTTTCATTCCCTAGAAATGTGCATGAATAACTGTGTTTAGGAAAATATTTGAATAATGCGGAAAAAAATTAAGAAAAAATTCCAGCAAAATATGGAAAAGATGGGACAGTTAAAAAGGGAATGGAAGAGGCATTCAGAGGGCCATAAGACTTTGAATATGGGCCCCTAAGCAGTGGTAAACTAAAACCTTCAGCCTTTGCCACTCTCTTCCCCCAGCTACTATAGTGACAGCAATGGGATTGATAATTACACCTAATTTAACATCCCTCAGCTTCATGGCACTCATTAGTACTATATATAGGTTCAGAGGTGCTTCGCTTTCAGCATGATACTCACTTAGCAAAAAGGTTTGAGGGGCTGGTGAGTTAAAGGGTAAAAAGGATAGAAAGTAAAGACTGGTGTGTAGTTTTTTATATTGTCTGGAAAAACTCCTTGATAGGATGTACTATGCACAGTGGCCAGAGAAAATGAGGAACAGGTTGTGCTTGTATCTGAGGGAAGCACATCAGAGGCAGAAGAGGTGTAAGGACAAGGGCCCCGAGTGGGAGCTGCAGCATGTTCAGCAAACAGCAAGGAGGTATTTGGAGCAGAGTGAGCTGAGCCCAAGGAAGAACAGCCTAGGTGTTGTGGAGCACAATTATAAGTGAGTGAAGAAGCTCTGTGGAGAATTCTCGGAACAAAATCGGCATGATCTAATGTGAAATTAAGCATTTTATTAAGTAAATAGCTGTAGATATTTAATATTATCTGGGACTAGGAGGTGGATCTGAGACACTCCGGTTAGATCCTGGCTGTATTTCGCAGGGAGCACCAACAGGATGA